>JALHLI010000022.1:2330876-2823376 GCA_023349425.1 Anthopleura sola
TGATGCATTTTTATCATCATTGGAAAATAGCTCATTTTTGGCCATTTTTAGACAAAAAGCATGGACTATAGCCCATGGTTTTGATCGATTTTGACCCATTTTCACACCTTTTTCAAAATTATGCATTTTTATTTATCATTGGAAAATAGGTTATTTCTGGCCATTTTTAGACAAAAGCCATGGACTATAGCCCATGGTTTTGATCGATTTTGACCCATTTTCACACCTTTTTCCAAAATTATGCATTTTTATCAACATTGGAAAATAGGTCATTTTTGGCCATTTTCAGGCAAAAAGCATGAACTATAGCCCATGGTTTTGATCGATTTTGACCCATTTTCACACCTTTTCCAAAATGATTGCATTTTTATCATCATTGGAAAATAGCTCATTTTTGGCCATTTTTAGACAAAAAGCATGGACTATAGCCCATGGTTTTGATCGATTTTGACCCATTTTCACACCTTTTCCAAAATTATGCATTTTTATTATCATTGGAAAATAGGTTATTTCTGGCCATTTTTAGACAAAAGCCATGGACTATAGCCCATGGTTTTGATCGATTTTGACCCATTTTCACACCTTTTTCAAAATTATGCATTTTTATCAAAATTGGAAAATAGGTTGTTTTTGGCCATTCTTAGAGTAAAAGCATGGACTATAGCCCATGGTTTTGATCGATTTTGACCCATTTTCACACCTTTTCTAAAATTATGCATTTTTATCATCATTGGAAAATAGGTTATTTTTTGCCATTTTTAGACAAAAAGCATGGACTATAGCCCATGGTTTTGATCGATTTTGACCCATTTTCACACCTTTTTCAAAATTATGCATTTTTATCAAAATTGGAAAATAGGTCATTTTTGGCCATTTTCAGGCAAAAAGCATGGACTATAGCCCATGGTTTTGGTCGATTTTGAACCATTTTTACACCTTTTCCAAAATTATGCGTTAGTTATGAACAATGGAAAACACGTCATTTTTGGGGATTTTGAGGCAAAAAGCATGGACTATAGCCCATAGTTTTGATCTATTTTGAACCATTTTCACACCTTTACAAAATTATGGATTTTGCTCAACATTGGAAAATAGGTCATTTTTGGCCATTTTTAGACAAAAAGCATGGACTATAGCCCATGGTTTTGATCGATTTTGACCCATTTTCACACCTTTTCTAAAATGATGCATTTTTATCATCATTGGAAAATAGCTCATTTTTGGCCATTTTTAGACAAAAAGCGATGGACTATAGCCCATGGTTTTGATCGATTTTGACCCCATTTTCACACCTTTTTCAAAATTATGCATTTTTATTATCATTGGAAAATAGGTTATTTCTGGCCATTTTTAGACAAAAGCCATGGACTATAGCCCATGGTTTTGATCGATTTTGACCCATTTTCACACCTTTTCCAAAATTATGCATTTTTATCAAAATTGGAAAATACGTCATTTTTGGCCATTTTCAGGCAAAAAGCATGAACTATAGCCCATGGTTTTGTTCGATTTTCAACCATTTTTACACCCTTTCCAAAATTATGCGTTATTTATGAACAATGGAAGATACGTCATTTTTGGGGATTTTGAGGCAAAAAGCATGGACTATAGCCCATAGTTTTGATCTATTTTGACCCATTTTCACACCTTTTTCAAAATTATGCATTTTTATAATCATTGGAAAATAGGTTATTTTTGGCCATTTTCAGACTAAAAGCATGGACTATAGCCCATGGTTTTGATCGATTTTGACCCATTTTCACACCTTTTCCAAAATTATGCATTTTTATAATCATTGGAAAATGGTTATTTTTGGCCATTTTTAGACTAAAATCATGGACTATAGCCCATGGTTTTGATCGATTTTGACCCATTTTCACACCTTTTCCAAAATTATGCATTTTTATAATCATTGGAAAATAGGTCATTTTTGGCCATTTTTAGACAAAAAGCATGCACTATAGCCCATGGTTTTGTTCGATTTTGAAGCATTTTTACACCTTTTCCAAAATTATGTCATTTTTGGCCATTTTTAGACAAAAAGCATGGACTATAGCCCATGGTTTTGATCGATTTTGACCCATTTTCACACCTTTTCCAAAATTATGCATTTTTATAATCATTGGAAAATAGGTTATTTTTTGCCATTCTTAGACAAAAAGCATGGACTATAGCCCATGGTTTTGATCGATTTTGACCCATTTTCACACCTTTTTCAAAATTATGCATTTTTATCAAAATTGGAAAATAGGTCATTTTTGGCCATTTTCAGGCAAAAAGTATGGACTATAGCCCATGGTTTTGTTCGATTTTGAACCATTTTTACACCTTTTCCAAAATTATGCGTTAGTTATGAACAATGGAAAACACGTCATTTTTGGGGATTTTGAGGCAAAAAGCATGGACTATAGCCCATAGTTTTGATCTATTTTGAACCATTTTCACACCTTTTACAAAATTATGGATTTTGCTCAACATTGGAAAATAGGTCATTTTTGGCCATTTTTAGACAAAAAGCATGGACTATAGCCCATGGTTTTGATCGATTTTGACCCATTTTCACACCTTTTCCAAAATGATGCATTTTTATCATCATTGGAAAATAGCTCATTTTTGGCCATTTTTAGACAAAAAGCATGGACTATAGCCCATGGTTTTGATCGATTTTGACCCATTTTCACACCTTTTCCAAAATTATGCATTTTTATTATCATTGGAAAATAGGTTATTTCTGGCCATTTTTAGACAAAAGCCATGGACTATAGCCCATGGTTTTGATCGATTTTGACCCATTTTCACACCTTTTTCAAAATTATGCATTTTTATCAAAATTGGAAAATAGGTTGTTTTTGGCCATTCTTAGAGTAAAAGCATGGACTATAGCCCATGGTTTTGATCGATTTTGAGCCATTTTCACACCTTTTCTAAAATTATGCATTTTTATCATCATTGGAAAATAGGTTATTTTTTGCCATTTTTAGACAAAAAGCATGGACTATAGCCCATGGTTTTGATCGATTTTGACCCATTTTCACACCTTTTTCAAAAGTATGCATTTTTATCAAAATTGGAAAATAGGTCATTTTTGGCCATTTTCAGGCAAAAAGCATGGACTATAGCCCATGGTTTTGGTCGATTTTGAACCATTTTTACACCTTTTCCAAAATTATGCGTTAGTTATGAACAATGGAAAACACGTCATTTTTGGGGATTTTGAGGCAAAAAGCATGGACTATAGCCCATAGTTTTGATCTATTTTGAACCATTTTCACACCTTTTACAAAATTATGGATTTTGCTCAACATTGGAAAATAGGTCATTTTTGGCCATTTTTAGACAAAAAGCATGGACTATAGCCCATGGTTTTGATCGATTTTGACCCATTTTCACACCTTTTCTAAAATGATGCATTTTTATCATCATTGGAAAATAGCTCATTTTTGGCCATTTTTAGACAAAAAGCATGGACTATAGCCCATGGTTTTGATCGATTTTGACCCATTTTCACACCTTTTTCAAAATTATGCATTTTTATTATCATTGGAAAATAGGTTATTTCTGGCCATTTTTAGACAAAAGCCATGGACTATAGCCCATGGTTTTGATCGATTTTGACCCATTTTCACACCTTTTCCAAAATTATGCATTTTTATCAAAATTGGAAAATAGGTCATTTTTGGCCATTTTCAGGCAAAAAGCATGAACTATAGCCCATGGTTTTGTTCGATTTTCAACCATTTTTACACCCTTTCCAAAATTATGCGTTATTTATGAACAATGGAAGATACGTCATTTTTGGGGATTTTGAGGCAAAAAGCATGGACTATAGCCCATGGTTTTGATCGATTTTGACCCATTTTCACACCTTTTTCAAAATTATGCATTTTTATAATCATTGGAAAATAGGTTATTTTTGGCCATTTTCAGACTAAAAGCATGGACTATAGCCCATGGTTTTGATCGATTTTGACCCATTTTCACACCTTTTCCAAAATTATGCATTTTTATAATCATTGGAAAATGGTTATTTTTGGCCATTTTTAGACTAAAAGCATGGACTATAGCCCATGGTTTTGATCGATTTTGACCCATTTTCACACCTTTTCCAAAATTATGCATTTTTATCATCATTGGAAAATAGGTCATTTTTGGCCATTTTTAGACAAAAAGCATGCACTATAGCCCATGGTTTTGTTCGATTTTGAAGCATTTTTACACCTTTTCCAAAATTATGTCATTTTTGGCCATTTTTAGACAAAAAGCATGGACTATAGCCCATGGTTTTGATCGATTTTGACCCATTTTCACACCTTTTCCAAAATTATGCATTTTTATAATCATTGGAAAATAGGTTATTTTTTGCCATTTTTAGACAAAAAGCATGGACTATAGCCCATGGTTTTGATCGATTTTGACCCATTTTCACACCTTTTCTAAAATTATGCATTTTTATCATCATTGGAAAATAGGTTATTTTTTGCCATTTTTAGACAAAAAGCATGGACTATAGCCCATGGTTTTGATCGATTTTGACCCATTTTCACACCTTTTTCAAAATTATGCATTTTTATCAAAATTGGAAAATAGGTCATTTTTGGCCATTTTCAGGCAAAAAGCATGGACTATAGCCCATGGTTTTGGTCGATTTTGAACCATTTTTACACCTTTTCCAAAATTATGCGTTAGTTATGAACAATGGAAAACACGTCATTTTTGGGGATTTTGAGGCAAAAAGCATGGACTATAGCCCATAGTTTTGATCTATTTTGAACCATTTTCACACCTTTTACAAAATTATGGATTTTGCTCAACATTGGAAAATAGGTCATTTTTGGCCATTTTTAGACAAAAAGCATGGACTATAGCCCATGGTTTTGATCGATTTTGACCCATTTTCACACCTTTTCTAAAATGATGCATTTTTATCATCATTGCAAAATAGCTCATTTTTGGCCATTTTTAGACAAAAAGCATGGACTATAGCCCATGGTTTTGATCGATTTTGACCCATTTTCACACCTTTTCTAAAATTATGCATTTTTATAATCATTGGAAAATAGGTCATTTTTGGCCATTTTTAGACAAAAAGCATGCACTATAGCCCATGGTTTTGTTCGATTTTGAAGCATTTTTACACCTTTTCCAAAATTATGTCATTTTTGGCCATTTTTAGACAAAAAGCATGGACTATAGCCCATGGTTTTGATCGATTTTGACCCATTTTCACACCTTTTCCAAAATTATGCATTTTTATAATCATTGGAAAATAGGTTATTTTTTGCCATTTTTAGACAAAAAGCATGGACTATAGCCCATGGTTTTGATCGATTTTGACCCATTTTCACACCTTTTCTAAAATTATGCATTTTTATCATCATTGGAAAATAGATTATTTTTTGCCATTTTTAGACAAAAAGCACGGACTATAGCCCATGGTTTTGATCGATTTTGACCCATTTTCACACCTTTTTCAAAATTATGCATTTTTATCAAAATTGGAAAATAGGTCATTTTTGGCCATTTTCAGGCAAAAAGCATGGACTATAGCCCATGGTTTTGGTCGATTTTGAACCATTTTTACACCTTTTCCAAAATTATGCGTTAGTTATGAACAATGGAAAACACGTCATTTTTGGGGATTTTGAGGCAAAAAGCATGGACTATAGCCCATAGTTTTGATCTATTTTGAACCATTTTCACACCTTTTACAAAATTATGGATTTTGCTCAACATTGGAAAATAGGTCATTTTTGGCCATTTTTAGACAAAAAGCATGGACTATAGCCCATGGTTTTGATCGATTTTGACCCATTTTCACACCTTTTCTAAAATGATGCATTTTTATCATCATTGGAAAATAGCTCATTTTTGGCCATTTTTAGACAAAAAGCATGGACTATAGCCCATGGTTTTGATCGATTTTGACCCATTTTCACACCTTATCCAAAATTATGCATTTTTATAATCATTGGAAAATAGGTTATTTTTTGCCATTTTTAGACAAAAAGCATGGACTATAGCCCATGGTTTTGATCGATTTTGACCCATTTTCACACCTTTTCTAAAATTATGCATTTTTATCATCATTGGAAAATAGGTTATTTTTTGCCATTTTTAGACAAAAAGCATGGACTATAGCCCATGGTTTTGATCGATTTTGACCCATTTTCACACCTTTTTCAAAATTATGCATTTTTATCAAAATTGGAAAATAGGTCATTTTTGGCCATTTTCAGGCAAAAAGCATGGACTATAGCCCATGGTTTTGGTCGATTTTGAACCATTTTTACACCTTTTCCAAAATTATGCGTTAGTTATGAACAATGGAAAACACGTCATTTTTGGGGATTTTGAGGCAAAAAGCATGGACTATAGCCCATAGTTTTGATCTATTTTGAACCATTTTCACACCTTTTACAAAATTATGGATTTTGCTCAACATTGGAAAATAGGTCATTTTTGGCCATTTTTAGACAAAAAGCATGGACTATAGCCCATGGTTTTGATCGATTTTGACCCATTTTCACACCTTTTCTAAAATGATGCATTTTTATCATCATTGGAAAATAGCTCATTTTTGGCCATTTTTAGACAAAAAGCATGGACTATAGCCCATGGTTTTGATCGATTTTGACCCATTTTCACACCTTTTCCAAAATTATGCATTTTTATTATCATTGGAAAATAGCTTATTTCTGGCCATTTTTAGACAAAAGCCATGGACTATAGCCCATGGTTTTGATCGATTTTGACCCATTTTCACACCTTTTTCAAAATTATGCATTTTTATCAAAATTGGAAAATAGGTCATTTTTGGCCATTTTCAGGCAAAAAGCATGAACTATAGCCCATGGTTTTGTTCGATTTTCAACCATTTTTACACCCTTTCCAAAATTATGCGTTATTTATGAACAATGGAAGATACGTCATTTTTGGGGATTTTGAGGCAAAAAGCATGGACTATAGCCCATGGTTTTGATCGATTTTGACCCATTTTCACACCTTTTTCAAAATTATGCATTTTTATAATCATTGGAAAATAGGTTATTTTTGGCCATTTTCAGACTAAAAGCATGGACTATAGCCCATGGTTTTGATCGATTTTGACCCATTTTCACACCTTTTCCAAAATTATGCATTTTTATAATCATTGGAAAATGGTTATTTTTGGCCATTTTTAGACTAAAAGCATGGACTATAGCCCATGGTTTTGATCGATTTTGACCCATTTTCACACCTTTTCCAAAATTATGCATTTTTATAATCATTGGAAAATAGGTCATTTTTGGCCATTTTTAGACAAAAAGCATGCACTATAGCCCATGGTTTTGTTCGATTTTGAAGCATTTTTACACCTTTTCCAAAATTATGTCATTTTTGGCCATTTTTAGACAAAAAGCATGGACTATAGCCCATGGTTTTGATCGATTTTGACCCATTTTCACACCTTTTCCAAAATTATGCATTTTTATTATCATTGGAAAATAGGTTATTTCTGGCCATTTTTAGACAAAAGCCATGGACTATAGCCCATGGTTTTGATCGATTTTGACCCATTTTCACACCTTTTTCAAAATTATGCATTTTTATCAAAATTGGAAAATAGGTTATTTATTGCCATTTTTAGACAAAAAGCATGGACTATAGCCCATGGTTTTGATCGATTTTGACCCATTTTCACACCTTTTCTAAAAGTATGCATTTTTATCATCATTGGAAAATAGGTTATTTTTTGCCATTTTTAGACAAAAAGCATGGACTATAGCCCATGGTTTTGATCGATTTTGACCCATTTTCACACCTTTTTCAAAATTATGCATTTTTATCAAAATTGGAAAATAGGTCATTTTTGGCCATTTTCAGGCAAAAAGCATGGACTATAGCCCATGGTTTTGTTCGATTTTGAACCATTTTTACACCTTTTCCAAAATTATGCGTTAGTTATGAACAATGGAAAACACGTCATTTTTGGGGATTTTGAGGCAAAAAGCATGGACTATAGCCCATGGTTTTGATCGATTTTGACCCATTTTCACACCTTTTTCAAAATTATGCATTTTTATAATCATTGGAAAATAGGTTATTTTTGGCCATTTTCAGACTAAAAGCATGGACTATAGCCCATGGTTTTGATCGATTTTGACACATTTTCACACCTTTTCCAAAATTATGCATTTTTATAATCATTGGAAAATGGTTATTTTTGGCCATTTTTAGACTAAAAGCATGGACTATAGCCCATGGTTTTGATCGATTTTGACCCATTTTCACACCTTTTCCAAAATTATGCATTTTTATAATCATTGGAAAATAGGTCATTTTTGGCCATTTTTAGACAAAAAGCATGCACTATAGCCCATGGTTTTGTTCGATTTTGAAGCATTTTTACACCTTTTCCAAAATTATGTCATTTTTGGCCATTTTTAGACAAAAAGCATGGACTATAGCCCATGGTTTTGATCGATTTTGACCCATTTTCACACCTTTTACAAAATTATGGATTTTGTTCAACATTGGAAAATAGGTCATTTTTGGCCATTTTTAGACAAAAAGCATGCACTATAGCCCATGGTTTTGTTCGATTTTGAAGCATTTTTACACCTTTTCCAAAATTATGTCATTTTTGGCCATTTTTAGACAAAAAGCATGGACTATAGCCCATGGTTTTGATCGATTTTGACCCATTTTCACACCTTTTCCAAAATGATGCATTTTTATCATCATTGGAAAATAGCTCATTTTTGGCCATTTTTAGACAAAAAGCTTGGACTATAGCCCATGGTTTTGATCGATTTTGACCCATTTTCACACCTTTTCCAAAATTATGCATTTTTATTATCATTGGAAAATAGGTTATTTCTGGCCATTTTTAGACAAAAGCCATGGACTATAGCCCATGGTTTTGATCGATTTTGACCCATTTTCACACCTTTTTCAAAATTATGCATTTTTATCAAAATTGGAAAATAGGTCATTTTTGGCCATTTTCAGGCAAAAAGCATGGACTATAGCCCATGGTTTTGTTCGATTTTCAACCATTTTTACACCCTTTCCAAAATTATGCGTTATTTATGAACAATGGAAGATACGTCATTTTTGGGGATTTTGAGGCAAAAAGCATGGACTATAGCCCATGGTTTTGATCGATTTTGACCCATTTTCACACCTTTTCCAAAATTATGCATTTTTATAATCATTGGAAAATAGGTCATTTTTGGCCATTTTCAGACTAAAAGCATGGACTATAGCCCATGGTTTTGATCGATTTTGACCCATTTTCACACCTTTTCCAAAATTATGCATTTTTATAATCATTGGAAAATAGGTTATTTTTGGCCATTTTTAGACTAAAAGCATGGACTATAGCCCATGGTTTTGATCGATTTTGACCCATTTCACACCTTTTCCAAAATTTTGCATTTTTATCATCATTGGAAAATAGGTTATTTTTGGCCATTTTTAGACAAAAAGCATG
Organism: Anthopleura sola; assembly: GCA_023349425.1. Taxonomy (NCBI): domain Eukaryota; kingdom Metazoa; phylum Cnidaria; class Anthozoa; order Actiniaria; family Actiniidae; genus Anthopleura; species Anthopleura sola. Next base: position 2,340,352 of record JALHLI010000022.1, read on the forward strand.
GCCTATAGCCCATGGTTTTGTTCAATTTTGAACCCTTTTTACACCTTTTCCAAAATTATGCGTTATTTATGAACAATGGAAAATAGGTCATTTTTGGCCATTTTTATACAAAAAGCATGGACTATAGCCCATGGTTTTGATCGATTTTGACCCATTTTCACACCTTTTCCAAAATGATGCATTTTTATCATCATTGGAAAATAGCTCATTTTTGGCCATTTTCAGGCGAGAAGCATGGACTTTAAAATCCGTGGTAAAACAGTCAATGAGTGCAAAGGGTATAAATGCAAGTGGGGATTTATTGAATATTCTCAAAGTTCGATGAATAGAAAATGAAATTTTATTATTATTGATGATTATAAGAACGATATCAATGTATTTATCAGTGTGATTTATATCAGCTAAAGAAGGAGGATACATAACATATCATGATGTTAAAAAATTAGAATAAAAGCGATAATTTGAATCTTTATCATGCTGATTATGTTGTAGTTCAACTCCAATAAAGTAATAAGCAGACAAACAAAAATAATACAACAGAGTAAAGAAAACTTAATAACAACAAAAAACACAAAATCAAAGTAAGCTTTAAAAACTATCAAAGCAAATAAAACTATTGCAAATGATCGTTGTTTGAAGTATAATTTTAAGAAACAAAACGACAACGTTTAGTTAAAAATTGTTTCGGCGACATCACTCGCCATCATCAGTATATACAGTTCACATCTTCAATAAAATTCACAGACGATGGCGAGTGATGTCGCCGAAACATGTTTCAGCTAAAGGTTGTCGTTTTGTTTTTTGAAATAAAACTATGAAAAAAAGGAAAAAAAAATACACAAAAATAAAGTAAAAAAACTGACAAATTTAGTTTAAGGAAAGCAATGATTAAATATAGAACATTAATCTATTTTGCGTTGTATGATATTGTGGAAAGCATTTAAAATTTCTCTTGCCTACAAACTTAAAAAAATGTGGTCGTCGTTTTTAAAATGCGCTGTTTACATTTTTATCATATGTACTAGACTAAAATGAATCGTTTAGAACTAAAAATACCACATGAATAGATGAGATAATATCAATATGTGTTTGGCAGGGATTTTTCGTCATGTTTTATCTATTGAGCTTCGTCTTCCGAGCTAACGTTTGAGCTTCCTGGAAGACTGGGACTGAAGTCACCACGTGATGGAGCAAGAAAGCCGCTGACCACCTTGCTTTCAAGCTCGGGCTCAGAATCTCCAAAATCTGTGAATTTTGAAGGTGGTGGATTGTCACTTTCTTCCCCCGAGGAAACAAGGTTTTCTTTGCTAATGCTGGGGCCAGGTTCCCAAGCTTTTACTGCCCGTAGACGTTTGCTTGAGCTTCTTGAGCTTGACCTCTTGAAGAACCTACCAGGCTTCGTTTTTCTGAAATAAATAAATAAGCGACGATGAATAAATGGAAATGGAGGGGAAAAGAAAAAAAAAAAGAGAAAAAAACGAACAAAGCATGAAGTAAGAAGGAATGAAGGAGAAGGCAGAAACAAAGGGAAGGAAAGCAAGGAAGAATGGAAGGAAAGAAGGAAGAGAGGAAAAATGAATGGAATTAAAGGGGGCGGGGGCGGAAAGAAGAAGAAATAAGAAGAATGTGTTAAGGATAAAGAAATTAAAGAAAACCCAAAGATGCACTTACTCTTCCTTCTTAGCGCCTGCTTTCTCCTCCTCTGATTGGTCAGAACTATCTCGTTTGACGTTAGCATCGGCCTCTTCGGTAACAATGCCAGGTACAGGCACAACCACCGTCATCTCGAGCTCGTCATCGGTAAAATTACCACCGTAGCAAGGATTCATAAACTCGTGGTGATCATCTTTTGGTTTCTTTTTAATGGAAATTTTCCTCTTTTTGGATGGTTGCTTTTTAATTTTCAGCTGCTCATCATCAGATACTGAAGTGCTTGATGCGTTATCAGATTGTCCTTGTACTGCTTTAGTCAAAGGATTTCTGAGGAAAACAAGAACAAAAATTTAGATTTGATTTAGGGGTATAATCTGCAGGGGAAAGGATACTTTTAACCAAAGCAATGCTCCAGATACTCAAAGTTAGCCTCGACTTCGTATGAACCAAATATACCATTTTCGGGTAGAATATTCATGTGTTCCATTGAAGGTCTGTGGAATCTCTATACCGTTAGTATTTCTGAATATTCTGACACTGAATTGAAGCTATCCTGAGTATTTTAGGAATTAGAAAAAGGTATTTTACGAGCATATAGTTTTATGCCAACTGAAAAAGAACGAACATGTACCTCAGTTCATTAAGTACTAGATCACTTGGTGGATATTGGAATGCATCCCCTTCAATCTCCTCGATGTCCAGATTGTCCTTTGCATCGTCAACGCTGTTCACTCTGTATCTGAAACTTCTCTTTGTCACTCTGCAAATAATAGAAAATAAATCTCGTTGAATTTTATCCCTTTTCTCCTAGGCTATTATTCCGACTGAAAAATATTATTGGTAATATGGGGATAGGAAGACGACTGACGCTATATTTCAAGGATAATATCGGGAAGTGTTTAAAGAAAACCTGAAAGTGGTAGTATATGATGTTAAATTGCAAAATGCAAACGGCCTTTTCACCTCTTTACGTTGGTCGTAATATTTTCCCATTTCAGATCATACGTTGTCACATGCGTGGTATCTTTATAGACTTTAATCGACTGAATATCGTTTTATATCTTTTCCTGGTTTTAATGGTTGCATACGAAAAGACACAAGAATAAGAATACAACTCAAACAAAAATATCTTATTCCAAAGAGAGTGACACGTGGTTTGTAATGGGAAAACATTACGCCCAAGGTAAAGGTATATTGTAGGCAGAGAATAAAAAAAAATCAAGACACTCACGATTTATGAAGTCTTTCTTCCTTCAGCTTTCTTTTCCTTTTTCTTATTCCAATAATAATTAGAATGACAAATAGTATTAGGAGTACTCCTGTGCAGACACCAATTATGATCCACATATAGTTTGTACCAGGCTCGAGTACAAGATTGGACTGAAGAACCATCTTACTGCTAGTTACATCAGGTGATGCCAAGATGGCGCCACCAGTTGCATTCTCCATTCGCACCCAAATAACTTTCTCCGCTGTCATTCGTTCATCACTGGCGACATATAGTGGAAGAGAAGCATTCCATTGGCTTTCTGAAAGGTTTATTCGTCCGGACTGGGGCCAAACTAGGTCATTTATGGATTCGTTGCTGTGTAGAGACCAATAGACGTCGATGTTGCCTGAAGCGCCTTTAGATCGCTTGACGGGAAGGTCGATCTGCTGGACTCTTGATTGGCGTTCAATGCTTATTTCTCCGTTCTCATCATAAACTAAAAAGTAATCAATTTTTTAAAAAATTAAGAAAATCCATGGACAGATTCGTAAAGAGAAGGGGGGGGGGGGGGGGGTTAAGGCACAAATGTTGTAGGGTATAACAATAAGACTTTTTCGTTTTGGGAAATATTTTTGATTTCAAAACATTGCATTACTTTTTGGCCCTAAACAATGGCTCCCGTGAAACCCATCTATCCAGGAAAAATACTACGTGGAAAGAGACGCATAGTTAACTAAATTAAAAGGAAAATATGACAATAGAGATACCTCCAGAGCCTGAGGGTCAAGTAAACTTAAGGCTCCATTTGTCTTAAGGTCAGTTTTAAAAAAAATCTCCAATCATCTAAACCAGAGAAATTGGCATGGGCCAAAGACAAAATATTCGGGTAAGAATCGGTAACCAATTTTTGGACACTTTTATTTGACAAAAACCAAAACCGTTTGTTTACAAATGCTTGACTTGGGGAATCATTAACTTTGAGGCAATTCAAGTTTGGAAGTGACCCAAGGTTTGATAAAACTAGATTTTTGGTGGCACATTATGGGTCGCCTTATCAGATGCAAGGAAGGATAACTAAATTATAAATACAAAATTACCAGAAGTGTTCTTGTCAAACATGATCAATCCATTCCGTGCCTCGAACGACCAGAAGAAAGCAAACTGGGTCAAGTGACAGATCTGGACAGTGAGAAGTTTGATGGTACGGTTGACATGTTTCCAGGGTTCTGGGCAAGACAGAGATGCATCGATCCTGTGACACACGCAAAGCAACAAACATGAATTGAATGAACCTAGCACCACAGATTCAAATGAAAAATAAAATGTAAAGAAAATAGACACTATGAATGATGAAGTAAAATTTCTGGGTCTTTCTTGCTGTTGCAGGAAGTATTGTATTCAAGGTAAGGGTTCTTTGTATTGCAGGGTATTGTTTCGTTCTAAGTTCTTTGTTCTTGGCTATTGTTTTATTGTGTTCATGCCTCAGGTGTTCTGCAACACCAAGAAAGAGCCAAATTTCTAAAGAAGGGTGGGGGGGGGGGGGGGGACTGAAAAGAACAGAACAAAGAACAAATGTTATAGGAAAGAAAGAGAAAAAGTCACATTACAACAATCAACTTCCATATTCACATTGGACACAGTGAAAGGAAACGCACTTAGTGGAAAAAGTCACTCCTAAATTTGTTGTAACAAACAACAGGGGAAACAGGGGAAAAATCAACAAAAGACAAAACAGTTACAATGAAATGTAAAGGCAACAAAAGAAAACAAAAAAGAAAAGAAACAAAGCGAAGCGAAACAAATTTAGATCAGAAACAGCACAAAACAAAAAATGGAATGTAGGAACACCAAAAGAAAACAAAGAAAAGAAAAGGAAATTCAAAACACCTTACAATATGCTTACCACGAGTTATTTTTTATATCCCACAAATAGAGCACAGGTTCAATATCCTCCTTCTTGACTTCTTTGTTCACCACTCGTTTGTTGGCATTCACTAAGTTGTCCACATCGTAATACATGGCGATCTTGATCGGCTTGGCGAACTTATATCCCTCTTGAACAGTGTTGTTTATGGGATCCATAGCTTTGATCTGGAAACTGTAATTGCCAAGCATGAATTGCTGGAAATAAATAGAAATATATTGGAGTCAATAAATGCGATATGAGTAAAGATATGGAAATTGGGAAATCTCAGGGGCTGGTGTTCACTATTTATTTTTTTGCTTCTGGTCCACAAAGTAAGTGGAGCATCGCTACTCTAACTCGATAGGATGTACGTTAGCCCATTGTATTTCATTGCCAGCATATTACCCTCTTAACCCAGACGATTGAACCTTTACTTTGGGTTTAATGCTTTCCATTTTGCAACTCTAGAGAATAAGTTTCGTTTTCCCCCCAGTTGTTTTAATAGAAAACACAGAAATAATTATCAAGCGAATGACACAAAGTTTAAAATAGAACGACATTACGCCCTAAAACTTGTACGATAGATTGAGCCATATTGTCATGAATAATTGCAGAGCAATTTCAAAAGAAATATTGTGCATTTTGTGATATGGAAATAATTTGTTACGTACCTTTGGTTTCGTAATCTCAGGGTTTGACACAGGACCGTCTTCAGATTTATTGGACTCAAGATTCTTTTTATCCAGACTATAGCACTTTAGTTTTATTTCACCATCAACAGCTCCTTCAGGCACATCCAATGTCCCGTACGTTTTCCCAACACCTCCATCTTTCCTGGAGCCATCGACGTTCATGTTGACAGTGTCAAAAAAGAACGACGCTGAAGTGTTCTTGTCAAATACGTACTCAGACTTTCCAACAGTTATGCCATCAGATGACATTGGGTCTGATAACAAACCGGCCTTGTTGGATGCTCTTACGGTTGCGAAATACTTTTTTTCCTTCTTCAGCGTATTGTCCTTGAATTGGGCAAACCAAATAGTTGCATTACCAATTTCTTCGTAGTCTTTGACGTCTGTAAGATTAGGCGCGGTTCCCCAGGCCACCTCGTATGAGCTTATGCCACTGTTCTCATCAGAGGCTTTGAAGTATGCAAAGATGATGTCAAGGAATACCTAAAAATGGTCAACAGTACTACATTTAGAATTAGATACTGAAAGAGTTGAAAGTGTGATAAGACACATGAAAACGTTTCAACGATTTGAAAAAGTCCACTAGTTTGTTTATATAGTCATAACACAATGTATAAGTATTTCCACTCACTTCACGATGTTGTCAAGTTAAAAGCAAAAAAATGGAAATGTAAGAAAACGTAATATCGATAGATTTCACTCACCTGGTAATCCATGTCAGGATCAAGTACACCATCTCGTACATACTGCATGGTAGGTGGAGTAACATCAATGGTTACACCATTAGAATGACCTGCTGAACATCTTTGAGCACCATTACATGCAACCACGGTAACATAGTAAGTGTCACCTTGTTTAAAGTCCAGTCCATAGTGACTGCCATTTTGTCTTTGTCCTGTGCTCTCGCACTGCCGAATGTCATCCAGCATGGGTTTTGTTCCTACACACCAGAAATACTCTGCTATGTCGCTCTCGTTGTCAGCAAAGTCGATCCATCGAGCGTGAACTTCGGACGTGTTATTGGTATAGTCAATGTCCGTATCTTGGAAACTACGTGTAGAACACTGACTATCTTCGCCAAACGTTTCGTTACTCGAGCAGTTCGTTTTTGGGTCGCTTCCAAGGCCATCATATACAGTACCTACCACTGGAGATGTTGTATCGATAATAAACGGCTCGGAATCAGATGTTGTTGACATACCAGCACGAGTTGTTTCAACTAGCTTTACTGTGTACTCGTTGACTGCACCTTCTTCGAAAAATGTACCGTTCATCTGGATTATCTTAATTGCATTGGTCTTGTTGATTATCTGTTCGTTAAGAGGACATAATTGATTGTCACACATTTTTGTGGTAAAATGAACAGGATCGTCCACAAGAGGTGACACGCATTTACGTCCTTCACAAGCTGTGCAAATCGATGTGACCCCTCCGAGTGACTTGCGCCCCTCCTCACAGGCTTGACATTGGTATGATTCGATTCCACCGTTTACTTTGGATGTCTTGATTCGTTTGTAGTTTCGAGGGCAATATTTGGTAGTATATACCCGACCTGTCCCATGGTTTTCGGTAGTATTAGGCCACGTCAGTATCCCTGGTGTTCCGAAGACAATATTTGATCCGTACATGGCTACGCTAGCACGTGGAATGCCGTCGTCAATCCGAGAGTGATTTTCTCTTGAAAGGATTATTCCTAATCCAATGCACTTGCCTTGGTCATGGTCTGGACCATATGCGAAGACACCATTAAAAGCTATAAGAACAACTCCATCACGACCTTGCAAGTTTTGCATTCCAAGTGCAACAATAGTCCCACCGTCTCTGTCCATCAAGTCAAAATTGCCGCTAAAATTCAGCAATCGAATTTCAGGTGGAGGTTTATACGAGCAAATTAAGTTATAAGATTTGGATGGAATGTTCAGCTTAAGAATGACAGCCTTTGCTTTGGCTTTGTGATTGGAGACCATGACCAGTTCGTTTTGTTTTGTCAGTCGAAGAGAGGGCTCCACCATATTAATGCTTGAATGTTTGAGATCAATTTTCCTTACGACACGCAGGTCAGTCATCGAATAAATGACAACTTTGGGTAAACCAAGACCTCCTGCTGATACTGCTAACACGTCATCATTCATTGCAATGGCTCGTCCAAAGTATTGATCATTCTCTGCAGTTCCCAGTATCTGATACAGCTGCCATGCTCCGTTGATTTGACGGAAGATCCCAACCACGCTGTTATTCGTGGGCGTTATTCTTCCTGTTGCCGCAATGGTAGTTTTCTGTATAACGACGTTTTCACCATCCAAGTTTGGCCAAGTTACGTTGGAAACACAAGGGTTTGCTATACAGCTCGACATGGTTGCCTCGAGTTGGAGTTTTATGTTCCCTTCCTCGGAGAAGTGGTATTGGTAAACTTTGATTATTCCATCGAACGCTAAAATAAGTCGGTTTTGGGAGTATGAAAGAGCAGTAGCTTTTAAAGGTTTGCCAGACGAGGTCATTTTTATAACCTCACTCTTCAGTGTCCTGTTTTTGGTTGAGAAGATGAAGAACTTGTCGGATGAAGCAACGGCTATGTAATCACGAGGAAGCAAAGCAACAGATGACCCGAATTTCTGTGTTGGTAAGGTAGGCTTGTAGTGGTTGTCCGTCAACATATTGAGGTAGTCTGGGGTGTAGTTCGCACAGCATGGCCCTTGAGGGTTTGAGAAGCCAGGTAGAGTCTTCATTTCTAAACTATTCTCTGTAGTATTAGTTTCGTTAGAATCTGACGTTACCCTGGTAACAAGAACCTTAAACTCTTGAGTAGGACTGAAATGGCCGCTTTCCAGAAGATCATCTTCAAGGGCTAGTTGCGATGAATTTGTAGCATTAATTCCAGTGCTCACAGCAACAGAAATTTCACTCGGAGAGGAAATGTAGATGACTTCTTTGTCCAACGCACTTTTGTTAATGGGAGGAAGATGGAGATTTGGCAGCCATCTTGCTCGTTCATTTTCTGGTGACTTGTCCCGAATGAAGAGTTGACGAGCTAAAGGTGGACTTGGTTCAACACGTACACCATCGCTACTAGTTTCATCATAGATTCCCCCTTCGTTCCATACGCGTACCACCCCACGATACTTTTTCCATGGTTGCAGCTGTACACTCTCAACAGTCACGTTTCGCTGCGATCCATGGACATTCATGAAGTCCTGAGTAAAAGGCTCCCCATTCCAACCTTCTCTTTCATTTAGTCTCGGTAAACTCCTGTTGCGGGACGTGGATGTTACTGCTACTTCAAGACGCATGCGTGAAATATCGTCTAGAAACTTTCCAATCAAACTCCATTTCAAGGTGAGGCTCTTCATGTTGGACATCCAATCAACATCTGTGGGGTCGCTTGTATTTGAGGCCTTCAGATCAAGTACATCTACCACCTTAGGAGCAACAGTTATCACCAAACATTTTTTAGAGTGCAGAACAGTTTTCAATCCAACATTATTCACTACATTGACCGTTGCAAAGAGTTGCGTTCCTGAAGATATTCGAGTCGTTATTGTTTTGCCACTTGAACCTAAACCAGCTGACGTCAAAGGGAAAACGTCACAATCTCCATTTCTGGTGCCGACGCACCATTCGTACTTTGACATTCCACTCTCAGGATCGTCAAACTCGTCCCAGTCTACGCTAAGCAGTTCTTCAGTGCAAGTAAACCTGATATAAGGGCTTGGACTTGGGGATTCTTGTAAGTCATTTGGCAAACTGTTGTTATTGATTCCATTTGGTGTCACTGTTGGTCTAGCGTCTGAAGCATTTTGATCTTGAGCCTCGTCAATAACTTTAGGCGGGGTGGTATCAATTAGGATGGGTTTTGTTGTTACTGTAGAAGACAATCCAATACCATTTGTGCCTTTTATTGTCACATGGTACGATCTCCCATGATCTAGTTTCAGCCCAGAAAGAACATAACTGGTGATTTGACCGACGTTCACAAATTTCGTCTCGTTGCATTCAATGGACGACAAGCTGGCACAAAGTTCATATTTGACAATTCCACTTTCGGAATCTTCAAACGGCGACCATCTAAAATAGAAATCATGCAGTTTATTATTTCAATGTGAAAATCCAATTCCGTCCCCATTTCATTCCCGTTGGTATCAAAGTAAAAGTTGTTGATTTGTTTTCGTTTTGATTTTCAGTGTATACCAGAACATTGCATAGCATTTGCAGGGACTTAGCAGATGGAAGAAAGGGAAGGGAAGAAAAAGTGAAGATGGGTGCCAAACACTTCTGTTCCACTTTTTCCCTCAGTTTACCATTGGACTTTTAATAACTGTAAGTTTATAACTATAAGCAGTCACACCCAACCCCAGATCTAGGACGTTCGGTGAAGACGATCATGCCCAACAAACACCGTACTCATACCCTCGCACTTCAATTTGTCTCAACGATAGAAAAACCTTCAAGAAATGCTCGTAACGTTTCTTTACCTGACAGGAAGTTGATTGTCACTTGATTGGAAGAGCAGGTGCTTGTTCCCAGGTCCCAACCAAGCGTTTTTCTCAGTTGGTGGACTAAAGTCAAGTGTGAATCCATTGGATTTAGAAACTGTCTGCAGACCAGCAAAATTGGTTGCCTTTACAAAGACAATGTACATTGCTCCACTATCAAGATCTAATCCTGTAAATATCAAAGATCGATTTCATTACCTCAGTAGAAATTGCATCACAACTATATAACTTAGAGGGAATCAGAGCAAACAGTAATTTTCAACTGAACTGCCCTCATCTACAAAACTTATCATCATGGCAGCATATAATGTAAGTGGAAATTTTATAAATATTTTTTTCATTGATCATTACCTGTAAATCGCACTTGCGTGGCATTATATACTGTGGTGTAGAATTGTGGACAGTTAGTTAGATTCCTGGCATCACAAACAGCAACCTCGTATCGCTCTATTCCACTTTCTTTGTCATCAAAACCTGACCAGTTTGCTTGCACGTCGTCATCTCCATAAAGGTAACTGATATCCTTTGAGTTGCCGTCCACGACTACACCCGATTCTGGTGGAGTATTATCGACTGTCACACCATCGGAGGAGAGCGTTGTTGTTTTACCTGCACCATTTGTTGCTCTCACCAACACGAAAAACTTCTGTCCATTTTTCATTGGTGATTCAAGTATGGTATGTACATTATGTATCCATGGAGATATGGTCTTCATTGCCACTATATCACAAAGTCCACGAGCTGAACCAGCACACCACGTGACCTTTACAACGTCACTTTCAGGGTCTTCGAACGATGTCCAGTGTGCTTTGATGTCAGTGGTTGATTGTTGGAAGTTGAGGTCTTTGCCATCTTTGTCACCATCGTAAAGCACACCACTAGTTAACGGAGCTATGGAGAAAATTAAAACCGGTTAAAAATTGAGGCTTTTGTATTTCATAAGCTAATCTTGAACATTGATATTTTGAGGCTAGTATTTTTTTTGAGTATTGGTTTCCGAGCTCTCAACCTCAGAGGCCTTTAGAACGTGCTCTGCTTAGTTGGAGAAGAAATGCGAGTTGAAAATGAGTTTACAAAAAAATTACCTGTAGCGTCCATTAAGACTCCATCCGAAGACGCGATGTCACTTCGCAGACGTGCCTCGTTCTCAGCAATAACAGATACATAATACATAGTATTATGCTCTAGACTAATGCCTGTGAACGTGTATTCCGTGCGATTACCAATATCAGTAAAATTGACCACGTTGCAGCCTCCAGAGATCTTGCCCAGGCAAATGTAATATTTCGAAACCGAAGATTCCTTGTCCCAGAAACCACTCAAACGTACTGAAATATCGTTGCTAGTAAAGCTTCTTCCAATCTTCTCAATTGACTCGGACCCATTTGTGATGTGGCTAATTTCTCCTGTGATTGGAGGAGTGGAGTCCAATAGAAAACCATCAGATGTGCGAGTGGTACTCAGTCCCACGCTGTTCGTTACGCGTACGATGGTTACATACTTGACGCCTTCAACTAACTTCAGATTGGGCAAACAGACCAGAGACTTCTTACCCACATTAACGGACGTGGCAAGGCAATCATTATGGTTCAGGTCAGTGCAGACAGATACTTCACTCTTGCTGATGTTACTCTCATGTTCACGAGCACTCCAGGATGCGCAGTAGTCGACTTTTGATGTTATAAAATCTCTATCTTGTATAGTACTATTAGTCTGTAAATCTCGGACCTAAAAATACAAAAAAACATATTATTGTTGCATGGAACTTAAGATAATTTACCATGGAATCAAGGGTGGTGTAACGGTAGTACACTCGACTCTCACATCTACCTTCTCTCGTTTAATTCTCTCTCGGTCTCGCGCATCGTATGTGAGTAAAGCTTGCTAGTTGTCCCCTTGATTTGACAGTGTTTCTTTGGGTCCTCGAGTTTTCCTCGCTCCACAAAGCCCAAATTCCAATTCAACCTGTGAGTTACCCGTGCCCTGATTTAGATCAGCCCAGAGGTTGTTTTAGGGTTCGAAAAATTTGAAAGTTTTTTCTAGAACACAATGATATGCTTACCTTCGTCAGTTGTGGAGGACTGTTGTCTATTGTTACTCCATCTGAATATACCGTGGTCTCTCCTCCTGCGTTATTTATCGCCTTCAGTTTCATGTAAATAGTCACACCTGAGCTCAGCGGCAGGTTGATTTGTCGCGCAACTTTCTGAGTGCTCTCTGGTATTTCAGTCTCGGAAATGACATCACATGATCCTTTCGATGTACCCGCGCACCAGATGTATTTATCTATTCCTGACTCTGTATCTGTAAACTGATCCCAATTTGCGGAGATGAAAGAGTCATCTGCTTGATAATCGATATCTTCCTCGCTATTTCCATCTCGTATCTTTCCTCCTACAGGTAGTGTACTGTCAATCTTGACGCCATTTGTGGAACCAGTTGCTTTATAGCCAGCTTCGTTAGTAGCACGAACAGTGATGTAGTATGTTTTCATATGAGTCAGTCGGAGTCCTGTTATCTCACCTTTGAGCGCCATTCCCACATCTTGGTAAGGATTGATATCACATGTCAGCGGCTTGCTTCCTACGCACATCTCGTAACTTTCTATTCTTGAGTTGTAGTCATTGAAATGTTCCCAGTTTGCTGCTAGGGTGTTGACTGAGCTCTGCATTGAAATGTCTTTGCCATAAGAATTACCATCAAGCACGGCTCTTGGTACTGGGTGCTTGTTATCAAGAACAAAGGCATTGGATTGGGCCTCACTTCGTAGCCCAACCTTATTGTAAGCCCGCACGATGAGAACGTATGCAACACCAGGCTTTAACTCCAGTTGTTCGGTGTTCATCTGTGAAGTCAATCCTGTGTTGATAAATGGAGTTAAACATTCTTTGATGCCCATTTTTGAACAAACTGCCCATTCAAAATGGTGTAAGCCACTTTCTTGGTCCCCGAATCCACCCCAATCAGCTTCAATAGCCTCATCCTTCTGGAGATACTTTGTACCAGGTACGTTTCCAACGATAACACTTCCTTCACTGGGAGGAGAAGAGTCCAGTAGTAGAGCACCTGTTGTTGCATTAACACTTAATCCAGCGCCGTTAGTAGCTTGTAAAGTAGCATAAAGTACCGTTCCGGCAGCCAAAGGCTTCTCAAAATGCTGTACGAGAGAGTTTGTTTCCACGTCTAACTTGGTCCAGTCGATGACGTCACATTTATTGATTGTTCTTCCAACACAGTACGTCAAACTGGAAATATCACTCTCAGTATCAGTGACTTTGTCCCAACTAACTTTAAGTTTTCTTCCACTGCTCTGAGCTGTGACGTTTCCAAGCTTTACCAAAGAGATGTCATCAGAAGGATTTGATAGGGTGACTCCACTAATGATTGGTGCACTTGTATCAATGGTAACGCCATCAGACGAAGCGGTTTGTATCAGTCCTGCTGCATTTATGGCCTGTACCGTAAAGTAGTACCGAACTCCCTCCACTAGGTTGGTCGATATGGAGGCATAGGTATGAAGCCCGGATGATGTAAAGCTTGTCAAGGTGCAAGTGCCTGGTAAAAGAAACAAACGAAATAAGCTATAGAAATGTTGAGGGTTTGTCAATCTTTTTTATAGTTGGCAAATACAAAGTGCGTGTGCGAATGTTTGTATGTGGCAGAGGTGATGGTAATGATGTTAATTAGACACTATCAAATGAGAAACATTACCTTGTTGTAGACCAATACACCATTTGTATTCCACAACATTACTTTCATCATCTTCAAATCCATACCAATGAGCAGACAACCCTTGACTATCTGTTTGGTAATCCAGATCTTTATTTCCACCATCAATACCGGTTCTGTTACCATCCACTACCACACCAACAGCTGGAGGGGTCGTATCCACCACTACTTGTTGAGTGATCAGTGATGATTCAAGTCCAAGCATGTTAACGCCTGTTATCGTCACAAAGAACGACAAGCCATGGGTTAATGTGAAATTGAATTCGTCTAAATCCACGGATCTTTCAAGAGGTTTGATTTTTCTGAAATCGAGAAGATCGTCTTGGAAGGATAGAGAACCGACTCCAATTCTAAAGTGATTTAGACCGCTTTCGTTGTCATTCATCTCCCAAGTAACAGTAGGAGCAGACAGTGAAGTCACGTACTGCGTATCTTTACCGATGGACGGAGAAACGTTTATGGATCCTCCCGCAGGACTGGTGCGATCAACCAGAACACCGTCCGAAGTTGCGTGAACAGTTTCACCTCGGCTATTTAAAGCCTTGATGGTAGCGTAATACGTCGTGCCGTGTGCGAGTGTTAGATTGTAGAAACGATGGGCATAGTTCCTAAGCAGGGGTACTTTCATGTAAGGCCATTTACATATATTACTGTCTGATGGTCTAGGTTGGTGATCCCCGATACACCATTCATATGAAGACACTCCGTATACAGGATCCTTAAATCCACTCCAGTAAGCCCATAATGCTCTATCATCAAGCTGGAAATCCAGGTCTTTCTTTGAGGTTCTTGGACCATCGTTCACCACGCCAGCAGAGAATTTACCCAGTACTACTGTCATTCCTGGTGAGCAATCTGTTCTCTGCAGGCCTGCGCCATTGGTTGCTCTGATGCACACGTAGTATGTAGTATTGCCAACAAGAGTGATGTTCATAATCTGCACGCCTCCAACGGATTCGTCGAGCAGAATGTTTGTATATTTGCTGTCATCCAGATTTCGAAGCGATTGTAAGTTATTTCCTGTAGCCCAGCTGTATTGAGAGATCCCACTTTCTTTATCAACAAATCCTGTCCAAGACACTGTGAATGATGACCCAGGAACAACGTTTCTATTTCTGTCATAGTTCAAAGGTAAAACGTATTGTGCAGACACAACACCAGCTTCGGGTCTAGTACGATCAATTACAACTCCATTTGACACCGTTCTACTTGCTAAACCTGCGAGGTTTGTTGCGACGAGAGTTAAAAAGTATGTTCTTCCAAGTTGTAGTTGAACTTGAGAGTTGGAAAGTGTGAGGCTATTAATGGCTTTGTCGATAGACGTTAAGTTCAAAATATCTGTTTTCTCAGGACTGCTACCCAGGCCCCATTGCACCTTATCAACACCACTTTCCTCGTCCTTCACATTCCAACTTGCTGTTAACACATCATTTATTGGATTGAATCTTAGCCTGAGAGCCTTGAATACGGGAGGAGAAGTGTCAACAAGTACACCATTCGTCCAGTAAACAGAGCTTAGTTTAACAGCATTGGTCAGTTCTATTCCAACTCTGTAGGTTTTCCCCTCTAGATATCTTGGATTCCATCTGCCATTGCCAGTAATAATAGTAGTACCACTTGAATTTAGCTTTTGTTTCGGTGGATGGAAGGGCAGAATAAACGCTTGTGAATTTACCTCCTGAACAGAAAACTGAATTTTGATCAATGGTGACTCGTTATCAGAGCAGTTCCAGGATACTGTTAGTCTGTTTGTTTTTCCGATGAAGCGTAAATCTGCGTTGGATGGTTTATCTCCATCCCAAACGTTTTCACACAGAGGTGGAGTGTTGTCTACTTTAAATCCATCAGATGTTATAGACGCCGTCAAGCCAGCACCGTTGAAGGCTGTAACGGTTACAAAATATGTTTTTCCAACCACAAGAGGCGAGTTCAGGTTAACTGTCGCCGAAGTAAGAGCACCCGAAAACTCGAATGGACCTTGTCTGCTTGAATTATCCACAAGATGTACAAAAACGTGATACTTTTTGATTCCACTTTCAACATCGTAGAATCTCAACCTTAGGGTTATTCTGTTCGTAGAATTGTGAAAGTCTCCGTCATCAATGAACTGGGGTATAGGAAGTGAATTATCATATGCTACCCCGTTTGAGGTAGATATAGAACTAAGCCCGATTCTATTTGTGCATCTCACCATCGCAAAGTACTTTATTCCTGGTCGAAGATTTGTCGAGAAGACAAATTTTCTCTGGTTATTTGGAACTCTTGTGAAGTTTTTCACGTTAGTTACTCCAGGTTGCAGTCCAAAGGCCACTTCAACAGATTGCAGACCTGTTTCTTGATCTTCGCAAGTCCAAGAACACGATAAAACTTGTTTGTTTGTATATGCAACATCTTCTCCTGTAATAGTACCATCAGTTACTGGCCTGGTGAATTCAGGTGGGGTAAAGTCAACTAATACACCATTTGAAGATACTTTGGCGCTTGGGATACCGAGGTTATTGACAGCTACTACCGTTGCGTAGTACCGCTGACCACTCTGAAGTTCAGAAACCTTCATCCTTGTACTAGCAGCTCTCTCTACAAGTTCCACGTCGGTAAATTCTTGAATATCTTCTTTTCCAGGTGCTGTCCCAAAAGCCAGCTTGTACTGGACAATCTGTGTTTCTTGCTCGGTAAAGTTTGACCACGAAGCCCACAAAATTGAGCCTTCGATCTGTAAATCAATATCTTGACCAGATTTTCCGTCTACCACAGTTCCAGCGCGTGGAGGGGTGTTGTCGATTATTACGCCATTGGAAGAGAAAAGCGCTTCATTTTGAGCGTTGTCGATGACTTTAACACACGCAAAATATTTCGATCCTGAGTTAAGACTGAGTCCAGATAGAATGTGAGAGCTCGCTTTGTTTGGTACCAATTCTAATGGGCTCACATCGCATACGCCGGAACTATACGTACTTTTCAGTCCAAGATAGATGGAATCTATCCCAGAAAAATCACTAACGCCATGCCATTGTGCACGGTAAATAGAAGCATAGCTTTGGTACTTCGCATCCATCATTCCCCATCCATCCAGAACGACAGCGACTCTTGGAGCTTCTGAATCTGAGAGAAGTGCATCTGAAGAACCTATTCCCATCAATCCTGCGCTGTTGATTGCCTGCACGGTAACGTAGTATTTTCGGTTGTTTTCAAGCTTGATAGGTTCTTCAGCAGTCCAGTTAACCGCTATTGAATACTGAGGCTCTGGTAAGACGATTGTCTTAGAACTGGCAACGTCATCTGCTCCACTATAACTGCCAACAGAAACTTTGTACGCAACAACCTTTGTGAGATCATCTTCGATTTCAAAGTAGCTTTTAAACGTAAAGTCCTTGTCTCTTGTATACTTAATCATATTTCCACGATGTCCATGTTGGATTATCAAAACACTGGGAGGGGAGCTGTCTACAATGAATGTATTTGAATATCCGTTGGAGTTCATTCCAGCTTTGTCGGTTGCCTGTACCACGGCTGAATATATCCCATCTTCCAGTTCTATAGATCTCCCACTCATTCGCACTCGACCAACTTTCTTCACTTCAGCTAGTAATTGTTCATTTACCAAGGAAGTGACCGACAAGCCAAAACTATCGATGCCAGAATGTACATCATAGAAACTATTGTTACTACACCTCCTGTTGTCGAGGGACGTAGAGGTCCTTACTTCGTCTGCTGGGCACCAATTCCATCGAGCCCATACTGATTTAGTATTCCACTGAAAGAGAACAGGCGGCCCTTTATAACCAGTGATGACGGTACCGGTATGCGGAGGTATGTAATCAACAATAGCACCATTACTGCTGGCATTCACGCACATCTGTACTCCATTACACCCTACAACTGTGGCAAAATATTTACGTCCACTTTCAAGCAGCAATCCCGTAAGGGTTGCATTGTTTCTTTTTCCAACAGATATTAAGTTCTTTGTATCTGTGAGTCCGGGTTTTGTGCCCAGCCCAACACGATATTCAGCCAAACCACTTTCTGCGTCAATGAAAGCTTGTTCCCAATGAACACTGAATGTAAAGCGTTCCTTTGTGTAGTTTTGATCTCTTCCTTTCAAGCCGTCTTTGATGAATTGAGGTGCAACAGCAGGTGGTGTCGTATCAATCAGGATACCATCAGAGGAAACTGTCCGACGAATTCCAGCCCCATTGAGTACTTTTACTGTCACGTGATATCTTACTCTTGGCTCAATTTCAAAGCCATTTACCTGCACAAAGTTGTTACCATCTTCAAGAACTGTAGCGTTGTACTTGTTTACTGTATCAAACGATTTGATATTATCACCTCCTGGGTAAGTCCCAACGGCAAGCAGCTGTTTCTTGATTCCACTCTCAGAATCTGAACATTTCCACTTCGCCTTTATACTCTTGAGTTCTCGAACAAAGTCAACATCCTGGTCATCGTTTTCTGATAGTACATCAAAAAGTACGTCACAAGTAGGTGCAGTGTTGTCCGGCACGAAACCGTTCGATTCAACAGACGTCTGCAAACCAGCTGCATTGGTACCTCGTAGCATAATCTTGTATTTTTGCCCTGGGCTTAGATTCAGTCCCTCCATCAGTGGCGTTCTTTGAGGTAGTGGTATGTTTACAAAGGGGGTAATGGCGAGAGAGTTTTCATACAACATTATTTTCCACTCATACTTAACTAAAGGACTCTCGTTGTCAACAAATGCTTGATACTTGGCACGAACTCGTTTCGTTGATGGAATAAAATCAGCATCCTGTTCTCCTGATCCATCGTATAAGTAGCCTGCTACAGGGGGTGTAGTATCTATCACGATGCCATCACTACACATGACCGCTTTTAATCCAATCGAGTTGGTAGCAACAACCCTTGTATAGTATTTCTGACCATGTTTCAGATTCAAGCCCGATGTTTGAATGGTGGTTGTCTCACCAACTGGCATCAGTCCATAAACGTCGACTTCCTTTTCATCAAGAGTGCACTTTGAAGAAGTTGATATACCCCATTTTACATCCAGTATACTTTGAGAGCCTTTAGCCCAAGCAAAATTCATTCCTAGTCCATAATCATCTGACTGATAATCCTTCTCTTGGCCTATTTCAGAACCATCATTTACATAGCGTATTTGCGGTCCTCTTCGTTTTGCTTTGAACAAAGGACATAAGGCCAGTCTGCTGTCCATCCCCATATCATTAGTGGCTCTGACACTAACATAGACTTCTCTTCCGTGCATGATTGGCAGATTTCTAACGATGGTGCTCAACGATGTTCCAACATTTGCGCCAAAGTCATCGCCAGAACCTTTAATCGATCCTATTTTCACCCAATAATGGTTAATTGATGTGTCCTCTCTGAATCCATGCCATTGTACAAAATACATTTTTTCCCCAACTTGTCTCGCACTGCATGTTCCTGCTATTGGTGGAGTTCTATCTACGTCTTCCTTGCAGTTTGAAAACAAAGTGCGCTCGATTTGTCTGGCGGACCACCACCACTCTGCAAATGTCTTTTTGCTGCACCATCTTATTTTGATACTACATCTCCAGCGCTTGCATCGGATTTTAATGCAAAGACGGAATCGATACCACAACCAGACGCGTATCTTCAACGGTGTCAACCTCATTTTCAGCTCAATGCATGCTTTTAAGGGCCACTTGTCAATCTTGACTGTTAACTCAGGAAGAAGATATGTTTCAAGAAGTATAGCTTGGATGGTGATACCAGCTTCAACTATCCAAATGTTTACACTTGCTCCTACGTGCACAGCAATCCAAGCACCAGGAATCAAACCTACCTTGAACGTTCGATCCCTCATGCATAACTGAGCTTGGTAGTCGACAAACCAATAACCGCCAGCGCCAGCGAAAAGTGTAACAGGAATACCAAACACGATGATAACCTGTTGCCAATCCGGCATGAACTCTTGATATCCTCTTCTTATATTCCCTCTCTTGACTGTCATACATGATGGCATTTCACCTGTGGCTCTTCTGTTGCGCGTGTGAACTTCTTCAAGCTCTTGTGAGTAAACATCTGACTCGAGAAGCTCATTTTGAATACTTCGCTTTCTTAAAGCCCCACATCGTAAGTCACCAAAAGGAATTAGCCTTCGTGGTGTTATAATCCACTCTTTCATCACTCTGAAGTATAAGCAGTTTTCAGTGATTCCAAAAGTCATTTTTAAGATTGGGAGCTTCATTCTGAAGTATCTGTCCTCAAAGTCTCCTCCGATTTGTTCAACTTTACTTCTTTCGCTGTAAGTTGCACTGGAAAACACAATAGCGATCAGATCATTTCTGACTTTTTCCACAGATTCTAATCCTGATGGAGTACGGACAACCCTCGATAGAGTGTTTTCGCCAATTTCGTCGCCATCACTTAAGTCGTGAAACTCCAGCTTGCACTGGAATCCAGCAACCATAGCACATCTTGATACCACTACATATTCTGTGCTAAATTGACGTACTATTGCCATACCCTGTGCTTCTTTTCCAATAATCAGTACTCGATCAGGGGCTATGTTACCCGATAGCAGATCTCCATCAGGCGATAATCGATAACCGTATCCCTTGCCAGCCACACCATCAGTTACCCATAGCATTGTTTTAGCTTCATCAAATGACACTGAAGAGGCAGTGCCCTCCACTCTATAACTTTTGGCGATTCCTACCCAAGAAGGAGCACTAGATGACATACTTCCTGTAACTGATCCTTTGTTGATGCGATAAATCTGGTTCGAAGTGCGACTGCTAATCCAAATACTGTTTCGGGCAACCGAGACACCGCCAATTTTCTCAGTAAATGGAGATTGCGGACTTCCTAGTTGAATTATTTTCTGTACAGTGTTGCTGCCAGGAGTTGTAATAACTAAAATTGAAGCCTTGCCCTCGTTGGCGGAGACCCCATACATTCCGAGTATCATTAATGACTGTGAAAGCTGCGTGATGCCTTCGGCTTTGTAATCTCCAAACAAACCAGGTATCAGCCATCTTCCAGTGTCTTTCATCGACGAAAGGTCATCGAGGTGGGGGAATTTCCACGTGAAGATTGTGCTGTAGTAAAGCGACGATGATCGCCTCAGAGATCGCACACAAACGTCGGCAGAACAATAGGGATATGCGCTCCATTTTTTAAACTGTGAAAGATCAAGACCTCTTTGACGAAGCGTGATTTTGTTTTGGAACTCCGTTACTTTATCGAAAAAGCCATTGACTTTGTCCGTTACTTCTTTTACTTTACCAATATATTTGTCCATATGTGGCTTTATCACATCACTAAGTTCTCCTGTATCCATAAGAAGTTTCACGACTGGGTTAGAAAATTTGGTCGTGACTCCCTGCATTATTTTAGCGTAGTCTGATGCTTCCTTGATTATGGTGTCCAGACCTTGAATGATGGTGTTAATGTCTTTAGTTTTCTTCCATAAATCATACGACGTTTGCAGCTTATTTCGCACATCCTTGATCTTCTGAACATGCTCCACTACAGCATCGCTGTAGACAGCTTTCATGGCTTTAAAAGTATTCTGTAAGATGCCTTCCAATTTTTCTTTTGTTTCCTTGGCCTTTCTTATATAGTCTAGTACTCGCTTTACTTTCTCCTTAGCTCCTTTGATACTTCTTCTGACCCTGCCTCCTTGTGACACCTCAGTTACATCTCTTCCAGTTACCCGACGCAGTACATCTTTAACTTTCTGTACATCATCTCTCAAATCAAATTCTTTCACTTGCTGAATGAGAAGCTTGACTGTATCAATGATCTTTGTGATGTTCTCAACACCAGCTTGACAAGTATCAAGCATGTCAGTGTATCCACTAGCTTCTTTAAACTTGTCCTTTAAGACATCAACCTTTTCTTTAATAACTTTTGCTTGATCGATAAAGGCTTTCGATATACAGGCTCCTCCTTTGATGCACTTTTGGATCTTGAAGTTTCTCCATGTTTCTGGTATCATGTCTTTTAGGACTTTAATTTCTTTTCGCATGTCTTTGTACTGATCGATAACATACTTTCCGACGACCATTGCTTTTCGCACACACGGTTTTGTACTTTCCTTGAATATAGTAACAGTCTGCTGGCAGTCTGGCAGCTTATTGATTGTTGAAAGTATGGGAGAAAAGTTTGATGTGAAGGGCTTCAGGTTTATCAGGACGTCCATGATCTGGCTGACCATGGATGATATTTCCCTTAATTCGCCTTGAATCTCATAAATAGGTTCTTTGATCCTTCTAAACTTGGTGACCGCTTTACTGATTAGTTTATCAGCTTCGACTGTGAAGAATTTATTCACCTCTGCAGTAATGTCATAACCTCCAATTTTATTAAGTGTTTGACTTGCCATGGCCTTGAACTTGTTGCAAAGATCACGCACTTTCTTGTCATAATCGATTCCAAATTCTTTTCTAATGTCCAGCTTTAGGATTTCATCTTTGAAGTTTTGAGCTCGATCAGCAAACTGTATGATGTCGTCTGCGGTCTCACGAGCTTTATTGGCATACAACGGAAGATTGCGCATATGAGTCAAGACACCGTTCACTTTGATGGCGATTTCTCGAACTTTCCCTAAAAAGCCTTTTTTGGTGTTTAACATTGACATGAAATCTGCTAGTAATCGAGCTATCTTGGATATTTTGCCTACACGGACAGCCATGTTTTCGTTGTACCAATCCTCAACTTTAGTAACTGCTGTTTTCAAGTCTTGTCCAATAGTTCTGATGCCTTTTGCAACGGGGCCAACAAACTTGGTCAACTCTGTCAATGCTTCACGTGAAGCATTTTGAACTTCATCGATAATACCGGCAGAGAAATCTGCACCCTTCATACATACTCCACCTACTTTAGAAGATGTTCCATTTGCAAATTCCACAACCTGATCGGCTAGCATCTGGATTTCCTTCAGGCTCTTTGATAGTTTTTGAAGAGATTTTGAAACGAATCCACGAGATGCAACGGTAAAGTTTTTCTCAAGTTGGTCAATCAAGCTGTCAATCATGATTGTGTAGTTCATTAGTTCTTGTAGAGCTCCTTGAGTAGTTTCGTCAACTTTCTTCAGTATCACTATTCCTTCTTTCTCTAAATTCTCTCCAAAGTCTTTGAAGTCTTTTGAAGAATTTAGAGCAAATTTGTAGACCTTGCAGATCTTCTTTGTACTTTTCTCTGCAAAATCTTTCATTACAGGGCCAAGTTCTTGAAAGAAGTCAGTGATGTCACTTATGGCAGTAATATTTGGCATGGATGAATCTAGGAAGTTCAAAATGTGATTCACAAAGTCTTGCAAAATGTTATTAGGTCCCTTGCCAACAGCCGTAGTGTTAGAGTTTCCACCAAAGAGTTCTTGAATAAACTTAATTAGATCTATATTCTTTCCAGGCATTATGTCTTCAAAAAACTTTTCCAAGTCGAAAGAGGGTAGTTTGAATTGTTTAAAGAACTCGCCTAGTTTGCCAAGGATGTTGATTAGTTTTAAGAATCCTGGTCCCTTTAGGTTTAGATCAAAATTCAAGTTGATTTTCCAGTCAAAGCTTAGACCAAAGTTGAAAGACTTGAACTGTATGGCAGGAAACTTTCCTTCAAGTCTTGGAAGATTCAGTCGCGGTAATCTTAGGTTTTTGAGCACATCAAAGATAGACGATATGTCCAAGAAATTGTTAGCAAAGTTCACAAGTCGCATACAAATAGCGGTGAATTTTTCCATGGAAAGAGAGAAATGCAGAGTAAACCTGAATGGCAACTGCAGCTTGAATCCACCAGGAACAGAGAATCCAAGAGATCTAAAGAATTCGTTGATCTTCAAATCTTGCAGATCTAAAGAAGCTGTTCTCAACCACTTCAGAAGGTCTTCAATTTTGAAATTTGCAGGCAGGTTATGAGGAAGTCTGATAGTAATGTGGTTCACGATGTCAAGGATTCGGTCCAGCACAGCAATCACTTTTTTGAATAAATCATCCACTAGGGTCAGTTTGTTTAGGGTTATCTGTATCTTTTGCACATTATCCAGCATCCATTTCCAGTTTTTCAGACGTTCGACCACCTTTTTCACAAAATTGAGTATCTTCTTCATCAGATTTATCGGTTTCAGAGGCTTGAAAAGATTTTGTACAAACTTGACAATTTTGCTTACAAAGTCAACAAGCTTTTGAATGTTAAGCGGGATGTTAGCCTTGAGCTTGATCTTGAATTTTGAAATGTGCTCAAAAATTATACTGGTGATGTCATCGATCTTTGATAGAATATCGTCACCTGCATCTGCGATGGCATGAATAAGATCTTTAGGAATGTCATTCTTAAAACTCGCAGAAGCCTTGAAAGCAGCTTTTCCTTTCACGATATCAAAGCCCCATTTCAAAATGTGAGCCTCAATCTTGGCATAATTGTCAAGGTTTACCTCGAAATTTCCTCCAAATATTCCAATTCTGAGTCTTACTTGATTGCGAAATTGTATCTGGGATTCTGCTCCGAGATATTTCCCTCCAAAGTTTTTTGCCCATCTTTTGTTTGGACCCAGTTGAATCTCACGTGGGCGAAGGGCAGGTATCAAAGCACGCTTCTGGCGCCGTAAGATGCTTCTTCTTTTTCTGATGTGTTTAGTTTTCGGATGCTTTTCATGATTTTCCAGGAATTCTTGAACAGATGCGTCGAGAGCATCGCCATCTTCAGCGTGCCATATTGCATGCTCGAGAGCGAGGACGGTTTTATCTGTCAGATCTTCGTGTCGTTCTACAAAAACATCGATTACTGCTGCTTTGACATCGTTGTTCTCATCATTGTATAATGTGTCCAACAAGAATTTGTTTGTGCGTTCTGCAGGTAGCTTACGCATGGAAGAGACAACCGCTGATCTTACACCTGAGCTGTCGTGGTCTGCATGTTCAAGCATGACTTCTAGACCAGATGAATGACCGAGGTTACCAAATGCCCATATATGGTCTCTAACATAGGACTCATGTTCCACGCTGTCAGGTTCATGAACATTGGATTTATTGCGATAGCTGTCATGAATGAGCGCTGCCACCACATCAGATAGAGTCGAATTATAACCAGCTGTTTCTGCACGTTTTGTAAGTCCTGCCAATACCAGCATTGCCATGGATGATTTGTGACCATGATTAGAGTCTCTTGCTGCCTGTGTGAATAGAGCATTAAACAGCTTTCTATGTATTGGTCCCTTGGGTATATAAAAGATACCTTCTAACAGAGTCTCGTATTCATCAAGAGTCAATCTGCGTGGATACTCTGACATGAGGGCCTGTGCTAGAACACTTTGTGCTTGATGTCCACCACGCCCGGCTACCGCACTGAGAAGCACTGTCCAGGAAGTCACATTTTGATGATTTCGCTGTAAAACCAAATTGCAGATGTTATTGAACGCTGCCTTATCGTGTTTTACCAGTTTATGCATCTCTCTGGAACATTCGGCAATTTCTCTGTTCTTTACAGTGGGGTCTGTGAAGCATCGCATAAGCTCATAAAAAGGTCTGAACTTTATTTTATCACCACCAACTTCCTTCCAATCGATCTTATGGGAGTCTCTGAAGACAAGGTTTTCTTGATGAAGTCCCTGCATGTCTTTTACCAGGTTGTCTGGCGTCTGAGCGCTGCGTCTGGAACGGTGGTGTCCTTCCTTACTTGGAACATCGTTACAACGAACCAATCTAAGCTTGTTGTAGCCAGTCGTAGAAACCTGAATATCCTGTTCTTGTTCTTGGTACTCCTTTTTATTTTCAGCTCTTGGGTGTCCTTTTTGTGACTCAAATATCCCGAGGTGCTGTCGATGTACCTTGTGAATTTTCCCATCTCTTATGTGCACTGTGCTTAAATACTTTTGTTTCGCCTTGTGCTCACCACGAACAGGAGTGCCATCTGCAAACTCGAGGTAATCGTTATTGGTCCATTCTCTTCTCACTGTTGTGTGAGAATCGTTGGTAAGAAGGGTGGTATACCTAGTGTTGTAGACGCCAGAGTCGTCATGTTCTTCAATCGGTGCCAAGCTTTCATATCCAACAGATTTGAGGTGGACTTGAAATGCTCCAGCAATACCTGTTTTTTTTTTGTTGGTTTGTGATAAATAGAAATATAAATAGTGATAGTACATAAACGAATAAATATACTTCCAAGGGAAAAAGGCAGATTTAATAAGCGTAAGCTGCATAGGCAATGACCTTCGTAATATTAGATTTTGTTTTAATTTAAAAAGCAAGAAATAATGATGATAAATTATGATAAAATCACAACTACAACCAGAATCCCCCTCCTCCATATAATTGACACCTTGCTACGTCCCTGCCGAGAAGGCATTTTAGGGTCTAATTATCAATATTGAGATTTTGAATCAGTTTTGTTGACTAAACAACTGCCGCGACTTACTACGCATAGAGTAGATTTTGTATGAGTTTGAAATGTCAAAGCACATTCATGGCACGGTTACGGCGCGGCGTGGACTTTGCACCGAATGTCGAATGTTTCCTTACACGGCACGGCACTGCCATGATCACACCAAGGAGCGGTTTGTGCCGTCAGTTTTTCATAGTCATACAAAAACTGCTCTAAATATATAGGAGCTTGACAGTATGTTTAAATATTAATGAGAAATTCATTTAAAATATTTTAGTCTCCCTTACCTTTCTTGAGAGCAACAACTCTTGGTTCGTCGTTTCTTGGAAAGAAAGCATCAACCACTGGTCCATGATCGTGTTGACGAAAGTAGAACGGATTGGACAGCTTTTTTTCAAGTTCCTCGTTGACGGGATGCCTGACCAGGACATGACTACCACGGAGCCGTCTGATCCGAGGTTGGTAAACCTTCAGCTGGTTGATGTGAAGTGAGCTTTCGTTGCCTTGTCTTGCAACAGGAATGACATCGATCTAAAGGGAATATTTAATTAATTTAAGTAAAAAAATGATTTTGTATTCGTTTTACTGCTTGTCAAATAGGTGACTTAGTTCTACCTGCCTCTCTTTGTCCTTCGGTCTGTCTGCCTGGATGTATGGATGTCTGTCTGTCTGTCTGTCTGTCTGTATGGATATATGGATGTCTGTCTGTCTGTCTGGATGTCTGTCTGTATGGATGTATGGAAGTCTGTATGTCTGTCTGGATGTATGGATGTCTGTCTCTCTGTCTCTCTGCCTGTCTGTCTGTCTGTATGGATGTATGGATGTATGGATGTATGGATGTATGGATGTATGGAAGTCTGTCTGTCTGTCTGTTTGGATGTATGGAAGTCTGTCTGTCTGTCTGTCTGGATGTATGGAAGTCTGTCTGTCTGTCTGTCTGGATGTATGGAAGTCTGTCTGTCTGTCTGTCTGTCTGGATGTATGGAAGTCTGTCTGTCTGTCTGTCTGGATGTATGTATGTATGTCTGTCTGTCTGGATGTATGTATGTATGTATGTATGTATGTATGTATGTATGTATGTATGTATGTATGTATGTATGTCTGTCTGTCTGTCTGTCTGGATATGGATGTATGAATGTATGTCTGCCTGAATAAAACTAGTAGAGTAGCAGACAAGGAAATTGTTTGATGGTCCAGTTCACTATTTCTGTTTGCGCGTACGTCGTTGTGGAAACGTATGAGTTTCAAATGAAAGGTTCTCTGCCACACGCCCATCTGTCACTCATTCAGTCACTGGGGTCAACCACTGATTCATCATGATTTTTTTCAAATCTGACTAGAGGTTTGAATGTTTGCCCATGCATGAACCACCATAAAATGGAAGTAAGGATAAAAAATATATCATGACACAAAACCTAAAAGTCAACCGCAGTATGCGGTGATGATACTTCTAGATACCTCTGTAGCTTTGAGCACTGTTATGAAAATATGTACTAAATAAAGATAAGATGCCATTGAATAGACTGAAATTGCAATATGTTGCGCCTGCTCCTCTCGTTTTTCTCCAAAAACAGTCAGAACTTCTAAATAGATAAGACAAGTTCGGTTTGAATTTATTAAGATTCTTAAACAAAAATACTTTTTAGGTCGTAAAGTTATTCCATGATCAAAATTAACGTAAAGCCATTTTGTAAATAACAAGTTGGGAAATGTTTCTGATATTGGTCTGGGTATCTGTTGTAACATGTTCGTGATCAGTTCTCATTTGACTTCCTCATTTGATCATCTAAATACTAAAAGCTAAAAAAGGCAATTCCTTGATCATCGAAGAGGTCGAAGAGCAGAGAGACTGCTCAGTCAGTCTCTGCGTTTTTAAAGTGCGCCTAACCCCTTATAACTTTCATTTGAATTTATTTGCTTCTGTAAGTCAGGAAGGTATGTCAAAGACTGTGACGTCATCTTTCGATATCAAATTGAAATGGAATTTAGAAGTAGTTGATCCACCACTTGAAAAAAGATCATTTCTAATATTGCCCTGGGTATCTGTTATAACATGTTCTCAGATAACATTCCCAACTTAGCTACTTACTGAAACTATTATAACGACTGTTATTCACAGCGATTAGGTAGGTAATGAGCCAAAACAAGTTCCTGTTTTTGTGAAGGTCAGAGCTATTCTTAGGATAATAAATAACAGTAGAGGATAGAGGAATGGATCAACATATTTAGAAATGGAGTGGTCAAAGTCTCAATAATACGAAATTTTCTAATAAGGATGATACCCCGTGGTCGTTTCAAAAGGTCGTATAAGAGAGTTTGTAAATAGTTCTAATAATAACACGTCGATGTAAATGGTCGTATAAGGCAGTCTAAAACCGTCCTCATATCTAACAACCTCTCTTTTTAAGTGGTCGTATTAGGAAATGTCTTGATGAAACTAAATGGTCTTTCTAACCTAAAACGTACTCTAAAGCACGATTGACAATAGCAAATGGTCGATCTCAGTACAGACCTACCGCAGATTGTTTTCAATGAAAATACTGGCATTAAGACAGGTCAGATTTTTAAAGGGTTTTTATCCGACTGATCGGATGTTGACGTTTAATACAGTTTAATAACGAGTAAATATATCAATCTCATATTTCTAGCTGCATGTAACGAGGCTGTAACTGGGATCATGGACGGAGAAAAGCAAATAAACACAGCTGACATCAAGAAAAATTAATCAACATAGTCAGCTATTGGAGAGAAAACTGTAGGTGTTTGGGAAAGTGAGTTGGAATTGAAAATCCGGATTGGCAAGTTGGAGTCTGGAAGTGTAACTGGAACAAATGAAAAGTACGCGGAATGATAGAAGAATTTTCATGCAATTTTTTTTTACAAAAACTCTATCAGTAAGATATATAATATTTGAAATCTAGATCATTCTACGTGGCTAATATGCGCCAGATCTACTGTTTTGCGTATATACTCGTGCGTTGAAATTTGAGGCACAAGTCACAGTAAGAAGAAACTTGGTTAAATAAACGTTCGTTCTGACTTCTAAAAGACTCTCGTTATAATTTTCCGCGATGACTCGAGCTGCAATTTACTTTGTAAAGTAAAGAAAAGTATTCTGTATTTCTACAAAAAGAGATGTATTGGCTACAATAGGTAAAACATGTTGGTTTAGCCTGGTTTTGGCCTCTAAAAGACTCTCGTTATAATTTTCCGCGATGACTCGAGCTGCAATTTACTTTGTAAAGTAAAGAAAAGTATTCTGTATTTCTACAAAAAGAGATGTATTGTCTACAATAAGTAAAACATGTTGGTTTAGCCTGGTTTTGGCTTCTAAAGGACTCTTGTTCTAATTTACAGCGATGAGCTGAGCTGCAATCTTGTCTAGTGAGCTAAAATAATCAAAGGATTCGAAGCTAGCATATGTGAAAACTAAAGCCGGTATCAGCTTGATTTTGATATTCGTTTTACCTTGGATGAAATATAAAAACTAGGTAAATCCCGGCCAGCGTTCAAGGGACATTTTCAAAGAAAAAAGCGAAAACACCTTCGAAAAAATATCAGAAATGCCCAAAAAACAAGAACAAAAAAATCAAAAAACTCTTTTTTTAAAATCACGTCGAAATAAGAAAAATGTATTACTTGAGGAAACAGGCTAACTTGATAAATTGGATAAACTATGGCCCAATATATGGACAGGTAACTAGACGATAATGGCATTTCTGATCTGAAGACGATGTTCAGATATTTATTTACTTTTCTAGTGGGAACATTTTGATGCTTTCTTTCTCTCTGTATATCAAACTCCTCTATCACTTCTAGTTATGGTAATGGAAAAATTTGTCCCGGCTGTCGTTAATTTGGTGATTTAAGTTTTCAGTCTGTTTCATAAGAAGTCAATTTTCAATTTGTTTCTCGAAGTCGTAAGAAACTCGACCTTTATTTTATAAAAGTTTCTCTAGAGGACAGGTTGACGCCAAAGCAGCTCAATTTGGAGGACAAAACAAAAGAATTTCAATCTTCCTAAGAATTGGAACCTATTGTTTTGTCCTCCAAATTGAGCGGCATTCCGACGTGCTGGAAGGGGAATATTGCGGTTGATCACACACAAACTTCGAGATTTCGCAACGCAAAACTAAGTATGACGTGCGCGCAATTAAAATTAAGTCCCATTAATTAATCAGCTCCATCTTAATGCGCATAGCTCAGTTTATGGGAACATGATACAACAAAGCCCCGCGCTAAAATTTGTAAATAATATTTGACAGCTTCAAATGCGAAATGCGTCATTTGTTGTTTTTGAAGGACTTGATAAAATCTCTAAAAAAATACCGAAGGTGCAAATGCCAATCTTGACACATCTTTATCTAAGATTTATTTACCAAGATCATGGGATCTTTGTTATCGTTACGAAGTCTTCGACAATCCATCGAGTTAAGTACTATTCAAAAGTAACTTCGATATTTTTTAAGCCTCCGAGATTATTAAGTTCTCATTATTCCCCTCGATGAGCTCCTGCTTTTCGGGTTAATGTGAGATTAAATATGTTTATTAAAAAAAAACTAAAATAAAAAAAAGTTTTCATTGGAGAAATTTATGAAATAAGAAATGGTTTGCAAAATAAAATATGCTGCAACTGTTCTTTCTCCACGCAGAAAGGAGATAAGGAGAAAGAGTTGAGATCGAATATCTGCGATATAGCTATATATGTACTATAAGTTCTCATCGGATATATTTCTAATGAACTTAGAAATGGCAAAATAAAACATGCTGTAAATCGTACTTTTTTCCCCACGCAATGAAAGGCGGCATGACCGAGGGAGATGGTCCGAGAGACCAGTGCATTTTTTAAGCAAGAAAGAATGGACAGAGGAATGTAGCTCTAGTCCAGTGGTTTTATTGAATCGAGTGATGAGTTATGAGTTCTTCTTCTTCAAACTATATTTCATTTCATTCGTTCTAGCTTGATTACTTTTCAGTTCTTTTCAATAAATTCAAACACGATAAGTACAGTCTTTTCTTTCTCCATATTTTTTTTAAAAGGTCTATAATCAAAGATTTCTTGTCCGTGGACTTTCAACATTTTATGTCAAGACTGTGAGCAAACCGATAACCATGAAAAGGTTTGGCATAGCTCACTACGGGGAGGAGAAGGGTGTCCCTACAGGGGCGATTTTTTAGTCTACGGCTCCTTACAGCGATGGAAGTAACAGTGGCTTTAATATCGTCTACTAACATTTTATGTGTAGTGAATATCTCCATAAAAATGTTTAGCATAGTTTACCACAGTGGGAGGAGGGTGTCCCCACAGGGGGGCAAGGTTTCAGTCTGCGGCCCCTAGTTATAATTACGGCGACAGAACTAACAATAGCTCTAATACCGTCGGCTACTTATCACATTT
Source organism: Anthopleura sola (assembly GCA_023349425.1). Lineage (NCBI taxonomy): Eukaryota > Metazoa > Cnidaria > Anthozoa > Actiniaria > Actiniidae > Anthopleura > Anthopleura sola. The sequence continues at coordinate 2,371,772 of JALHLI010000022.1, forward strand.
TGCTTATGACATTTTGCAAACTTTGGTTCGACAATGATCGAAAGCTAATTTTGAGTGCCAGTCTTAAGACAAATCTTTCCAAATCTCTACAAATCTTTCCAAACTCTTTTGAGACACAACGATTTTGATTCTGTGAACTAAGACCTGCGTGAAAAGATAGTAATCTCTCTTTTGACAGATAATAAAAGATTAGGATTTTTGTAAACATTCGTGACAAAAAACAATACCTTGGTTTCTAAAGACATATTTTCAGGACATTCCTTTTTCTAGGCAAATTGTAACGAATTTTTAAAACTTTGTCCTCAGTTTTAAAGTCATGATCAGTTCTAGTAACATTAGCGTAGAAGCTACGACAATCTTAATCTTCATATGAAACACTATCAGCCTTGGGAACTGGTAAATTTAGCACTTTATTACCAATAAACACAAAGCACTTTCACTACTTTTAAAGTTCTATACTGAAAACCAGCAGCTCATATGTTGATTTTCGCTGGCGGAGAGAAACCGGAAAAAACCAGCTTGGTCAGTATTGAGAGAGAGAACGATCCAGATAAATTATACGATTAAAAATTTTTAATTTTTTTTAAAATCTACGTTTGAAATCTAACCTGGCATACTTATTTGAAAGGGTTTGCACATATATTGTGTCGGAGAACAAAACAAGATAAATATCGTGATGCGACGAGCTCATGAATATACTATTTCAGCACGATATATATATTTTCGTTTCATTTAAATTTCCTTTTCACTAATCATAAAGGAAAGTTCTGCATTAGAAAATATAGGAATAATAATCTATTTTATCACTGCTGCAGTGCTTTTTATTTTCCACGATATATATTCTGATTTCTCGAAATATGAAGGACAAACAATCCTTCTACCTTCTGCTTAGGGAATAACGGGTGGCGTAACGGTCAGTGAGAGCGCTCGCCTCTCACCAAGACGAGCCGCGTTTGAGTCTCGCTGAGCTCGGTGTTGTATGTGAGTAGAGTTGTTTGCGTAATTTTAGCAATCCTAGCCAATTGTGTACTTTTTCCCTACCATATCATGTATTAATAACACTCAGTGAAGTGAATAGGTAGTCCAGATGATTACGGAAAATCAGGAATTGGAGTAGAGTTAGATTCATAGACTCCTCCAGGGAGACTACGATATATTCTTATTATTCTAGAGAAGTTAATAACAGGGAAAACCATAGAGGATGGCGACAAAGTGCGAAAATCCGACCTCCAAAATAAGTGTCTGATGTAACAATGTGGTTAATTTTTGTGATTCATGTTCTACGGAATGCGGAATTTCGGATCGATTTTTCCAGAACTAGTCTGCAATATCAATGTTACCTCCAGTAATTCAAAAGAATTTAGCCGCATAGCCATTCACACAGGAATGAAAGGCGGATATCAGACGCATTAAGTGGAGTTATGTGTTTAAACATAACTCCAAGTTAGGGCTGGCTAGTGTAAGTCTGTAATACGGGATATTGACAATCTTTTTATTAAAATGATTGATTACCTGTTGTTTTTTCATTGTGGAGCAACGACGAGAAACTTAAGTTTTTCTGAAAAACTACAATTTAAAAAAATATTTTTAAGGCAATTAGTAGCATCTTGAATGTACTCAACTTTGTTTGAGGATTTAGTCTCGAAGCATATGGACCACGGTTTCCACCATTTCGTAATGCCAGCCTGCTAATGACGTGAGCAGCCATTCAAATCACTTAATTTAATTAATCAGCACAATTGCAAGTTATACTTACATATCTCTGTTCTATAGTAACAAGTTCAAACAAGACCTTACAAAGCTGGTTGTAAATAAAAAACTGACAGTGTCTAACAACTTGATGTATTCTGCGTCATGCGTTGTTTTGGAACGACTTGAAAATAATATCACATCAAAATATTTGTGTGTTTTTTTTAGTTTTTAGTTCAACATAAATCATCTCTATAGACATTTTTTTAAGTATAAAGAATGTAAGACATCTGCGTTTGTGCAATGGACCTTAGCTCGCCAACTCCAATTAGATTGACAACTCGATTGAATTCGACGTTGTAAAATTTCAAGAACTTTCGAGTTTTTGTGAACACTATTTGACACAGATTTTTTTGTACGTTTAGTATAATTCAGAAACCCTAGAAAGTTTCATTGTGCAGTGTTGTCAATATTATCATTTATTACGCCAGAACACGAACATAGTAAATGTTTGTTTTCTTTGCGGAGGCCTTACGGGGAGAGAGCTGTCAGAACGTGTAGGATAATAATAACAACAATTCCCTGTTTTAAAGACAGCCGTCTCGATGCAGGCAGATACAAGCCTCGCGATCGGATTAACGGTTTTTAATGAGAATTGTAGTGGAATAGCTCTGAAAGGTATAAAACAGATAAGCTAATATATCCAGAGAGACCAAAATAATAAGCTGATATTGTGCTTTCAGCAAGCACGTCTCTTTCTTCGAATTCATTTCTGATTTTGGATTTTATCAAAAACGTCCAAAATAAAATTAGATACGAGTGATGAAATTTAAGATACATTGCAACATATTTTTCAGGATTTTTCAAATACATTTATATATATTTATTATTATATATTTCAGTTATAAATATCTATATATAACATATATATATAATATCGCAATTAATTACGACAAAGAAAGCCGATTAGTTAATGGCGCATAACAAATTACATTCCTCTTTTTGTTCTTAAGAAAAAATATTAAAGTCCTTCAGAGATTATGTCACAGAATTCTGAGAATCGTGTATAGGTTCATGTATCGTATTAATAAATATTCAAACACTTAATTGTCTATTTTCTACTCACCCTCCCCTCCCTCCCAAAATGTCACACCACAACAATCAATCATTGGTATTTTCACACTACATAATATTTAGAATTTTAGAATTTTGAAATTTTGATCGTAGAAGTAGAATAAAGTTCTTGAAATCAATTCAGAATAAAAACTCGCAATATTATATCAGAACGGTTTGGTGCAAAACTTTTGCAGGTTTGTTCCACAAGCTTTGAGAGGTAGAGGTGCTGTTTGTTAGTAAGCCATTTCGAAAAGGGAACGAGATTTTGCTTGGAAAAGCTCAAACAAAATGAGACAAAAGTTAAATACTCACGAGCATGTGGATTTCATGTCCTTGGTTTTCTGTAGAGTGTGAACCACGAGCAGTATGGATGGCCACTTGATACGAGTAGGTACACGATCTCCCAAAGTCAAATGCCAGCTTGGTAGAACTGTCTTGGTGGCTTGTAATCTTGTAGCTGCTTACTAAAACAATTCCTTGCAGGAGAAAAAACAAATAAAAGTTATGAAACCAAGGCATAATGTCTTGGATTCTTCGCAGTCAGTAGACTGCTCACAAAGTGCTTGTTGCAGCTACGAGAATCTGTTAAACTGAAACGCGACCGGAAGTTCTGTCAGCTCTTGCATTAATGAACCAAGACAATAACGCCCACAGAGAGTGGTGACACTTTACGCAATTCTTTTATTGTCAAAATATTTCCACAGTTCCTAAAGACAAACAGATCCGGAATTTCTACATTTCTTTGGAAGAACTCGCAGGTAAGTGAAAATCTTGTTCGCTGGAAAAGTCAGAAATTCCTTTACTAATCGGTAAATCTATCTGGTGTAATTACTTTTGTCATGCAAATCAGAGTCTGTATGCCATGTTCATGAACCTGTATTTTCATGCATAGAGAATTGTTGTTCCTAAGTTTTCAAAACATTATATTCTTAGATTGAGTTTAAATATTATTTTGTGATTTTATTTCAGCTCTGTGCAGCCGAATATCTCGGGTTTCTGCACAAAATGTTAGCACAACAGTGTTTAGTGTTCCTGCTGTTGCTTGTTCTGCTTCTTCAAGTTCACGATGGTGAAGCTTGGAGAAGACGCCGCCGCAGAAGACGAGCCCCACCACCATGTCATGTCCTTAACTGTCAAGTCAGTGGATGGTCGGGATGGTCAGCATGTTCGCACCGATGTGGCAACGCTGGGATACAATCCAGGACAAGACACAAGACGGTTGCAGAACAATGTGGAGGAAAATGTCCCTATAATTTCAGAGATCAGCAAAACTGTAACAGAAATGCTTGTCAGAACGGAGGGACACCTACATCTGGCCGTTGTAATTGTAGGACTGGTTTTACGGGAACATGCTGCGAGCTGGGTACGTACACATTCATATATATTTTATATTCAGTTACTGCAAATTTTATTCCAAAAAATTATATATTTTTTTATGTAAAAGATCATCGATTTCTACACTTTTTGACAAAAAAATTACTTGAAAAAATAAAATAAAATTGCACGTTGTCGATGAAATTTTTGTATGTCCCTAATTTGGCAAAATATCCATCGCCAAGCGACATTGGAAATATAGAGATAACAACAAACAAGAGTGCTAAAAATAGGCTCATCAGCTCGTACAGCAGCAGCATTGAAAATAACAGTATTTTAATCTTTTAACAGAAAAACTGTTGTAGACATTTGTGTAGACATATCTCCGGTATCCCCTGTCGCTGACAGCATTTTGTAACGCTCAGACAGACATCAAGTTTTATTTGGAAAATTTTCTTTGAAAATAAGAAAATTACGTTATTGAAATGTGACTAAATGTTGTGTTACGAAATCTTGGCAGACTACGATGTTTGTTTCTGGAACTTGAAAATTTTCTGAATGTCATTTTATCGGTTTAAAATTTTAATTCCAAGATTGTTTGAGAAGAGTGCGGGAGGACAGTGAAGAGCGGACGTTGCACTGGGTTGCTCTCTGCTTGGTTGTTTAGTCATCCAAGCTATAGATTCATGACAGTGATTCATACAGTACTGTATGACCGGCACATGTAAACATACGTGACGCGTGACGTTTCATTCCGTTACAGCTCGAGTAACATTTTTTTACCTGAGACCTGTCGAGACCGATGTAAAAGAATTTACTAAAACGTTTGGAAAACAGATTTCCGTTTATCGTGCTCGTTTGATGATACGTGGTAAGAGAACACCGGAAGTGAATTAATATGTACTGTGTTTCAGCAAACCACACAAATAAGATTTTAACGTATTAGCAAAATGACAATAGAAACAAAGTAGGCGCATCTGAAGACGGATCAATATATCGTTACGACTGATGCACAAAAGTATTACCAACTATTCAATTACGTGAATAGCATAAACAGGATGTTCTAAACACCTTCACGCAAAGTATTTCTAATCAGGCCAGATTTGGAATCCTTTCTTATTGACAGTCGGAACGATGCATTTTTTCTGAAATAAAGGTGAATGAGGCCCAGAATATATTTTAGGCTCTACCCTCTACACCGACTAAATCTACAGGGAATGTAGTAGAAAAGAGGGCCAAGGAGAAGTAGTTAGCACAAACTAGTGTACTTGTAACTGGGGGTAAGGGGGCCTTAAGAGCAAAGTGTATTTAAGGCTGCCCGACTTAATCTACAGGGAATGTAGTAGCAAAGAAAGCCAAGGGAAAATTGAAGAGACTAAATAAAAAAAACATTACGTAAATTGACCAAATAAGGTTCTCTGACAGGCGACAAAACGGCCAGCTTTGATGACACATTGTCAATCAGACCATTTAACTATGACCAGTCCATTGCTTAATATATTAAATAGTTATAGAATAGTAAACCTGACATTGCATTTTGATTGACAGTTGTTATTCAATTGTAAATGTATTATTGCAAGGTTTTCCAAGATGTTGTTAATACAGAAAACAAATTAGAAATACTATCAACCTTTCGAGAACGTGCCCTAAGATCATTTGGGTCATGGATTCCACCTTCGAGGCATAAGTTCAAGGTTATTTTTCTGCATGGTCACCTCTCTTACCAGTGGTGCGTGGTTTTGTTTATTTTTAAAAACTAAACTTATTCACTTTAGTGACGTAGTTAGAATCCGCCATGCTGAAACGAAGATAAAACGTGTTACCTAACACGTTTAATTTGGTTACAAATCCCGGGGGGGGGGGGGGTACTTCGGGTCGTTTCATACGGGATGCTCAGCCCGGTCTTACGACCCCTTACCCTTTTCTATACCAAATTTCAGCGAAAAAGTACCCCTTTCATATACCTTTGAAGAAAATATATCCCTTTTTATACCAAAACTCACAAATTTCCACTAGTCCATTATAGGGAGTACCCCCCCCCCCCCCGGTTGCAAATAGACCCCTCAGCAGCACGTCCAAATGCAGCTTAATTTGGAGGACAAAACAAAAGGCTCAAATTCTCAGGAGATTGAAATTCTTTTGTTACATGTGTCCTCCTTTGACGTCACTTGAAAGGGTTCAATTTTTTGAGATTGACGAAAACAAATACCTTTTTTACGCTCGTCATTAAAATTTCTTTTCATAAACGTGCCGTTTTTATTTTAGCAAAATTAGACGCTCTTTGATAATTATCTAAAAACTTATTTTCACATATGCTATAGAAGTGAATTACTTTTAAAAAATAGCTTATGCATTGATATCAGTAACTCAGGAGGATCGCAAAAAAGTATATCACATCTTTTTGACAAGGCCAATCTCACTTGCATTGAATGTGCGTGGTCATTCGAGAAAACGTGAATGTATTGGGTAACCGAACGTAGAGAATAAAATAAAATTGTGTTGCATGCATGGCTTAGATTTTTAGAACCTGGATCACATGTGAGTAGAGTTGCTTGTTGGAACAGTTCTCTGCTGTGCTTCGAGAGTTTCTGGATTCCGAGAGTTTCCCGATTCTTGAATCAGTTTCTTCCCTTAAAGGGGCACTTGGATGAAAATCGATGAAAATTGGAAATGCCTTGGTTAAAACTTGGTTAAACTTATCTATATGTCCCCAATAGTAGCCAAGCAACACTGATATTTTCTTCACAGTCAAATGACGTCATTTACTCAACCCTATTGTTCTTTTTAGTTTTTAAACCAAAATTTCTCAACTGCGAGTGGCTCCCAGGCTAAAAGTTTTGCCAATCTGGTTTTCATAATCATGATTGAGTTATATTATTCTTAAATACTTGAACTATTCGGACTTTCAAAATATCGGGCGTTTTCATCCAAGTGTCCCTTTAAATCTTGACTACCAAGAGGGTGTTAATGAGGCTTACAGTTAACTGACAATTGGCCAAAAATTAAACTTGGTACCCTCGACAGTTAGCTACACTCTACAAATAGCCTAAAAATTAGTAGTAAATTGACAAATGCAAGTTAACAGTTAACTGACATTTCTGTTATTTTGGTTAAATATTATGGCCATCGTTTGTAAGATTAATTAGAAGTTAATTGATAGAGGTGTTTCACGGCGCGCGGCCGCGACCATGTTGTAGTGCAAAACAGTTTTGCACAAATTTTCTATATTGAAAATCAAAACTTTGCATTGTTCCTGTACCGTTAAACTCCTTCCTTTAAATTCAGTTTTACTTTAGAAAATTAATGAACTTTTCGTAGTTTAATTACAACTCATGGCTTATGTTTCAGATGTCAACGAGTGTCAAAGGAGCCCCTGTCAGCATATTTGTACCAATACCTATGGTAGTTACACATGTCAGTGTCATTCTTGCTACTATAAACAAGGTACGCGATGTGATCTAAGACAATGCAAGATTGGAGGTCGTTGCTATGCATATCGTACAAAGAACCCTAGCAACGCATGTCAGGTATGTTCTGTTATAAGCATCAGATTGTACTCATTTCCTTTCAGAGCCTTTGCTTCTTTTGATCAGCGGTAACCGTAACAAATCCGCTCATGCGCACTAGAAGCAGAGCTGATTGTACTTAGTATTTACATATCACTTTACATACTTTATAGTTCACTGGTCAAAAGAGAAATCAGTAGAGGCTGCCATTTTTTAGTTTAAAATTTGTACCTCGATCGAGTGTTTTCTGGTTCAAAAAAGTCAATCACTATTATTTTCCGAGATTTTTTGTGGGGACTGACTTGACTTGTTGGCTTACATTAGGGGCGGACATCATGATCATCACGGTATTCATAAAGTTCGGTTATCGTATGAGTGGGAAACATGCGGTACTGACTTACAGCACGTGAACGGTACGACATGCAGTAACATTAAAATGGCTTCCGATTGTCTTCAGTAATTCATCCAATCACAACACGTATTTACGGGTATGGTTTGGTACGGTACGGCTACAGTACGGTTACAAATCTCCCGTCCGTTTCCCAATCATACGAAAACTGCTGTGGTCAGAATTAAAATTCCTGTTATCAGTAGAATTTGATGCTTATCACTTGCCTTTTCAGGATTGTAACAGCGCAAGAAAAACAGCCTGGACCAATAACAACGCTCTTCCATGTAGTGATGGTAACTTGTGTACCCGAGCAGATCGCTGTGTTAATGGACGATGCGTAGGGACTCCCTTCACGTGCTTACCATGTGAACGGTGCAACGGGAACACATGTACTGTGAAGCCAGGATTCTGTACAATTAATGTGAATGGAAGAAAAACATGTTTCAGTCACAACGCTATAAGATCAGGGTTTCCTTGCCAGGTATTTATTTTTGTCACTTTTGTGTTGTGTCTGTTTTCTATTTTCAGGCACATTTTTATTTTCTATTTGAAGGCACTTTCCACAAATGCAATAGATTGCCATCTTCCACTGCCCATACATTGTTTGATATAAATAAGAAACTATTGAGCGCAATGTCCCCTCACATTTGATGCTATTTGATAAATGTCATTCATAGTCATTATATTGTAGCATGAAATGTTTAAAAGTTGTTTCGCTCATCTTTCTAACAGCAATGTAATAGTAACAGTCCTCACCAATGGACAAACAACAACAACCTTCCCTGCAGTGACAACAACGTCAAGACTAAAGATGATCGCTGTTTTAACGGTGCATGTCGTGGTACACCGTATTCATGTCTGCCATGTGAAAGCCATGATGGACGAGGTTGTCCTTTGAAGAATGGTCACTGTGTTATTCAGCATAATGGAGCCAGGACTTGCTTTGCAAATCAGCAACTGAAGCCCGGGAATCCTTGCCAGGTTTGTTGGTACTCTCAATACACTACCACTAAAAAAAAAAAAAAAAAAAAAAACACACCATAAATACCATGATAAATAAACAAACAAGCAAACAAAAAAACAGGGAAAGAAAAGGAACAACACAAGTAAACAAACAGAAGACACAGGCAGACCAACAAACAAAAACCAAATAAATAAATAAACAAGCAAACAACTACATAGGGATAATGAAAAAATAGAATAAACAAACAGATGAATAAATAAATAAAAAAGCAAAAAACAACGAACTGAGAGACAAATAAGCAACAACAAAAAAAACAAAAAAAGACAAAATTTAAGACAAAACGAAACGAAACAAAAAAAAAACAAAATTTAAGACAAAACGAAACAAAACCGAACAAAATTTAAGACAACGAAACAAAACAAAATTTAAGACAAAACAAAACAAAGTAAGAAATAAATGGAAAAAAGCCATTTTTTGTGACGTACCTTGTCTTACAAAATAAGAACTCATTTTTTTAAATTAAATTTTTTAAACCAATTTTTGTTTTTTTCTAAAACCAGTGGTGTAAACCATCCTCGAGCACAAGTACCTGGACCAATAAAAATGGAGTATCATGTGATGATAGTAACAAATGTACCCGGTCAGACACGTGTACCAATGGTCAATGTACTGGTACAGCCTTTATTTGTAACTCACACTGCCAGACGTGTAATGGTCGTGCCTGCAGTCAAAAACCTGGATTTGGGTTTGTCAATGGGAAATGTACTTGTAAAATAGCAGGTATGAAAGAGTGCTCTCCTCGCTTTGTAAAAGAACGCACAAATTCAGTTTGAGAGTAAAGTCTTCTCAATAGCAGATATCAGAGTTCTGGGGCGGAACTAGGAATTTGAGTAGGAGGCGTCACAAAATCAAGAAGATGCACCTTTTGATGTATTCACCAACTAAATCCAAGCTATAAGAGGGAGGGGGATCACGGGCACACTCTAACCACCTCGTAAATCCGCCACTGGAGTTACACTACATTGCGTACCTTCAAAGAAATGTTTCAAGTCGAGGCATTAGGGTCAACAGTACAGTAAATGTATAGAAACTGACCCAAATGTCACGACTTGGAGCAACTCTTTCAAGGCAGAGCGGACATTTTATATTCTACAAAATATAAACTAATGTTTACCAGGAAAATCCATCCAAAAATTAAATGTAGTTGGAGCTTGTCATTAATTTTGATTTCTATGGTTCTAGCTAGCCTTACTCATTTTTCATGAGTTTATTGGATGCTAATGTCTGTTTCTTTGCATCTAACACACACTAACAGCTCATTAGTAGTGCCCAGGTTTAATGGAATGAGTCTAACTTACTTTCAATTCTAGGAAGGGATTATAATCATCAGCAGTTGAATCCCTCCAACCAATGTCAGTGGTGCGATCTTTACCACGCCGCAAGCAAGTCAACAGGAACTTGGACAAACCGTCCCAGTGTATCTTGCGACGACAGGAACAACTGCACCAAAAGAGACACGTGTACGCAGGGACGATGCGTTGGTCAGCCTTACAGTTGTCAATCATCCTACCCAAGTACAAGCTGTATAAGAACGTCAGTGTGCCTAGGTGATGGAAGATGTAACGATCTTTATAGGTCTGCAGGGACGATTTGTAAAGCTGCAAGGGATGTCTGTGACCAACCAGAAAGGTGAGTCTGTCTATGATGGAAACTGTCAATCAAAATAATAGCTAAGATGACGTCCTATAAAGGTGTGGGCACACGATGCGATTCTTTCATGTGACTTTGCATGCTTTTTGTGACGTCGCATGCAACGTAGCACAGCTGAGCATACGGTGCGATCTCTTATTTTTTAAGACGTCGTATCCAACGAGAGGTCTTTTCTAACTTAGTGCAAAGAACAATTTGCTAAGTCATATGGTGATAGCAAATAATCAAATCCCAGGAGACCTTCCCGAAATTTGGTAAAAAGTGCTGCAAAACCCATTTTCTCCACTACTGGGTTATGAATGATAGACTCATAGTAAAGATGCCATCAATCCAATGCAGGATATAGGACATCCATAAGCTACAGTAAAAATCAAAAGTGTTGATACACTACCTCATAATGTTGGAAAAATTAAGCATGCAGTGTAAGAAAAAGCGCTTTAAAAATCGTATAAAAACTAAATCTCCCCCTCCCATATTCAATGCTTTTCCTTGAGAATGTGGATAGCTCACGGTACCCAACTTTGGCCATTTAGACAACATTGCAAGGGGAGGGGGAGCGTACAGTGGACATCAGTCATTTCACACCGTCAATTTTGGGAGCATTATAGGAGTAGTGCATCAACACATTTCAATTTTTACTGTAGTTTATTTATATTAATTACTAATTTTACCGATAAAATATCATTAGAAGCATATGGCAAATAGTATTTCATTACTAACATTTGCAGATGTAATGGTCGACTTGGTGCATGCCCTGCAGCAGTTACAGACGCCATAACAATTAGAACCGGCAACGTTGACTTTCAGAACTCAGCTTACACTTCCTCTGCCTCCTACCAACACATCACCAATGTCCTATACTTTAAGGTCAGTGGTTTCAGCATCAGCTGTGGACGGATGACGTTCAAATGGTATCTACTAGACGGTTCATCTGCATGTAATACTGCTACAAGCACCAAAGGACAACTGTCAAATACAAACACAAAGCAGTCAATTACTGGGCTGACTCTCCAAGACACTAAAACCTACAAGCTAGCAATACAAGCAGTTGACATGAGAGGAGGCACACGACCATTAGTATGTGCCAGTATTATAACTATAGACACTTCTGTGCCGCAAAACGGCTGGGTACGAGATGGTTCTACTGCAGATATTGACTACCAGTCTACTAAAACCATAACAGCAAACTGGGGAGGGTTTACAATTAGGAACGGTGTCCAAAAATACGAATGGAAAGTCAGTTATATTGCTTTTGGCAGTAGTAACACGGTGAACCTTCTTTCCCTGACAAGTACAGGAGTGAATACCAGGGCCTCTAAGGTCTTTAGTAATATTCCTGATGGATCAAGAGTCAAAGTGCTTGTTAGAGCGTATACCAAGGCAGGTCTTTATAGTGAGAGAACGAGTGACGGAGTGGTTGTGGATTTATCTAAGCCGATAGCAGCAAGGGTTTACGATGGATCTCAAACAGGTGTTGATGCTACGTATGCTAAATGGACCAACACATTCAGTGCTAACTGGGCTGCCTTTACAGACCCTCACAGTGGAATGTTGTACTATGAATGGGCGGTTAAACGATATGGAGCTGGCCTGATAACTGCTTACAAGAAAACTGCATTAAACCGCTCTAGTTCTGCTTCTGGACTCAATTTGGTATCAGGTGAACGTTACTGTGCTGTTGTCAAAGGCTACAATAAGGCTAAACTGTTTACAGAATCTTCTTCGAATTGTGTTCTGATAGACCATGATCCTCCGCGCGCAGGAAGTGTTAATGACGGCGCTGCAAATGACATTCAGCATCAGTCCAATGGTACAACAATATCAGCTAACTGGAATGGCTTTAGTGACGGCACCAAAGGCAGTGGTATTGTAGGATACCAGTACAAGATCACTAATAGTAGAAATAATGGTGTGATAGGATGGACTTCAGTTGGTATGAAAACATCCATAAGCCATAGTGGACTCTCCCTGATAAATGGAGTGAAATACTTTGTTACTGTCAAAGCAGTTGATGCTGTTGGCTTGGCAACAGAAGTAAAGAGTAATGGAGTCATTGTCGATACAACGCGACCTGTGTTTACAGGCGAGGTGAAGGTTAGAGGAGTCAAAGACTTCATTAATGCAACTGCATGTGTGTACGTATCAAGTAAGAGTACTCTACAAGTAACTTGGAACGGGTTTTCGGATGGTCATAGTGGACTGGATCACTACGAATGGGCAGTCATTCCAGCATCAAGAAATGTCACAGCTAGAGATTTTAGACGAGTTTCTGGATCAAGTTTGACAACATCTGCATCATTCTCAGGTCTCACAATGGCAGATGGAAGTACGTATCGTGTGGTAATACGAGCCTATAACAGAGCTCTACTTTACAAAGATGCTTTATCTGTTCTTGTCATCCCCGATTCTTCCGTGCCCCAAGCTGGAGTTGTATCTGATGGTCCAAATGCTGGCTCAGATTATGATTATCAAGCAAGTCTTGCATATGTCAAAGCAACATGGACGACATTCAACGAACCTCACACTGGCATCAGACAATATTACTATGCTGTTGGTAGTTGTATCCAAGGTAACTATCACGTAACAGGTAATCGATTCATTAAGGCGTCACCAGCCTCATCTACGTCATTCTCTATTCAAAACCTTAATCTTGTTAACGGCCAGCGATATTGCACCAAAGTGAAAGCACAGAACATGGCCGGGCTCTATTCTAAAGAGGTTTCTTCCGATGGCTTTATGGTTGATGTTACAGTTCCTGTTACTCGTGAAGCACGGGTGATCGATGGTGTGACACAGACAGATATTGATTATCAAAGTAACGTGACTGAGATGTCAGCAAGTTGGGAAGGCGTAAGTGATCCTGAGTCAGGTATAAAATACTATGAATATGGCATTAGTAGGAACCGAGCTGGCGCTCCAGACGTTGCACCGTTCAAGAATAATGGCTTACAGACATCTGCTCGCGCTACTGGGCTGTCCTTACGGGAAGATGTCTACTATTTCATAGTTTGCGCAGTCAATAATGCTGGACTGAGAAACTGTTTAAGTTCAGATGGTGTTTTTATCGACACTACACCACCAAGCAAGGGAATTGTCAACGATGGAGTCCTAGAACCAGATCTGAAATATCAGTCGTCGTTGACCAACATGGCTGCAAACTGGGAGGGGATATGGGATTTAGAAAGTCAGATTGAAAGATTTGAATGGGCCATCAAAGACAACAGCAGTGGTTATGTAGCACTTCCCTTTACCGATGTTGGTCTTTCTACACATATTAAAAACGACAAACCTCTTAGTCTAACAAACGGAAGAACCTATCAAGTACACTTGAAAATCTACAATCATGCTGGAAATGTAAGGCAAATCACCTCAGATGGTGTCATCGTCGATAACACTGCTCCACAACCAACCACTATATATCCAGGATCTCCTGGAAACAGTGACTGGACTTACAACAGCAATGACAAAGCGTTCTACACCTCAAAAACATCAGAGATTTTTGTGTATTGGGATGCATTTGCGGAGCGAGAAAGTGAGGTTTGGTTCTACAAATGGGCCATCGGTACCTCAAAATGTGGAACACAAGTACAGCCACTTATCAATATTGGTCGATTAACAAATGCAAATACGTCGACGTCCGATCTGATTCTTCGGTATGGTGTTAAATACTATGTTACTGTGACTTCACGAAACAAAGCTAACTTAGTGTCTCGCAGTTGTTCAGATGCAGTGCTAATGGACAACACGCCGCCTAATATTGGTTCTGTTAACGTTGGCCGTGCAGACGAACATCAGAAGTACATTGGAACTGAAATGGTTCATATTTACTGGAACGACTTTACAGACCATGAAAGCGGTGTTGATTTTTGCAATGTTTATGTGAAAAATAGTTCGTCCACCATTTTTATCAACAAAGTGCTGTACATGTCAACTGGGATGGCCAGCGTGTCGAATACGGTGTTTGTACCTGGACAGGAATACAAAGCACTCGTTAAATGTTTCAACAAAGCGAAGCTGTTTTCATCTCAATTATCCAATTCTTTTATAATCGATGTATCAGCACCTGTACCTCAAGGGTCGATATCTGCTGGGTATTCACGTGATAACGCCATGCAGTACCAAGCTGTCAACAATAGCATCACCATCACCTGGCAACCTTTCAAAGACCCGGAAAGTCCAATAAAAGAATACTGGGTAGCGGTGGGAACTTCGCCTTTAGGAGACAATGTTGTACCCTTATCAAGCAATGGTTTGTCAACAGAGTCAATAAGAACTGACTTAAGTTTGGTTCACGGCCTTATCTACTATATCACTGTTTATGGAGTCAATGCTGCTGGTTTGAATACTACTCTTGAAGCTCTTCCTCTAAGTATTGATGGCACTCCACCTGTATCATATAACGCAAACATAAAGGATGGATCAAGTGGTGAGGATTGGGATTACTTTAACCCAAAAGAACCAGTCAGTGGACACTGGGAAAAGGTATCTGACCCTGAGAGTGGCATAGTTAAAAGTGAATACTGCTTAGGACTCAAACCATTCGGATGTCAAATCCAAGATATGAAGGATATTGGGAACAAAACATCGTTTACCTGCAGTGATTGTAAGGTTAATCCAGGAGAACGGGTCCATCTTACAGTTCAACTTACCAATGGTGCTGGATTATCAGTGACTCGAGCGTCTAATGGGATGCTTCTTGATTCAACTCCGCCAATGACTAGTAACCTCATCGATGGCAATGACCCTTCTGGTAATGACGTCGATGCTGCATTGTTTGATTGGAATGTAACGGCGACGTGGCAAGGCATTGAAGACAGAGAGAGTGGTGTAAAGCAGTGCAAGTGGAGTATAGTAGACTCTGAAGAGAAAGAACTGTTCTCTGTAAAGATATCTGGACCATTCAAATTGGGACAAAAGCAAGTCTTGTCGGCTGATCGAGCGTATCGCTCTTTGCCATTTAATGCTAGTCGTTTGTACTACAACATGATCGTATGTAGCAATGGTGCAAGACTAAATGCTGTGGCTCGTTCTGATGGGTTCCGTGTCGTGTCTGAGTGGCCAATACCTGCTCTTGTTCGGGACGGATATACGAAGGGAAAAGATCTTGATTACGTTACAAGTACAAAAGACGTTGGTGTAAACTGGGAGGCCTTCACAGCTGATCAACGAGATCCTGTCATCGAATACTTGTGGGCGATAGGAACAACGCCTGGTAATGAAGATGTGATGAAGTACAAAAGTGCAGGATTGAGTCTATACGATAAGGTAACCTTGGCAGCTGATGAACCTGACCTTGACATACTAAATACTGGACAGAGATATTACATCACAGTCAAAGCAGTGTCTGCAAGTGGAATGACCTCAACTCGATCATCTAATGGTTTTAATGTAGACATTACACCACCAGTCAAATCAGATGTTGAAGTCACATTTGTTGTTTCCGACCAATCAGCACGCAAGGTCGATCTGCGCATTGATTGGTCAGGTGTAAGTGACAACGAGAGTGACATCGTGGATTCAGAATATTGTATCGGGACAACACCTGGTAACTGTTTAACAGACAGGTATTCTGCTGGACGTGAAACCATAGCTGTACTGGCGTCATTTACACCAATTTCATTAGCCAATTACTACGCTATAGTAATCGTGCAAAACAGAGCAGGTCTTGCTTCAGTCTTGACGTCGCGGAAAATAAGCATAGATACGTCACCTCCGTCACGTGGTCAAGTGATTGATGGGACTAGACGTGATGTAGATTACATGAAAGTAACAAACACCATGTCATGCCAGTGGGGTGGGTTTGAAGATAGAGATTCAAGTGTCAAGAACTGCACGTGGAAGCTAATACAACAATCTGTTTCTAGTGATGGGTCTTATTTTGGTAATGATAGTATAGTATTTGAAGAAACAGTCAGCTCACGAGGAAGTGAAACTCGCCAAGGATTGAGCCTCAGCCCTGGATCTCGGTACCTGAACCAGATCACCTGTGCTAATCGAGACGGTTTTACTGTCACATCTGTGTCCAATGGTGTCATTATTGATGTTACTCCACCCACGTCAGGAACTGTAGTCGATGGAGATGACTTTTCCAACGACATTGATTTCATGTCTGGAGTCACTGAAGTCAAAACAATATGGCGTGGATTCAAGGATGACGAAAGTGGTATTATGGGATATCGATGGGCTTTAGGAACCTCTCCTGGGAAAGATGACGTCATTGGATTCCGTGACGTGGGCAAGCAAAGGCAAGGTTTTGCAGCAAATGTTAGTCTCTCTCCCATTGGTGCATATTACGTTACTGTAGAAGCCAAGAATCAAGCAGGGATGACGTCACAGGGATGGTCTGATGGGTTCGTGGTTGATGCCACTCCACCTGAAATTTGGAAGGTAAACTGAGAAAGAAGTACTTTCTCAACAATCATTCCGCAGATTTCTATTCCATTTCTTTGTATTTTCATTTTAAGAAGAATATTTTGTTAAATCTTTTTCTTTTCTTTAGCTCACACGTGGAAGCAAGGCTTGGATTGGTCCTGACGATACAATCTTTGCAACCTGGCAGTCACGTGATCCAGAGAGCTCGGTTAAGAACACTGAATATTGTGTTGGTACAAGCCCCAATGGATGTCAAGTCCAAGCAATGAAATCACTTCCTGGAAACAGTACTCAAGCCACGTGTACTGAGTGCAAGTTGAGTCATTCAGTCAAATATTACGTTACGATAAGAATATGGAATCGAGCTGGATTATATTCTATCGACACAACAGAGGGAGTCCAGGTTGACTTAACCCCACCCCTCCAAGGACAGGTTATACCACGTGATGACGTCATCTCCTGTGTACAGAACTGTACTCTATCAACCAACGTCAGTGGATTCATTGACCCAGAAAGTGGCTTGAGTATTTGTCAGTTTGCTATACGTACCAGCAGCTCCCAGTATGCCGTACCATTTACTAACTTCTCTCAGCTTACATACGCTCAAGCCAGCGGTCTTACTCTCATTCCTGGTCAGCGGTACTACACTATCGTTAGATGCGTTAATAATGCAGGGCTATCTACAAACGCTACCTCTGATGGTGTCTTAGTTGATGTGACTCCACCAGCGAAGGTAAGATTGAACATTTCTTTCCAGTACTGATTAATGGTGAACTGAATTTGAAACTAAGTGGAATGCAGTTTTCAGTTTTGGTTATTCTTTCTAATTTTATGCCACGAGCCTTTTCCTTGAGAATACGAATATGATTCCCTTCTTTGGGCGTTACTATAAAGCAAATGAATGATAGTCAAGGGAATGGCACGTGGCAAACCATGCACCTATCTTGTTCGTGCCATGTGGCACATAAGGCCCTTTCGACTCGGTCTCCAAGGCACACACATAAAAAAAACCAAAACACTTACAGTTTTTTTCTTTCTTTATCAGGGCGTTGTGATCGTCAGTCCTGACCGAACACACGATGTCTACGGCATCCACTCCAGTTGTCATCTTTACAACTCAACAATGCGCATTCATTGGTCTGGGTTTATTGACACCGAATCCAGCATCACAGGATTCCGAGTCGCTGTCGGCAGACATCCAAATGCTACCAATGTTTTATCGTTCGTAAACGTTGGAATAAACACTTTGTATACTGTAGATATAGGCAAAGCTCAGAACGTGTTAAATGGTGATATCGTTTATGTGATGGTCGAGGCTACTAATGCAGCAGGCCTGGTCACCAAGGCCGTATCTGCGCCTACGAGACTTGTGTCAGCGGACAGTGACCTATACCAAGTTGAAGGAGATTTCTTCTGTTTGGATGTTTGATAAAGGATTCATTTGTATATAAATAATCACGGCATACTCACGTAAACGACGATGCTTTAGAAATCTTAGTGGAGACACATGACCACAGGCTTGCCAGGCTCGTGTGTTTGGGATACCTGTGTTAGGAAATTATTATTTGCTTCTCCGAACTTTTTTAGAATTCAGGACTAAGAGTAGGGGGTGTCCTCGTGTTCATGATCAAAATTTTGAAAATTTTCTTGAGCCTGGTAAGCCTGAGCATGACGTAGAATGACATGACGTGGAAAAACAACTGCGCATGCTTGGAAGATTTCCAACGAGTCTTGATGCGGCCTCAAAACAAAAAAATGCCTGTTTTATAATGACGTCATCAACTAAAACAACCGGTATTTTTCGAAAAATAAAGACAGAAAAATCTGCAGGAAATGGAAATATGACTGGCTGATTTTCCGTGCATGCGCAGAACGTTTTTTTCTTTGTCTTGTCTATTTATAGTATTTAGAAGTTTAGCTAAGCTATACAAATAATTTGTATGTATAAACCCTTTTACTTTGGGTGTAATTTTCCCATTTCAAAATCAGATCTTTTCCCCCTTAAATTGCATGTAAACAAACAAAATGTTAAGCGAATGACACGTGGTCTGTAATGGGAAAACATTACGCCCAAAGTATAAGATGGACAGTAAGTATAAAACGCTTAGTATTAGTTAAAAGTATTAAATAATCCAATCTACAAAAGAAATATTTTTTCTTGCATTATTGCATCCTCAACATTGAAAATTCGACTGTACCTGAGACTATTGTTCGTACAACCAGATTTCGGCAATATCATTGCTGTAGCAAATATTTTTAACAGTTAAAAAACGAAAGGCTTAAATTTTTTTGCTATGCTGAAAGCACAATACATAAATAAGTTGACCTATTTCATTATGAAGTCACGGCTTGTTTATGAGGGGGACAGAATCGTCTAGAACAATAGAAATTTGAACAAAATTTACTCTAAATTCTACTCAAGTTTAATCTCGAATAGTTCGGTGTACGTATAGATGTTTAATAAACAATATTTATTGCATTTAATGGCTGTTAACACTTTTTCTTCGTTCTACAAAACGGATTTCATATCAATTTTCTTTGTGTTGTTGCTGTTTTATCCCCCACTCACGACCATGATCCTTAGCGTTTAAACAATAGATTGTTTTGATGTGACGTCATAATGAAATAGGGCAGTTAATACAAGCTAACAGTATACGCAAATTATTGACTTACTGTGACAATATCCGTTAACATGCCTTAAGCAACTTTGCATTGAAAAGACTTGGTGACGCAAGGAATTCGTTGCAATGGGAATGTGGCATTATCCTCAATTAAACATTGTATAAATTATTAGTTAGGACACGCAAGTGTAAGGACGATTTTAACTGTTGTTCATGATCCACAAGCAAAGTAACTATGCAATTAACTAGGTCATTAGTAATAAAATGTAATATATATGCTTTTCATGATCATTAAACACAATCTCTCAGCATTTACATCTCGGAATGTTCTGACTTAAGAAGGGGTAAAATTCACCCGGATGATCATTATACAAATATTGTCTCTTCGAGAAATATTGTTACTTCGAAAAATATCCATTCACCTGGGTTCAGACCATTCTTTATAATAAGGGGTAAAAAGCTCAACGTATAAATAGCACAGCTCGTTTAGAAGTGAGTACGAAGCATCATAGAATCGGTTTGCTGGTGAAATTGTGTGAATGTTTGGTACATTGAAATAAATACATGAATAGTGTTTGACGACAGATTGAATAAGGGACCTTTCATTTATTAGTGTTTAGTGTATTGGGGGGAGGGGGGGTCGACAAAAATATCATAGCCCCTCCTATATTTCGTCCAGTTTATTGCTAACCCCCTATAAAGGTGCAGACAATTAGTAACAACCCCCCTATATAGCTTCAGAAAACAACACTAATAAATGAAAGCCCAGTAAAGTTCAGACGTCGAACTTTTGCCGCGTCGATTCTTGTCGAACTTGTCTCGAGGGTTTGCAACGGAGACGCAATCGTTCCCAAAAGTAGAAACGAATTCTACTTTTCGCAACGATTGTTGTAACTTGTCTAGCAACATTTTTTTCAAATTGCACTGTACTTTACACGACGCAATACTCCGTGCAACTTGTGTCGCAACACCGTTGCGAGACAAGTTGCAGAATAAGTTCCTTCGTGTAATCGTGCCTTCAAGGAATACTAAAGTCAAAATTGTGAGTGACGCACACGAAAAGATAGCAGACTCCACTGCTACGTTATTTTACAAATGATTTAATTGCATTGCATTTAATTATATAAAAATACGTAGATATAGGGTGATTTATCTTGACCAGTGCATCAGATTAACTAAGACTTAATATTCCCTCCTAGGTCTACCTTGCTCGCTAACTGTCATTTCCTATTTCTATGCTAACAATAAAAATAGAATACAATCAACTTGCATAAAGGAATGGAGAGCAAGAAAGCGAGGTTTGCAGTTAAGTGCGTCGATGTAACAGAAAACATATCAAAATGACAGATGAATGTTGATCACAATATAGAAAGTGAAGAACAGAGGTACCTGTGTAGTATAAAACGGACATTCCTCTGAATTTTATGCTATTCTATGAAACTAGTTTCAAGAATTGTTTTTCTTCTAGTGCAAAAAATACGTTTGAAAATAATCACATCCCTAAATTTGCTATGTGCATTAAGGTCTTCTTGATTACTCTTTGGGCGGGCTACCTGTGGCAGTTTTCCTCCATTACCACAGGGATCCCAACCGTAAAAGAGACAAAAGGCGAGGATGAGAAGCCTTTGGAAAGATGCCATATTTGTTTCAAGAGTTCAAGATACCCTGAAATTACCTACTTGTTTACTTTAAACTTTTTCCTAAAAAATGACTTGGGTGTCATGACAATTTTCCCAAACCCTTCTTGGTGAGAAAATGCGTAGTTTGTACGAAAGGATTTTCTGCGCAGGTTTAACTTCGGTCGGAATTCTTTCGGCCTCAGCCTGGTGGGTTCCCTGTTTTGCTCCTTTCGCCTGACAGCATCGCTGTAACGAGGACTCACTTCTGCACGCACGAAATTCGTCGCTATTGACGGAAGAAGGGTCACTATAGTAACAAGGGCTAAATACAACCAGAACGCAGGGTTCCCAAACACCTGGTATTGTACTCCGAAGTAATGCATTTGAGGGAAATAGGAGAAGACGAATTCAGAGTAGAAGACGAAATAGAAAATGAAATAGAATAGAATGCTTCCCCAAGTGAAAAAGTGATTAATCCAAGTCCAGTATTGAGTCATTAAACAGATCTAAAAATAAAACCATGTGGAAAAAAATTAGCAAGGCAAAAAAGAAAAAAATATTTGAAAAAAAAAAAATTTAATGAAATCTGAATGAAAAAAAAACATTTAACATCCGCATCCTCGACTGATTTTGTACCTTGCCGTGCTGTAAGTCACCACTAGGATAACACTTGTTTCCATATGACTATAAAAAAACTTGTTTCGTATGACTATAAAATAAAAAACTTACAAGGACCGCGATCATGTCAGTGCCGTGCCGTGTCGTGTATGAAAACATTCGACATTCAGTGCCTTGTCTATGCCGCGGCGAAATCATGCCGTGACTCCACACTTATACGAAATTAAATTCTCTAAATTCACCTCCCAATAAAAACCGCTATCTATATCTATACATAAAAGAAACACCTACCTCAATATTGACCACTATAACAAGCGCCGCTGCAACAACCGTCCCAAAGAACTTGACACTCTCAGTATCCTTACCATCAACATCTACAGTCTTATAGAACGCACCATAAGCCATGAAGAACAGCCCCAGTGATGTCAGTGTACCATATATTAAACTATAGCAAAAGACTTTCTTGTTGAACAACATGTTCTTTTGGCCGGGTATGTAGAGCTTGGGATATTTGGCACAGCTTTTGTCGCTAACGTCCTGCAGGAGCAAGAGCGTTGAATATGATATTAGGATATTATCAAGATATTAATAGGATAGTATAGATAAGAGATCATCAGATATACCGGACAAAAACAAAGAAAAAGCTCTTGGAATTTGAAATATTGGTAACAAATTTCAGTTATGGGGGAATAAAGCTGACGAAATTTAAAAAGGTTGCCATTATGACGTCACTTCCGGTCACGTGAGTTAAAAAAAAGTTCGAGTTAAATAGCAGGTTTTATACCTACATTCTATAAAGGAACATACCTGGTCAAATATGGCTAGAAAAACAACAGGTCCGGACGTAAAGAGAACGTTGTAGAAGGAAATAAACCAAGCATCGTATAACGTCTGAAAACAGATAATGTGTGCATGTTACGTTATCGCCACCATGTTGGAGGTAATAAAGATTTCTCGTTGGCTCGTTGGCTCTCCTCGCTAGAACGTAAAAAAGCACCAAGTGACGTTCTGAAGAGGACGGCAACGGCAAGGACGACGACGCACACACGAAAAACCGTTTTGAAAACGTGCTGGCATCATCCCCCGCCGTCGCCATCCGCTCCCGTCGTGGATCTTAAGGTCTCTAATAACTGAGGAGAAGGTCCTGCCGTTGTCAATTCATCTGCAAATGGTTAGACCTTCATGTGACTTGGATGACCACGCTAATGGCGCTCCAGTCCCTAATTAACTAACTTGTAAAAATTTAATTGGGTGGCCACGGTTAGGCGTGTCGATTTTTATTTTTGTTGTTACTGTTGCTATTATCGTTTTATGTCGAAGAAGCGTTTCTGTGTGATGAAATATCCATTCAAAACTACATGACGTCATATCCAAATTACTAATAAAAGTAATAAGGATAAATAATTTTTAATAGTTTTTCCTCACCTGAGCAGAATATCCAGAAAATAATGCATACCAAAATTGTACCAATGTGAATGCAAAATTCTTGTAGAAAAAATAGTTGAGAAATTTACACATTCGCATGTACGACCAGCGTCCATGAATGAGAAGAACACGTTCTAAATATCTGATCAAGTGTTAAGAATAAAATTTAAAGAATGGCATACAGTCCAGGGTGGTATCAAAGCCCACGTGGTTATTGTTTCAGGATATCTATAGAATTTGAAAATCTGAGGGTTTGTTGTTGTTAACTGCTGTTACTGTTGTTGTGGGTAATCAAGAGTGGCGTAGCGGTAGTCACACTCGTCTCTCGTCTCGGGCGTCTCGGGTTCGATTCCTGGACTCGGCAACACATGTCAGTAGAGTTTATTTTTCGGGTTCTCCAATATTACCTATCCACAAATTCTAACAAGCTGAATTAAAATTCTATCTGTGAGTTGGCCGTGCCCTGGCTTAGATCAGCCCAGAGGATTTCTTCGGGTATCGATAAAACTTGAAGATATTTTTGGAAATTAACATAAAACGCATGCGCTTTTGCTTGCACTCCGCTGCAACAGAAACATTTCAAGACACTTTTCGTTATAATGAATGTCTTCTAAGAAAGGATACCTAAACTGTGCAAAAGAGTAGTCACTTGCAAGCACTGCCTGCATGCCTTCCTGACCACTGATACCAACTCCAATATGTGCCGCTAAAAAGGAAAAAAACAATATTTAGATTCTCTCTTAAGGTGCGGACACACACATGCCATTTTTCATGAGACGTTACAAAAACTAGATCGCACCGTGTGACCAACCGTGCGACGTTGCTCGCGTTTTTGACGGCGACGTCGTAAAAAGTAGAAACGAGCTCTACTTTTGCGACGCCGCGGGCGACAAATCTCACCGTGGGAAATACCATGCAAGCAAAGTTGCAAGAGTGGTTGCTTTTTTTGGGGGGTAACCTTGATGTTGTTGTAGCTAAAATTCTCCGACCCCTCCCCCTTGCGATAAATAATGACTGGTCCCTTCTCGCATACCTTTGATCATACTGACATCATTAGCACCATCCCCTATGGCGAGTGTTACGGCATTTTTGTTGCGTTTTACAAGTTGGACGACTAATGCCTGGGGATAAGGAAAGGAAAAGGAAAAAGATCAATAAACGAGGGTTGCTTTTTATTAGTGGGGAAGGGAAGGGATGGAAAGAAAAGGAAAGGAAAGGAAAGGAAAGGAAAGGAAAGGAAAGGAAAGGAAAGGAAAGGAAAGGAAAGGAAAGGAAAGGAAAGGAAAGGAAAGGAAAGGAAAGGAAAGGAAAGGAAAGGAAAGGAAAGGAAAGGAAAGGAAAGGAAAGGAAAGGAAAGGAAAGGAAAGGAAAGGAAAGGAAAGGAAAGGAAAGGAAAGGAAAGGAAAGGAAAGGAAAGGAAAGGAAAGAGAGGAGAGGAGAGGAGAGGACAGGAGAGAAGAGAAGAGAAGAGAAGAGAAGAGAAGAGAAGAGAAGAGAAGAGAAGAGAAGAGAAGAGAAGAGAAGAGAAGAGAACAGAAGAGAAGAGAAGAGAAGAGAAGAGAAGAGAAGAGAAGAGAAGAGAAGAGAAGAGAAGAGAAGAGAAGAGAAGAGAAGAGAAGAGAAGAGAAGAGAAGAGATGAGAAGAGAAGAGAAGAGGAAACCAGAATGGATGGCATGGGAGGCATAATGGTTTACCGCTCGCCTCTCACCGCTGTGGTCCAGGGTCCCAGCTTTGGCTGGATCTTAATAAGGGTGATTCCCGAGACACCCTATCATGAATATCATATCATGTGCACTGGTATCATTTGATTTACTTACTTTCTGTAGAGGTGTTACTCGACAGCAGATGATGGCTTTACAAGCACACGCCAGCTCAAGGAAATCTAACTCAAGACTTTTATCCAACGCATGGACCTACAGGTAAAGAACAAATCTAGTCAAAATGCGCTCTTGACTAGATATGTGGAAAAAGCTGCAAAATACAATCTTGCCACTTTATAATCATCATCATCGTCGTCGTCGTCATCATGACCATGACATCATGATCATGATCATCCATCATCATTATCATCGTCAATCATCATCATTACATCATCCAACATCATCATTATCATCCAACATCCCTCATCATCATCATCATTGCATCATCGTCCATCATTATCTATCATCGTCCGTAATCATCCATCATCGTCTTTCATCATTATAGCTCTTAACAATATCAGAAACACACGTCACAATGTACAATAAACAATAAATATAATCATACATAAAAACTAATTAACCATTTTTAAAATGTAATTAATACATTAACAAATAATAACTAATCATATATCTTATCTAACTACTATACATCCTAAAAAAGACGTCTATTCCAAAATGCTTTGTTAAAACGTTAGATTTGAACAGTGTGCACGAAAGTATTGCTGCGGTACTTACCAGACTTTTTCCAGTTATAACAAGTCCATATTCACCATTACTCTTACCCTAGGATCAAAAACATTAAAAACAATAAGTATAGTCACTTAGCATGTGTTTTATCATTGGCAGTAATCCCCAGAATTCTTTTTTAAAATTGCTTATCCTCATTTTAAAAGTGCTTAGAGCAGATTTCGTATGGATGTGACAGGTTCACTGCCGTGCGCGCCTTGCCGCAACCGTGATGTTTTCTTTAATTTCTCGCGCAATGTGATTGGTCTGGCGTACTTAGTCAGTGACGTGACCTTAGCGTGACCTTGCCGTAATCGTGTCCGTGCCGTGTTCAGGCCGTGTTTTGTGCCGTGTTTCGTTCATTTGATTGGATGAAGAAAGTGTTGCTTGCCGCAACCGTGATGTTTTCTAGATTTTTGATTGGCTGACTTTACGTCGCGACTGGAATCGTGCCGTGACTTTTTCACAATCATACGAAAACTGCTTTATCATCTGAACAGCAATTTCATGGCCTCCTCGACTTAGTTCTCCTTTTAGCTTTTGGGATCCCTTTGGCAAAGGATGGTGGAGAAAAGTTGGGGAGAGAGAATCCTCAGGTCAACAAGACCTATTTACACACCACATGGCCTTACCCCATTAGCTTGTTTAAAACCCTGAGCTTGGTTATCCTTGAAAGCCACTAATTCTATACCATTATCATTCTTCACGGTATTTATTCTAGCACCATCTAGACTTCTCTCATCCACATGCTCATGTGGCTTTACTCTCTTCTTATATTCACTGATAGAATTGCGCACAGACTCCATGCTTTCACCATTAATCGTGAACACCTCAGTCATGTCATCAGTGAGGAGTTGGCACGAGTAGCCAATGTTGACTGCCGTTTCTGGTTTGTCTCCTGTCAGAACCCATATCTTGATATCAGCCTGTTAAAGCAAAGAGAAAATCAGGTAAATATTACCACACATATTAGACTTAATTTTCTCTGCAATTTATCTCGTATTGCCATTGCGACACAAGTTGCAAGAGGATTTACATGGTGCAACAGAGATGCAATTGTTCCCAAAAGTAGAAACTTTTCGCAACGATTGCTGCAACTTGTCTCGCAACATTTTTTCAAATAAAAAACAGTTAAAAAAAACTTACTGCTGCTAATGTTGCTATGGTACTGGGTACACCATCTTGCAACTTATCTTCGATGGCTGTAGCTCCGATCAGAATTAGATTCTGTTCTATTTCTTCATAAAGTGTTTGAACTTTCTCATCTCTGTCTTCCATGGAGACACTACAATGAAAAGAAGAATGTAAGAAAACTGTTACAGCTACAAAACACGAAGCCCACATGAATGTTCACAGATCGAACCCTGAAACAACCTCTGGGCTGATCTAAGTCAGGGCACGGCTAACTCACAGATCGAACCCTGAAACAACCTCTGGGCTGAACAAGCCAGGGCACAACTAACCCACATATCGAAATGGAATTTAGCGTGTTAGGGTTTGCGGAAGGAGGAAAACCAGAGAACCTGGAAAGTTGTATAAGAGTAGTTTTCGTATGACTATGAAAAAAAGACCACGCCTTGTCGTGACCGTGTCAGTGCCGTGCCGTGACTTTACGAAATCTGCTCTGTAGATTTATTATGGTATGAAGTACCTTGCAGCATGATATCTCTGATTCCATTCTTTATACACCTCAGGTGGAATGTCTTTGTATGCAGTGACCAAGGTACGAAGACCTTCACACGCGAAAAACTGAAAGAAATGGGTTTGATAATACTATGAAACAGTTTCTTTGAACAAGACCAGCACCAGCCTAATGTTATGAAAACATGTTTCGAAAGAAAAACCTAGGAGACAGAACTTTATAAAATCACTTTCCGAGTACATCTTTATCAAGAACATCCTCATCATCACCATTAATTCTAAATAGTTAGAAATAGGATAGAGTCTTTCTTTTCCGTAACTATATTTTGGCAATAAGCATACTGTGAAGCGCCATTACATAAACATGGTGCTATATAAATGTAGAATATATTATTATATATTATTATTTATTATTATTTACCATCACCATCACTATCATCCCCACCATGATTATCAACGTCATCGCTTTTACAACTATCTTCATCAAAATCACCACCATCAGCAATATCATTATCACCATTATCATCATCATTTTGTGCAGTTTCTTTGCAATGGAATGAAAGAGTTGACTCAAAAGTCAAGGTAAGATAAAGAAAGTTCCATCTTTTGCACCTTGAAGGGAGGTTGTACTCACGTTTAGATGTTCAGTGGTTGTGCTCATCAGTTCTTTACAAGAAGGGTCCAATAACTCGTACACAATAGAATCTAAACACAAGGAAATCCAAACTGAACCAAAAAGTAGTTATAAAGTATATCTATAGATGCAGTACGGGATTTTTAGCGATCCTGTGGTGGATAAAGGCGGGGGGGGGGGGGGGGGAAGAGGTTTACTGGTACAACATTCCCAGAGAAGAATGTATACTTGCACCACAAAGAGATTCAAGAGAATTTGAATTATTTCTGGTTATTCTTGAAATAGCTGTTGCACAAACATACCTGCTCCTTTGCAGTACAGCCTGATATTATCGTTTGTTCTGACTATCACCTGAAACAGAGTTAGTATTAGTGTACCAGTCACATTTGAAAGACGATAGAAACTTGTCAATATTTTTTACCAGTATAACAGCAACAACAGCAACAACAACAACAACAACAACAGCAACAACAGCAACAACAGCAACAACAACAACAGCAACAACAACAACAGCGGCAGCAGCAACAGCAGCAGCCCAACAGCAGCAATCCCAAGGTGGAAATTCTTCTTTCATTGCCTCCTTACCGACATTCTTTTTCTTTCGTTGTTAAAATCCAAAATAGCTAGAAGTTCATAATGTTCCTAAAATGAAGAGCAAAACATATTCAAAATCAGAGGTCGATAACTAGTTATGGACTTCTCTCAAAACCTGAGTATTTACAGTAACAAGAAAAGCAATGGTCGCCATTTTGGCTGATATAGCAAGAATATTTTTTTGAAATGCTAAAATTGGCGGCTACGAAAAAAAAAAATTTTTTTGTTCTGTTTTACAGATGATAGGAAGAAAAGTTTGGGACCAGTGCTAGTGTCCACTAAATACAGGTATCAATGTAAACGTTTATTAATATTAATAAATTAATATTTATTAATAGGGTATACATTTATAGGATTCTATAGCTTTAACAAACCTCAGTTCCCAAGACATCGAGGGTTAATGTTGTTGGTGATCGTTCCTGATAAACCAAGATAAAAGACTATGTATTATAATTCTTGCACAAGAAACAGCATAGTACACTGATACTAGAATAGCAGACAGACAGACAAACATAGACAGTTGGACAGACAGACCCAAAGAATAGATGGAAAGAGACAGACAGATGTCGAGGTACATCCAGAATAGACAAAGTAGATACAGCAACGAAAAAAGAAAGAGGATTACAATACGAAATGATAACCAAGTAGGTTTAGTCACCTTGAAGACAAAACCAAAGTTTCTCGCGGCAGTAACCAGAGCAGCTTCATCTGGGGACTGGGCCTGATACTGAAGATCACCTGAAAAAATAAATTACTCATTAATTTATTGGGTTTTAGTGAATGAAAATTCATGAGATGATCTCCCTAATGCCCCATGAAGCCAAGGAAACGCCCTTTTCCCCTCATTCAATCTCTCTCCCTATGTTCTCTCTCGCAACCAGAGAACCGTCTTATTACAATCGTTCTCAATAGCACAGAATTGACAGTTTGCTATCGATATAAAATATAGTTTAGTGGACGTCAATCAAAGTGTTTTCATGACAATGTCGGGATCACATGCCTATGTAATGTCGTGGAAACGCCATGATTGACATTCACCAACGTATACTTGGGGCGTGTTCTTGAGAGGTTTACGTACCATCCTTGTTCTCTATCATGACTGTGTGACATACAGCAAGTAACCGCATTATCTCGTGGCAGTCCTGTACACAAAATATACACCCAAAAATAAATAGCCAACTCGATAAAGTAATGTAAAAAGGGCAGCCAAAAACGTGCACATTTGAATTCCAGTATGTAGAGGATAATTGCTTCCAACTACCACCAATCCATTCCTCCCCTTTTCCTGAAAGAGGAAAACCGGTCGGGACGCGACATTACAAGCCCCAAGACTTAGATCAGCCAAGAGTTTATTTCAGGGTTCGATCTGTGAGTTAGCCGTACCCTGACTTAGATCAGCCAAGAGTTTGTTTCAGGGTTCAATCTGTGAGTTAGCCGTACCCTGACTTAGATCAGCCCAGAGGTTGTTTCAGGGTTCGATAAAATTGATGTTAAAAAATCTCGAAGATATTGTTCTGTACCTTGTTATTGTTGGTGATGTCATCCACCAACATTTGGTCGTTGAACTGGAATTTACCATCGTAGTACTTGTTCCTTGAGAAATCCACTTTTGATGACTGGGGAGATGGTACATGTAAAAAAAAGCTTCATAAGACTGGCACACTGAGGGAATAAACTGCACATGTGCGAACAGGCTATGGGACCCAGGGGTGGATCCAGGATTTTCTTCAGGGAGGGGTGCTACGTTGGAAGGGCACCCACACGAGAAGACACTGAACCCAAAAAAATTAACGATTAAAAAAAACCGATAGCATCCAAGAAAGAAAACGTTTTTACGTATTGGATATCTTGATAGCTGCAGTAGGGGCATTAAGTCGACCCGAGGGGTAGGGGGTGCGCATCCCCTGCACCCCCTCCCCCAGAATCTCTCCAGTTAAAATTCTTAATAGAAGAAATGTACCCAAAGAAAAGAGAAAAAAGAGGGATGACAAAGGAAAAATAGCCATGCAAGTTATATTATTACGGATGACTTTTATTACCTCTTCATTTTCTGATGTATCCTCACTGACAGAAGGCATCTTTTCGTCGTTTTCTTGTCCATCTTCTCGCCCTAGGTAATGGTTAGAATTCACCTTTTAGAGGTTTAAAGAAGTCTGGTAAATGCACAGGACTGTGGTGCTGAATTTGATTCTTTTTGATTGGGAGACGAGAGCAAACACAGGGCATGAAATAACAGCCGCTCAACGGACAATGTCGGCCAGAATTGGAACTTGTCAGGTCAAATCTTTGCCTTGCTGGTCATTTTAACCAGTAATGTTGAGCCAGAAACGGAGCATAACCAAGCTAACAGCAAATGACCGGCCGTTATTTCAAGCCCTGAAAGAGTTTCGACATCTCAGATGGCGTATCTCCAAATTCAGCCCCACAATCTGGAGCATTAACCAGAAGTTTGAAGTGTTTCTAGTTCAAGAACTTAAGGTCCATTTTTAAATATGGGCAACAAATCCGCGCAACTTGTCCTGCAACATTACTGCATTGCAAGTTGCAGAGTAAATGTTGCACGTGAAGCAACGAAATTTTGTTGCGCGACTTTACGTTAACAGAAAGCCTTTTAAAAGTAGAAATTCTTTGACGAATAATTCCGTTCACAGGGCTTAAGGAAAAACAGTTGCTTTACTAAATGTTCTTACTGCCAGGGATGTTATACTCGACTACAGAGTTTAATAATTTAAATAGATTTAGCTTGGGCATAATGTTTTCCCATCTCAGACCACGTGTCAATTTCTCTCGGGAATAAGATTCTTTGTTTGAGTTGTATCCATATTCATGTGTCTTCTCATGCGCAACCATTAAACAAGAAATGATACTCTAGGGAATGACACGTGGTCTGAAATTTGAAAACATCACTGACGCCAGTCTATCAGTTTAAAGTTTTAAGCAGTATTTAATCAATATTTTTTAAAGTGTTCAAAGAAACTGCCAAGAAATGTTATATTTCAGATTAATATTTTGAATGTTTAAGAACAATTAGTTTGATCACACAGGTATTTACCATGCAGTGGACATTGAAAGAAGCAGCTATGGTAGGGACACGTGGTGTTAATGCACGGCACGGTCAGAGATGTAGAGACTTGTAGTTCAGCTTTGGTTCTGGATACTCCTGATACAGTGCAAGTGATATGGTGGTATACATAGTGCAGAAGAAGTGAAGAAAATACAGCCATGCATGTTTAGACATGACTGGAGGACATGGTTAAGTAGATGAATAAGGAGTAATTGTTTTCGTTTTATACTTTTTTGGCTTTTATTTCATTTTCAATGAAATTGTATCTATTTTTATTTATGTTTTAATTTATTTATTCATTTATCCATCCATCCATTCATCCATCCACTATCCATCCACTATCCATTCATCCATCCATCCATCCCTTCCATGCATCCACCTGCCCATCCATTCATCGGTCAGTCGGTCAGTCGGTCAGTCGGTCAGTCGGTCAGTCGGTCAGTCGGTCAGTCGGTCAGTCGGTCAGTCGGTCAGTCGGTCAGTCGGTCAGTCGGTCAGTCGGTCAGTCGGTCAGTCGGTCAGTCGGTCAGTCGGTCAGTCGGTCAGTCGGTCAGTCGGTCAGTCGGTCAGTCGGTCAGTCGGTCAGTCGGTCAGTCGGTCAGTCGGTCAGTCGGTCAGTCGGTCAGTCGGTCAGTCGGTCAGTCGGTCAGTCGGTCAGTCGGTCGTTCCATCCCTTATCATTTATTTTTGAAACTGGAATTTATTATTGGTTATTATCTATTATCTTATAAGATTATAATGGTTTGTTGAACATTTCATTGTATAATACTGTGCTCATTTAGATGTTGCGCTTGAAATTCTAGGAAGAAGGAAGATAGCCTAATGTAACCACGCGACCCAGACACTTTCCAGAGGTCTTGGTTTAGGGAGTTCCATTAAGGTATCAGGGTACCCCTAGCGACCGGTGTGCATTCAACTCAATATAGCGCAAAACCATTTCAGCAAACCCACAATATAGTATATATTTTCCGAAAACTGAATAAATGTAGAAGCTGTTCGTAAAATAAATTTATCTTCTTAAGTTAGAGCGAATTATCCAAAATATACTGGTCATACGAGGGAGCAAAATTCTTAGATTGATTCTCGCCAACTCAGACTTCTAGAAATTTTGTTTGGATCGCGTTGTAACAAAAGCTAATATATACATTCAAAGTAAGTACATGCACCCATATAATTATGTAGGTGTGGGAGTAACATATATTTTGATTTATAACATACAGTAACTTAATATTATATTTATAAAGTAATTTAATGCTTATAAGCAATAAAGTGCAGACTCTAGATTATTTTCAGTCTAGTATATTTGATATAACTGTAAAAACATTATCTTTTTAATGAGAAAAATATAATAAGCAATAAGTGATGTATATGAATATGCAGACAAGACATCTGCAATGATTATTATCATCATGTTTGCTTACCGTACATCTTGCCTTGAACAGAGCACATCTTGAAGGTCATCACATTCTGTGTTAGTGTACCCGTCTACATGCGTTAGAATATTACAATTAGCATTAGAGGTTTTGAAGACGATTATTCGACAATGCACCGTAAAATGTAAAACAAAATGTAAATTAATTATTTGGTTTAGTCGATTGCAGGGAATGATAAGTTGTAAAAGGCAACAAGTTGTAAGAGGGTTTACACGGTGCAACGGAGGGACAATCGTTGCCAAAAGTAGAGCATCATCATCAACAGCAGCAGCATCTCATCACCATCATCATCATCACCAGAATCATCATCGCCATCAGCAGCATCATCATCAGCATCAGCATCATCATCAGCAGCATCATCGCCATCAGCATCATCATCATCACCAGAATCATCATCGCCATCAGCAGCATCATCATCAGCATCAGCATCATCAGCAGCAGCATCATCGCCATCAGCATCATCAGCATCATTACCATCAGCATCATCCTCAGTAGCAGTATCATCGCCATCAGCATCATTATCATCATCATATCATCACCATCAGCATATAATGAATACTCAAACACATAAAGGAACAAAGACATCATCAATAACGATACACGTACCTTGTCAGAGAAGATATACTCAATTTGACCAAGTTCTTCGGTGAGAGTCGTAGTTCTAAAACAACCAAATAAAATGCATCACTAGGCATGATAATTTTAATTCCGGTAAATGCACGTGCGGGAAACAGTATTTTTCTAAACATGACACGCGTCTATTCATCTAAGAGTGCGGGAAATGTTGACTTCCAGTAAATGGTACACGCGTCTACTTCTACTCCAATGATGCACGCGCCTAACGAGCGGGAACGACTGACTTCCGGTAAATGGTGCAAGTCTACCCACTCATAAAATAAAATGCGGAAAATCTTTTTTTTTTTTTTCCTATAGCGGGAAAAATCCATTTTTTTCAACCAAAAGGTGAGGTTTTTCACTAAACAGTAAAGTATCATATACCTTGCTCTTGCTGGAGAGTCTTTTGCTGGATAATACATCTCCTTGTCCCAGTTGATCCACAAGCTTTGTCCAACTCTTATCACCTCAACACTGTCAAGTCACAAACGTTTGTATGTTATAATCAAGTACTATAATACTGGCTATTATAAAATATTTGAAATATAACGCGCGCGCTGATTGGTTGGATAAAACTCGGCTATGCCTCCTGTTTATAACACAGTACAGAGACATGAGCACCGTGAAAGTAGCATGTGAAGCAATGTTTTGGATAAGCGGTAACATCACGCAATGTGATTGGCTTAACCATTGCCGTTAATACTCTTCCCTACCGTGACCGTAGCAGCGCGTGACGTGGCGTGACGTGACGTGCATGACATTTCAGTCCTACAAAATCGATTCTAAAACTGGGCATGACACCATGGCCACCGCATGGGACATCCACGCAGGTTTTTCACGACACGGTATGGCGCCTTGCCCGAGCATTTCATTGGACAAGCAGTGACTATACGCGCTTGGATTGGTCAAATGAAGTCGTCAATTCCATACGGTGCCACGCACCTTGCCGTTTCACAGTCATACCAAAGCAACGTGTTAAAGACACATACCTGATGTACAGTGATATAGGGATGAGTGTGTTCAACACCATGACAAATGACGGCCAATGTGTTACCCCAATAAACACTGTACTATCCATGTAAAAAGATGGCCATGGGAGAAACACTTGGAAGTTCTACAACAAAAATAGTACACCTTAGTCCACTCTTATTGGAATCAAGAGTGCGCTTGCCTCTCTTCTCTGAAGTCTTGGGTCAGCAGAGAAAATAATGGCTGCTCCCTCGTAAAACGTCATGTTTTCGACGCAGTTTGAGCTTGTAAAAAGGACTTGTACTGTCAGTGTTTTTTACCGCCTTGTGCGGCGTGTTGGAAAATAAAGTGTTTAAAGAAATCCTTTGTTATGTGGTGAATACCATTACATTCCATACCTTTCCTATATAGTGCTCCCATATTGTTTTGCCAATTGACAGAAGTGCACAAATGACTGCTAACAAGATGGCAATCTAGTACAGCAAAAAACATAAACTTTTAAGTATCAAAAGTTAAACAATTACAATATTACAAGGGCAGTGTTCAACATGAAAATATCAAGTGTTGGACAACGGTTTTTCAGTCTGGTTTGGGACTCTCTCCGCTAAGCATATTTGGGGATTTTTTTGAACCATGTCATAGGTAAAGTTACTAAATTAACATCAGTATTTCCTTCAGCTACGTATAGCTGGTATGCTAGGAAGCCGACGATGAGCTCTCTCTCCATCAGTGCTCTGTTTTATGAGTATTCAAAGCTTAAAGCTACACGAATTAGAGAGAAGTCGAAAATTTGGTCATTCTAACTAGCTTCTAATATGACCACTGTACAACTGCTACCGAACCACAATCGCCCCGTAACAAAAGATTATAGCATTGACTTCAAGGTTCGACTGCGAGATTTAAAAAAGGGGTACAGAATACTAAATAAATGAAACATGATATTGGCTGTTATTCAAGGCGTGGACACAAGGTACAACATTGCATGCGTAGGACCGTTTTCTACTTCAGCAACATTGCGTGCAACACATTGCATCATGTGACATGGCTCGCAACATCCATTGCCTGCAACATTGCGCGCAATGTTGCACTGTGTTTTTAGTAACTTAATATAAACGTCTTTCTTGTCTCCATCATGTATGATACTTACTCCAATGATAAGTTTATTAAGAAGTTTGTCCAGATTTGTTCTTTTGAATTTACTTACACCTGAAATCAAATCAAATGGAGCTGAACTTAAGTATGCATACAAGTAATGGGAGGACAATGGACTACTTCGACGATACGGCGGCCATCTTGATAGGGGGCAAATATACAAAGCTTTGTTACGGTAATGGCGTCAATAGATCTCATCGGCTTGGGGTAATGTTGTCCCATTTCAAACCACGTAACATTTTCTTGAGAATAAGATTCTTTGTTTGAGTTGTATCCATATTCATGTATCTTCTCATGCGCAACCGTTAAACAATGAAATGATACTCTGGGGAATGACACGTGGTCTGAAATGGGACAACATTACACCCAAGCCGATGAGGTCTATTGCATTAACAGTTATCCACAAAACCACAAAACCATTTGACAAGAGATTAATTAAGAAAATGGGCATGAAGGAAAGACATAAATGAAACACTATACAATTATTTTGAAAAAGGTTGGTGAAGATTTTGTTGCATAAACATTGCATGTTGCATGTTGCATGTTGCTTGTTGCATGTTGCATGCTGCATGTTGCTTACCAAGGTTGAAATGTATTATATTCATATGTAAATAATGTCAGCACAGAAGCAAATATTCTGGAAAAACATGCAGACAAAGTTTGGGGAAATACCGCATTGTTGCAACCTTTCGCTGCTAGAATTCACAGCACCCATACTGCATTTCGGGCTTGGTATGTAACATGCAACAAGCAACAAAACCTTCACCAACCTGTGTTGAAATACATGTAGCTGTATATTATCTGCCATCTTTGTTTTGCTTTGCCGCCTGGATGTCCCATAATGCCTTGCAGTTCAAGATGGCTGCCATATTGTTGTAGTCTAGTCTAGACTTACAGTAACATGATATCAAATTTCTTTAACATACCACTGTTCATCATGAGCTTAGAGTCTTGACCAGCATAAACTACAACACCATAAACCCAATCTGTGTTCCTTAAAACACATCCCTACAAGTACATAAAAATTATCAATAAACCTCAGGAATTTCTCTTTGCTTTAGGGAATGACGAGCTACATGTGA
This sequence comes from Anthopleura sola, assembly GCA_023349425.1. Taxonomy (NCBI): domain Eukaryota; kingdom Metazoa; phylum Cnidaria; class Anthozoa; order Actiniaria; family Actiniidae; genus Anthopleura; species Anthopleura sola. The sequence goes on from JALHLI010000022.1 coordinate 2,408,728, forward strand.
TGGGTAGATTAATTATGGGTAGCAGGGGTTTCAATAGAAGGTGGTTACCGGGGGTCAATCGCCAGGTACTTAACTTTATACCGCTGGCTATATTACGAATCAGTCTCAATAAATAAGAAGTAAAATTAGTGGAATTAGTGGCAAGTGGTCCATGTTCAAGTCACACACAAGCTAGGATGCGAATAGTCCCCTTACAGTTTACTGCATCATCTTGAAAGGTAGCTCTGCCTTTGCATCAAAGTAAGCGAAAATGATAAAGACCATTTTTTAAAACCTTGGCCAATTATTCACGTTTGTCTCACTTCAATAAAAAGGCACGACTACCTATCAAGATGGCGCAGGGAAATTCTGGTAGTAGGGGTTTAAACCAGCATAATAAGGGGAATCAAGAATTCAGTCAAAGGGAAGTGCAAATATAGGATATTATTATACATTTTACTCACTATCTTGCTTCTGATTGACCGAGATTCCTCAGCCAATCCTTGATATCGTGTGAACTTGACATGATAAATGTATTATCTGTAGGTTTTACCTACAGATAATACATTTATCATGTCGAGTTCACTCAAGGTCACAATAAAAATGGAGAGAGACGTTCGCTAATTTTTCGAAAGCAGAATTAAATCTGTATTCTTAGTTTACTAAATGTATAATAAAACAATTATTGAATTCGGTTTTCACATGATATCGTAAATCTCAAGACCCGGCCGTTTTATCAGCCTCAGCCTATGGCTTATCCATTATCAGCCTTGGTCTTGATAATTTACGATATCATGCTCAACCTCATTGTTTAATAATGACAACTCTAATACTGAGCAAGGGGCAATTCTCAATCTCACCCTCAGAAGAACATTATCATTATCCAATGAATATTCCTTGTCTTCATAAACCAGTCTTCCATGGAACTTGTCTAGTCTGTTGTTGGGATGGTCGCAGCTTGCTTCTCCTGTAATAGACCATTTTCAAATCCATAACATTAACCGCTTGATCATAGACTCATTCATATACTCAGGGTTAGTTTCATTCCAGTATCAAAATATTCACAAATACCAACGGTGTATTACAGAATGCACAACTTCAACAGTACAAACACTTTGAAATTCCATGGACCTTCACTGTAACACATGAATATTCTACAGAAAATCATGGCTGACCCTGAGCAACAGAGAATGTGAAACTGGAATAAGCATACTGCATATTCAACATTTTTACTACTGGATTATAACTCGGTCTATAATTCAGAAACTTGGCCAAATGGTTGACTGATTTTTGGCTGCACCCACAGAAAACTTGAAAAAGCATCAAGAATGTTGGTTGTTTTGTTAGTGGACATTATCAGCCAACTATTTGCTGATGCAAAACCATAATCAGACATTAACATCAGCCAAATGTTGGCCAACATCCAGTCACCACTGATGGCAGGAAGTTAAGGTATCAGGATATGATTATATTAGGACCCCTATACGCGCTACCTCAAATTTTGCATGTATACTTTTATATATTAATATTGAAAAGGCAGTGAGAAATTTGGCTCATGCGTAAAGTAATTTCGAAGGCCTCAAACATGTCCTGATACCTTAATCAACATATTATGTCAGCTGGTCACAAAGCACACAATTACCAAAATTAGAATAAGAATAAAAAAAGGAAGGGGTAAGGAAATTATAAACAAGAGGGTGAGATATCAATGGGTTTAGTTGATGAGTTCATACCTTGATAATTGCCTAGTAGATCTTCATCATCACCCATTTCACCTGTCTCAGGGAGAGGCTGTCGGCACTTCAAGTTGGTTTCACTAAAAATATTAGTAAACAGAATATTAACAGAAACATGAGTGGCATAGCTCTATCCCTGGACCCAACATCGTATGTAAGTAGAGATGCTTGTTGGTTCTCTCCTCTACTTTGGGTTTTTCTCTGGTTTTCTTCCCCCACAAAAAAACTTCTGAATTGTTATTCAAAGATTTATTTGTTTATTATTTACTTAGTGTACACATGCTCATACAGGGACAGGACTCACCCATCCAACTCTGCTGTCTCAATATAACATAAACCATTCTCTTCACTAGTAGAAATAACTACAACATCAGCCTGAAAAGGAAGAAACCCATGTTACGGATATTTAAAGCTAATAAGCCAGTTCGGAGTTTCAGAATCTTTAATTAAACAAAAGAATGTGAGAAATTCAGGATAAAATCGCATGTGCACTGAAAACGATTCTGAAACTCCAAACTGGCTTATTCAAAGCTACACAGAAAGGAAAGAAGTCTAAACAAGGATGTGAAGTCACTGGGAATCAAACTCGGATCTCTTGCACCGAAGGCCCCACACTCTCCAACTGTACCATCCTTGCTCCTTGCTGTCAATCAGAGTATGTACCAAACAATTTGTTAGATAGACAGCAGTGTATTGGCCGATTTTCCTGTTGTCTCAATCAGTGTGTAGTAATTAAAACAGTGGTAATTATGTGAGTTGAGTTTGGTTTGATGTGCTGCCTGACTTTCCCTTCCCATGACTTACCGGTACTTGATCGTTATTTTCTATTTTCAAGATATCTCCCACATGAATCTCCATCCATTTCTTTGTTTCAAGTCTAAAAGCATAAAAAGAAAGTTATTTAAACAACACAATACTAACAGTAATATTGCTCACACTCTAGGGACATTAGATTAGGATTTTTTCAGGAGTGTAGGAAGGGAGGTGGCTATAAAAGCCATCAAATGTTACTGATCTTGTTCATCACATTCAGTGAATGACCAAGAATATCAAAATCATGCAAGCTGTCCTACTTTTAAAACTGCTTCGCCATCTTTGATCAACGAAATCTGTTGCAGCCTTTTTATTACAAGATACAGTAGGCTACGGCAAGGCAGTACACAGGACAATTTAAGAGATGGTATAATGATCATAGAGCCTCAAAAATACATAGAAGATGGTAACTACTCAGTATAGAACATTGAACCAAACACACACCTTAACTTCACTGGGTGTGACTGTTACTCACTTCTTGTTGCCATGGTACTACCTCAATGTCACTTAGCTACCTTAAAATGCCTACTAAATAGGTCTTCTAGTTTATCAGTGCATGTCAACACTTCATAAACAAAGTTAGTTATCATTACCTCTTGTTCATTAATACTTTACATTTCCTATTGTTGACTCCTTTGTCACTTCTGTGTCTTTTCTAATAAAAAAAGGAAACGTTTTTGCTGTAATTAAAAAAAAATCAACATCGTAATGATAAAGAGTATTATAAGTATCATAATAGTCCTCTTCACAGTTCCCTGCACCATCTTGAAAGATACAGTACAGGCATTTCATTAGAAGCCGGCAACCGGCGAAATCCGGCATCTACGGTACTTTCCATATCTGAGCCGCCTAGTTTTGCCATTCCAAGTCCCAATTGTTTGGCCCCTTCATTGATACAGCTGTCTATATTAAGTAATCCATCTGCTTACTTGAAATTTTAATCATTGAAATCCCTGACAGTAGCTGTGCTTTTGCAGTGAAGCAAGATGAATGGTGGGCTTGCAAGATACAAATTAAACCTTTCTTTAACACAATGGACAATCATTCACATGTCTCTACCATTACAAGCTCACCATTCATCTCACTTCAATGCAAAGGCATGGCTACCTTTCAAGATGATTCAGGGAACTGTTAAAAGGGACTATTTTGCATCTTACTAAACTATCTTGCTTCTGATTGTCTGAGAACATCTAGCCAACTTTAATAACCCTGAAATACTGTAGTTAGTATCAGTAACTTACAATGTCATCATATGCATCTTTGACAGCTGTAGCGGCAAGAACGAAACACAAAGGAACAGCGGTTGATTCTGGCTTTAAAGCAGTAATCTCAGGTATGGACTGAAAGACAATACATTACATCTTTGTGAGAGATGAATTATATAGACATACAAGTGAAATATAAAAGAATGGCATTATTTTATAAAATAGCCACAATACTTGTAATGTATGCTCCAGGGCTTGAAATTAATGCTCACAAACTCGCAAAATGCTAGCCCTTTTTTGGAATTTGCAATTTAAAAATTTAATATGCACTAGCAAACACTTGCAAGTAGCAATCAATCATTCCTTCAAAACTTAACCACTTTGTTAGCAGAAACATATATTACTAACAACACTTTGTGAGTGGACTTAAAAGTTAACTTTGAGCCCTGTGCTCTGATTGGTTAATTAAATTAGTTAAATTAGTTAATTAATTAATTAAATGGACTGACTTGAATTGATTGAGTGTGACTATGTAATGAAGATTTGTGGAATATTTTTCAATTAATAACAGAATCTTTTTAGTTTTGCTGTACTATAAAAGAATTGGTCATTATTATTATATTAGCTTCATCCATCAAGTTTTAGGCTCAACGTTACTGGTCAAAATGACCAGCAAGGAAAGATTTGACCTGAAACAAGTTCCAATTTTGGTCAAACATTGTCTGATGACCAGCTGTTATTTTTAGCTCTGGTCTTGGTGACTCACATACTGTACACTGTAAGCATTATATGAATATATATATATATATATATATAATACAGGGCTCAAAATAGTGGCCTGCCAATGGAATTTAACGGTTTGGCAGGCAAAAATATTATGGTGAACTGACAAATGGAAAATGAATGTAATAAAAGGACAGGCAAAATTTACTGGACTACCAAGTTATATATTTGTTTCCTTTTTCGAACCCTGTTATAGTAACATATTGATAACATTCTTACCATGATTATAATCTGCAGTAAGAAGTACAGGTTGGCGACTCTTCTGAACTGCTCAAACAAGTTGACAGGCAAGAATGTGAGTAGCGTGTACTTGGAGGTCCTGATGAAGTTGTCAGCATACTTGTGCTGCTTGTTGTGTTCTCTGTCGTTGATCTGAAGAACACGACCAACCTGTCCTGAAAGGATAAAATAGAAAAAAATTTGGAGTGAATTTTAATGTCACAAATTTACAGTTCCATGCAAAAGACGATGAAGGTGAAATGGAAAAAAATGGAGAAATAATCTATTTTACTTCGAAACCATGGGAACTGGTAGTCCAATTCTCCCGAGCTGGAGGGGCTCATGTATAAAGTGTTTGAAGGTGTGCCCTTTACCCCCTCAAACTATCAGTCAGGGGTTTCAATAGAAACCAGCTACCAGCTGTCGATTGATGGGTACTTAACTTCATACCACCAGCTACTTTAAGAATCAGGCTCAATAAATAAGAAGTAAAATTACTGGACACAGACACCTACATTTGAATCCCATCTGCCTACTTTAAGTATTATCGAAACCCCTGATCAGTGTCTCTTATTTAAAGTTAAAACTACATGTAGGAGTGAGAAGTTGAAAATTATAGACATGCAGATCTTGAGGATCAAACAATGGACCATTAGCTCTGAAGGTCACACACGTCACTAACCAACTGAGCTAGTACTACTCCTGCTAATGGAAGAATAGTTACTATTTAAAATTCAAAAAGAATTTTAATTGTAAATAAAGATTTTAAAAATTTCAATTTCATTCATAGCAGTGAAAAACAAATGTAATTGGAATTTTGAATTGTATCCATGTAAATATTTTTCCATTTTTCCAAGGCATAATCTGATAAAAAATTAATACCCAATAACTATTAGCCTTCTAGGAATTTAGACAATATTGATATTGGATAACACTTATAGTACTATATACAGCCAATCGCTTTGAGATTTTTGATCAGGAGGTATATTGATTTAGACAATAGCTTAAAGGTGATATTATGATGTAAAATATTGAGAAGCGTCTGCCTTCATGCTTGTATAGTTCTCAACAATGGTATATCATTATAGGCATCAACATTTATCCACAAATGGAGAGATATAGAAAAATACAATAAAATATATTTGAAAGCATGTCAATACTTTTGCCATAAAATATTAAAAGATTTAAACATGTTACTTAAACCAGTTTCCAAGACAACGTTTCTGTACAAAGAATTTATAAAAGACAAACATTTTGATAACAGGTCTGAAACAGGACTGCAACAGGACTGAAAATACAAAATAATTTTAATAGAACGAATTCTGAACCGTTGTAATTTCAAAATATTCTTAAGAAGCCTTGAATAGAGGTTTGAAAATGCAATAAAAATTATTGTGATAATTTAATTTATAAATTGACAACGCAGTGAAATAAAGAAATCTTAAGATCTTGAGCTCAATAAGCTTAATAAATATTGCAGCTACAATGAAATTAAAACTATACTGATAAATCCTTGAAAATGTAGAAAAGATCTCTGATCTGAAATATTATTGATCCTAGTTCTTTTACCTTAAGCTTATATACTAAAATCTCGATTAAATAACCTTAAATAAAACCTCAAAAATGACTTCACAAAAAGGGACCAAAATCAAATCAAACTGTGTTTGAGCGATGTCTGTCATTTACGTAATAAGCTCAGTACTTTCGAATTGAAACGATTCTACGCTCCATATGGGAGTTATCTCCACGAGTATTCCAATATTTAGAGCCCTTTTTACTCGCAGATGATAACAAAGTCGTTAAAGTTAAATAATTAGCAAAAAATATCTCATTTGAACCCGCCGCCTAGCTTACAAACCTCAAACGAGCTCGAAGATTACCTTTCCAAATCATTTGGTCTTTCTAGACTTCTAAGTATATTATGATAATGAAAATGCATTACCTTTGCGTGTACTTCTTCGTTTCACTTTAGGCATTATACTTTTAGGACGAAGTTAGGTATTTTTGCTAAAATAGAAGCTGATTTCTTAGAGCCTTTCGTTGAGTCGATAAACAAGGAAGAAACTCGAAACACTCGAAGCGGAATTCACGGCATTATTTTTTCACCATCACTATCAGCTCTTCCTAAAAACACTTAATACTATCTCTATAGAGATATCTTGAGCATTTTTTCTAGCTTTGGTCGCTTTTTAAGCTTGGTTTTTGAAGCAAAATGATTGTTTAGTCAGTTGAGGCACCGTTTCAACAGCGAGGTAAATGAGAGAACACAGGAAGCCCAGCTGGTGTGAAAGTCATGAATAGTACGATTTTGTGAGAAATAACAGCAGTAATATAATCTAACAAAATTGGTATGGCTTCTATTTTATAGGAGAAAGAGTTAAATAATTAACTAGAGAAGTTATCTTGAAATCCTTTTTAACACCTAGATATGCCGAATAAGAATATAATTAAAATACTAGTGGCTATACTTTTAATTAGTTTGTTCATGAATTAAACAATTTTAGTGCACATGAAGTGCTAACCGCGAAAACCTTTCTTGGGAATTTGAATCGGTCAACGCATCAGTGGCCATCAGTTTAGCGGTCATTTTGACTAGTTTCCTGCTTCTTTATTTGTGCACTTTCAGGAAATGTGATGCTGGCCAGTAAATCATTGACAACGGCGTCAGAAGTCAGGCAGGGGACTATTTGCCTAAATTTACCACTGATTTCGAGGGGTGGAAAAGTGGAGTGGAAACCAGGAAGAAAAAACTGCCTCACTCAACTAGAGCTAAAGAATAGGTTCAATAGAAACTCTTTTGCCATAAATGCGGTTTTTAAAAAGGTCGAAAGCGGCATTCACATGTGGTTTCTGGCTCGAAAGCTTTTACGATTTCTGATCTGAAATAGTGACGTGTAATGACGTCACTGCAAAACTAAGGTGTCATGAAGCCTGCGAAAATTGACTTACAAAAATTGATATCTGAGATAAATCTAGATTTTGAGGAGAATGTTTTGATACTTTGAATACATTTACGATGATATTAAATATGTAGTCGGGAAATAAAATAATGAAATAATAGTTGCCTGAGTTGCTGGGATACAAAGGATGACACTTCCGTTTTGCAAATTTTCTCGATTCTGATTGGCTAATATTTTTTCTCACATCAGCTGGATGTATCGCACATCTTTTACGCCTAACAACCGATAGCAGACAGGGGTGGTGTATACTGCTAATGCGCTGTCTCATACCGCTGCTTTTCGATCCCTGGACCCTGGATCACTGTATGTCAGTACTTTATAGTTGTTTGTTGGTTCTATCCTATGCTTCGAATGTGTTTCTTAGGATTCTCTCTACACAAAAAGCAGCTTTAAATTCCACTTTGATCTGGCTTTAAACTCTGGAACTGAATTCGGCCGATTGTTCCCATCCCCTCGACGAAAAAATTGCTTGGCTTTTAGGCATAAGCAAGTTTTCTTTGTACGTCGCTATTGTTTCTGACCATTTGACCAACTATAGGCGGTTGCGGTTAAGTTCCGTTATTAATGTCTCAAAACCGAAAACTCTTTCATACCACATTTTGCTTTCGAATAATGGCAACTGAGGACATTATAATAAGGCGTCGTACGGTATACACCACAGGCAGCCCACGCAATGTTCAAATGTACTTGGTTACTTTTAGTGACATGCTTCGTCTGCCTGTGTAGACATTAAGGTATGTCAGTTTTCCTAATGTGAGATTACGGCTACGGTGGTTTTCCGGTGGTTTTTCAGGATGATACGACTGAATGTAGACGAAAATTTTGCTCGACGAAGAAATAGGGCGAAGACAGAGTCAATGGCGTCCGCATGAGAAAAGTTAATGTCACATGACACCTTTTCTTGTTGACTATTTCTTATAAGAAACAAAATCGACATTACATTTAATAGCCATTCCAAGGTTAAGGAAAAGACTGGGTCGAGTTGGCATTGCAGTGCATTGTGGGACTGCCAGGGGACGAAATATTCTCCACTTTCACATTCCCATAATGCTTTGTTGTTTCTTTCAAATTGTTTTGCAAGGGAAAATGAAATAAAAAGGTAAAATATATCAGTTCCGTCTTCGGAAGTTATCCATCTTAAAAGACAATAGAATACGAAAGGATTAGGAAAATAATAGCTTTAATGATCCGAAAATGTTGCCAAATTGTCTGATCATTTTCAGGCTGTATTTACAGTCTTGGGTTTCTTCAAGAGTGATTCCATAGTAACAGTATAGCCGTTATATATTACAGCTTATTCAGTTTCGTACGTTTATTAATTACTGTAGTTATTATGAGGTTATATTCGCTTTTAGAACCTTCACCGAACGACAGTATCAGTGACAGTTACAAAAATAATCCGACATGAATCAAGAGAGACAAGTGAGAGAAACTTGAATGTTCTTTTTTCTTTCATCATTTTTTTCTTTTTCTTCCAGTAATCAGTACTGAGATCATTCTAATTATCATTGGTATCGCTCAGAAAGAAAACATAATTGAGTTGGAAATTAATTAACTCCTACTACGTTTTTCTCTTTGAACGACGTATGTTGTGCCGTCTGGATTGATTTCGTCGTTTAAATTAAAAAGACTGCTCTTAATTGGAAATTTGACTTCGGTTCTATGATAAATACACTTCAGGCTTTCTTTTTTTCTTCTCCTTTTTTTTCTCTCTTGCTAATACTCTTTGTCTTTATTTGCTCTCCCCCCCCCCCCCCCCCCCCCGCCCTCTCTCTCTCTCTCTCTCTCTCTCTCTCTCTCTCTCTCTCTCTCTCTCTCTCTCTTTTCCTCTATTTCCCCTCTCTGTCTTCTTTCTTTCATATTTTTAAGCATTTTTCTTAACATATTCATTCTTTCTTCAATTCCTTCATTCACTTCATTCTTTTATCCTTTCTTCTTTCGTTCCTTCGTACGTTACTTCCTTCTTTCTTTTTCCTTTCATTCATCCATCCATCATTCTTCCCTCCTTTTTTACATCCATCCATCCATCCATTATACCAACATCGTTACTGCACTGTGACTCACTCACATGAATGTTCTTTTACATGGATATCAACGAAGCTAGTTTTAATTATATTTCTGGTCATAAAATATTTACTCTTCCCTCTGCTTATAAGTCATACTTCCGTTAGCTGTAAATCCTCTGGCGTCTTGATTACTTGATCCGCTGTCTATATAGTATCATTGAACCATGATTTTTCCTCGATATCTAAAGTCACTTATAGCGGTGATTTTCATGCATTATTTGAGGCTCAAAGGCTGGATGTTTGTATTTCATCGACAAGCAACCGAAGTTTTAGACAGAAAATTGTTATTAATATTTACAGTGTGAAAATGATATCAAAATGAACAACTACGACAAAAGCAGCTAATATTTAACGACTAGAGACTTTTAAAACGCACGCTGTGATTGGCTGAGAGCCACGTTTCTATGGTGATAATAACGGTTTATATTGGTCTGGTGGTCGTGGTGGAGTGGGGGGGGGGGGGGGGGGGGTGCTGGGGTATTGGTAATAATAAAACTTGATGAAAATAATGTTAATCATGAGGATATTTATCTTTTATCTCTTGAAGTACCAAGATCATTATCCTTTTTCGATTAATTTCGTTTTTCCTTAATATGATTTTTTAGCACTTAAAATATTGAATTACTTTAGTATTCCTTGTAAGTAAAATTATTTTGCCTGCTATCCTTCATCCCTAAAGCACTTGGCACACATTTCTATGGTAGCATAAAACACTTTTAGACCTTAGAAAGAACTGTAAAAGAACTAGGATTATTCAAAAGTTTTGCGCCTGAATTTTGATTCACGTTGCTACAGAAACGCGTATAAACTTGATCATCCTTTGAACCTTAGATCGTGGACTTTCATGACATCTTAAACTTGATCATCCAGAAATTTGAACCTTAGATTGTGGTCTTTTATGACATCTTAAATGGATTTTTTCTGGTTGAGAAATCCAAAAAAATTATTCTTTACGAAATTGGTCTGAAAATACAAATGATAGAGCTACGAATAACTGTCATGGTTGAAAGTTTTGAACTCATATACATAATTATATAAATCAGCTACATAAGTTATGTATTTCAATCCTATGGTGAAGATATTTAGCTATCTATAATCTTCTTGGTTACTTACTTGGTATATCTTGGATTCGTCCCTGTCGATGTCTTGGAGTCCCTGGCATTGTACGGTCATTTCTGGGTATGATTTCTAGATCTAACCAGTCAGACAGTCGGTCATAGTAGAGCGACGAACGACGAACGAATTACACATCCTACGAAAGAATTTACTATCAAATGAGGCATTGTAATGTTAATATATGAACGTATATCATTATTATTACGGTAAGTCTTGATCTGTATAAGCTGCTTTGTTTTTTAAGCCAATCCGTTTATCTCACTGACCTACTAAGAACAATAGAAGATTCGTAACTGATTAAGTTAGACGAATGACGTCATTACTTTTCTGGCAAAGTTGCTTTCGCTTCCACAAAGAAATAATTTCATTATATTACTTATTTCATACAGATTTTTTTTTTCTTGGGAGCTTAGAATTACCAAGTGACAAAGTGAATAATAAAATTAAGCATTTTTATTTGACTTGTCTGGACTACCTGGAGATACTTAAAGATGCTTAAACCCAAGGCAACTTAATTGTCAAGATGGTAATATCTATCATTCAATATCTCGAAAACGAGTTAAGGACACCCCATTAGTTTTGTTTATTTATTTAAAACCAGTATTAAATTCTGTTTAAGTTTTCCAATACAATTACAATAATATGGATTAGACTTTTAGGACACTGAGTAAATAGTAGTAATGAATTTTCACCAAAGGTTTCTAATTACGTTTTGCAAACTAGTATCAACCACCTTAAATAATTTTTTTTTTCTGGCTGAGATAAGAAAAATGTTGAGAGTTATAAATAATACTTTTTGATCGAATTGCATGGTTTCTATATATCGAACCTTTTTTAAACCCCAGATATTATTGTCCCCAGCTTTGGGTTCCTAGCACTTTTATTATTATTATTATTATTATTATTATTATTATTATTATTATTATTATTATTATTATTACATTTTTCCCCTTTAATTCAGATTTTGCTCTCTCATTTTCATTTTCCTTCTCAGTTTTTGATTTACTTTTCTGCTCTTTTAATCTATTTCTTTTTCTCTCTCTCACTCCATATTTTATTTTCCATTCAAAACTGATAGTTTTTCCTAATCTTTCCAAAATGACAGTTATTGAACTCAATCTTAAAAATTAACGTTGCCATAGCTACGATAAACCATTAGTCTTTATTATGACGTCAGGTCTCAATCAATTAAACTAAAGATATTGTAAAACGAACATTTCAGCTGGAAAACGGCTGGAATATCATTTGAGAAATGCCTAAATTGTTTCCTTTTGATTTCCATTTTATGCAAGAAATATTTTTTTCGATACTTTGTTTACTTACGAGGAGAAAATTATGAGTTCAATTAAAGAAATTCTGTGAAATTTTCATCAACCTTTAAAAATACTACCAAAAGGACAGAACAAGTTAAATTTTCTAAAGATTTTGTGCTACATTTTTTTCCTTTGCAATGAAGATTTCAAAAATAGTAAACAACTGCCGTGCACGAGGATTTCTTTACTGTAACTCGTTTTTCGCCAAGGAGTAATTTATGCCAACATTTAGACAGAAAAATAACACTTCACCGCTAAAAGCAAACACAAGACTTTGACTGAAGACCAACAACTTTTCAAAAAATAATATTTTTTTTATAAAACTGTAGGTGGAAAAAGACACAAATTCGGGAAACACAGTCTATCTAAAATGAAGACCAATAATTTTTCCAGTTATTTCTAGTTAATTAGAATCTAAGATGAATCAATGTTGTTTATAGTTCACCGTTTTATAAAGCTTTAAGCGTGTTTAAGTTTAACAATAATAAAACGGAACTCGCAAGACAAAAGCCGAGCAAGATCATGTAAGAATATAATTTCATAGCTTTTGTTTGAATAACAAGCAGATAAATAAGTTACCGTTGAGTAGGGAAAATTCGAGTTACATGGAGAGCAGCTTAAAATACTCAGTGGAATTGCAATGAAACTAAGTCCTTGGGAAAGAGACCCTAAATAAAGACATTTTATAAATATTTCGAAAGCATTTCCTTACGAAAGACGTTATGTTTTTCTCCTGCTTTCACAATCTAAATATCATATCAACTTGCGACGTTACAATTCATTATAACGTAAAACTAAAGTACTCGCCTTACCTACTAAGATGAGGATTTCCGTTTTAGATCGGCTCTCATAATTTGAACTTTATGCCTTGTGTTTTCTTTCAAAGAAGTTCCAAATCTTGACAGCTCTGCAAGAGACTCACTTGGCATATCAGTAATTCTTTGAATGAATAAGCTATAAGAAGATTGAATATTATACATTCAATCCTTATGCTAATACTCGGAGATTCGTATACGTAGTTAGAACACAGCAGTGAACCATGCTTGACTACCGATAGAGCCATGACAGGTGTTATGAATTGCAATAAACCAATTCAGTCAGTCTTTTTTTTTTTTTGTCATATATATTTAATTTTTCAGGGTAATTTTAAATTGGCTCGACGTCTTAAAATTTCTAAAAAAAAAATCCTTCAATTTCTTTTTCTCTTTTTCTGGCTCAGTAGCTGAGTGAATTGTATCTGCGCATGCTCGCAGTCTGTATGCAAATTAGTGAAAATCTTCTTTTCGTGCAAATATGCAACTTGCCCTGACAAATACACTCAGTGACAGAAACCAAAACTGAGAAATTTTTAAAGATTTTAAACTAATGCTTGCAAACTAAGTAGAGTATTTTCTCAAGCGCTTTGCGTGCTCACACATTACCGGACGAATTCTTAATCGTACAAAGTTCAGTTGACCAGTACATACCACTTACACCGAGATTTAGGTCCCTTATTTGTATGGCTAGGCGTTTGATTTTTTTTCCGGATAGCAAACAGTTCTGTGTAAAGAACGCCTGAACGTACAATTTTTCGAACGGCTAAGAATCCATCCGGTATCGTGTAAACCAAGCCTAAAACGCTCTTTAATTCTTGAAAAACATGCTAAAAGGAACGCTGTTTTTTTTCCATTCGTGTCTACGCAAATATTTTTCACTGGTGTCGGTTTTGACTGGTTTTGTTGGCTTGGTTTTGAATGACTACCTGTTATAGCTCACCTGGTATCGTAGACTTCGCCTGTTTATTATTCACTAGACTTTCGCAACTTTTTATGTACATAAATTTTGTTTATTGCAAGATAATACTAGGATTAGTGATCAGTGATTTTATCTTGGTCTATATATAGACAAGAAAACCACACGCAATACGAAAAGAAATCAAGGAACTTGTGTAATTCATGGTTCCGACTCCCCTTAGTTACCGTTGCTATGTCCTACAAGCTTAACGTATTAGCTAGAATATCTCAGAATTTAAAACTCTGATCACGGAAAATTGATTATAAATTGTCTCAATTGCTTACTGTCCTGTGAAAATAACAGAAAATTGGCTCGTAATCCTTGTAGTTCTCTTTAAAACAGATACTGTGTAGTTGTTTGTGGGAAAACTGTGATTGGTTTGAGTCAGAACCATGAATGTTCCCATTTCAAACCATATGCCATTCTCTTGAGAATATGATTCCGTCTTTTTTTGAGTTGTATCCATATTCATGTGTCTTCTCATGCACAACTGTTAAACAAAGAAATGCTACTCTAGGGAATGACACGTGGTCTGAAATTAGGAAAATATTTCGTCCAACAAGCTATATTTTTCATTTCACTTACGAAAGTGTGTATAACAGTAGATATAATTTCCAATCCGCGTGCCTTTATAATTAATGCAACAAATAGAAGGACAAATTTAGTCTCTTCCAATTAGCAAAAAGATTACTGTATAGACTATAAACTATACCTTAATTAACATGGATGTGAATATAATAATAAAAAAGATACATGTAAAATTTACGTTCTTCCGATTGGCTAACACATTGATCTTTTCTGAGATAACGAGAAAGTACATTGTCTTGCAATTTTGTTGTTGTTGTTGTTGTTGTTGTTGTTGTTGTTGTTGTTGCGCCTAGTGCTAAACGAAGTAGAACTCAGTTCTACTTTTTGCAACGGATTACAACGGATTGATCTAGTGTCGAACGAGTTTGACCGTTCTCTACTACTCAATTGCATTCTAACCTCCTAAAACTAACATATCTTGTAGTATAACAGAAACGAGAAGTAAAACTGTAAAAGGTATCATTGCTTTTTCTATCTAGACATGTTCTGATGTGCATGCGTATTACACATGAATACGCGACTCTAATAAAGGAACTACAAAAAACGTGAATACTCTGCCCTAATAAGCCTGCAAAAGGAATTCTTTGTTTGACTTTGAATGGAGAATTAGAGATTCAAGCAATAGAAGTCCCCTTCTCGTGAATATTGTTCGTTGTCGGCTGCCACAAGCCTCGTAGGGGATGACACGGCCCGTGTTGTTAGGCCTGCAGCATTACGAGCCTCAAGCAAGATATACACAATATCACCAGACAATAAACCTTCACTTGGACCGATGTTTAGGGAAAAGCTTGTTGCTATGCCAACATCAACAAATGATTGAATGTTGGTAGTAGCATTTGGATGTCTGCCGACAGCGACACGGAATCCTGTGATGCTGGATTCGGTGTCATAAAACCCCGACCAATGGATGCGCATTGTTGTGTTGTAGAGATGACAACTGGAGTGGATGCCGTAGACATCTTGTGTTCGGTCAGGACTGACGATCACAACACCCTGATGAAGAAAGAAAAAACTGTACTTGAAGGGTTTTCGTTGATTATTTCATTTGCCTTGGAGACCGAGTTACTGAGGCCTTATGTGCCACATGGCACGAAGAAGGATAGGAGGTTTGGCATGTGCTAGACTGTGAACAGTCCCTCTTTTCCCTCCTAACTCAGACGAGTCGGGTTTTTCCTGCCTTGGACGCGCGGAGAGTGGGGGCGAATTTGAAGCGGCACGCGGGAGAGGAAAAGTAGGGAATGTGCTATTTCCTTTTGTTTTATAGTAACGCCCAAAGAAGGAACTCAAACAAGAAATTCTTATTCTCACAGAAACCATGTGGCATGAAATCCCAAAGCATTACCCAAAACTGCACTGCACTTAGAACTGGAAAGAAATGCTCAATCTTACCTTTTCCGGTGGAGTCGCATCAACAAGGACACCATAAGAGGTAGCGTTTGTAGACAGCCCTACATTATTAACGCATCTTACAACAGTGTAGTACCGCTGACCAGGAATGAGAGGAAGATCGCTGGCTTGGGCGTATGTAAGCTGAGAGAAGTTAGTGAATGGTACGACATACTGGGAGCTGCTGGTATGTATAGCAAACTGACAAATACCCAAACCACTTTCTGGATCAATGAAGCCACTGATGTTGGTTGATAGAGTACAGTTCTGTACACAGGAGATGACGTCATCAAGTGGTATAACCCGTCCTTGGAGGGGTGGGGTCAGGTCAGCCTGGACTCCCTCTGTTGTGTCGATAGAATATAATCCAGCTTGATTCCATATTCTTATCGTCACGTAATATTTGTCTGAATGACTCAACTTGCACTCAGTACACGTGACCTGAGTACTGTTTCCAGGAAGTGATTTCATTGGTTGGACTTGACATCCATTGGGGCTTGTACCAACACAGTATTCAGTGTTCTTAAGCGAGCTCTCTGGATCACATGACTGCCAGGTTGCAGAGATTGTATCGTCAGGACCAATCCAAGCCTTGCTTCCACGTGTGAGCTAAAGAAACGAAAAAGATTTAACAAAATATTCCTCTTAAAATGAAAATACAAAGAAATAGAATAGAAATCTGAGTGATTGTTGAGAAAGTACTTCTTTCTCAGTTTACCTTCGAAATTTCAGGTGGAGTGGCATCAACTACGAACCCATCAGACCATCCCTGTGACGTCATCCCTGCTTGATTCTTGGCTTCTACAGTAACGTAATATGCACCAATGGGAGAGAGACTAACATTTGCTGCAAAACCTTGTCTTTGCTTGCCCACGTCACGGAATCCAATGACGTCATCTTTCCCAGGAGAGGTTCCTAAAGCCCATCGATATCCCATAATACCACTTTCGTCATCCTTGAATCCACGCCATATTGTTTTGACTTCAGTGACTCCAGACATGAAATCAATGTCGTTGGAAAAGTCATCTCCATCAACTACAGTTCCTGATGTGGGTGGAGTAACATCAATAATGACACCATTGGACACAGATGTGACAGTAAAACCGTCTCGATTAGCACAGGTGATCTGGTTCAGGTACCGAGATCCAGGGCTGAGGCTCAATCCTTGGCGAGTTTCATTTCCTCGTGAGCTGACTGCTTGTTCTAGCACCATACTATCATTACCAAAATAAGACATATCACTAGAAACAGATTGTTGTATTAGCTTCCACATGCAGCTTTTAACATTGGAATCTCGGTCTTCAAACCCAGCCCACAGGCATGACATGGTGTTTGTTACTTTCATGTAATCTACATCACGTCCATTCCCATCAATCACTTGACCACGTGACGGAGGTGACGTATCTATGCTTATTTTCCTCGACGTCAACACTGAAGCAAGACCTGCTCTGTTTCGCACGATTACTATAGCGTAGTAATTAGCTAATGAAATCGGTGTAAATGACGCCAGTACGGCTATGGTTTCACGTCCAGCAGAATACCTCTCTGTTAAACAGTTACCAGGTGTTGTCCCGACACAATATTCTGAATCCACGATGTCACTCTCGTTGTCACTAACACCTGACCAATCAATGCGCAGATCGACCTTGCGTGCTGATTGGTCGGAAACAACAAATGTAACTTCAACATCTGATTTGACTGGTGGTGTAATGTCTACAGTAAAACCATTAGATGATCGAGTTGAGGTCATTCCACTTGCAGACACTGCTTTGACTGTGATGTAATATCGCTGTCCAGTATTTAGTATGTCAAGGTCAGGTTCATCAGCTGCCAAGGTTACCTTATCGTGTAGACTCAATCCTGCACTCTTGTACTTCATCACATCTTCATTACCAGGCGTTGTTCCTATCGCCCACAAGTATTCGATGACAGGATCTCGTTGATCAGCTGTGAAGGCGTCCCAGTTTGCACCAACGTCCTTTGTACTTGTAACGTAATCAAGATCTTTTCCCTTCGTATATCCGTCCCGAACGGGAGCAGGTATTGGCCACTCAGACACGACACGGAACCCATCAGAACGAGCCACAGCATTTAGTCTTGCACCATTGCTACATACGATCATGTTGTAGTAGACAAGATTCTTCTTCAAAGGTAATGAATTATATGATCGATTAGCACTTAGAATCTGCTTCATTCCAAGTTTGAAATGGGACGTTATGTTAATGGAAATAACTTTATTGTTTTTCTCATCCACAATGTGCCACATGCATTTTGTAATGCCACTTTCCATATCCTCTACTCCTTTCCACCATGCTGATACATCCCAATTTTCTAACGCTGTATCAACGTCGCTGAAATAAACGTCATTACCATCCATTACATC
Source organism: Anthopleura sola (assembly GCA_023349425.1). NCBI lineage: Eukaryota > Metazoa > Cnidaria > Anthozoa > Actiniaria > Actiniidae > Anthopleura > Anthopleura sola. Next base: position 2,427,048 of record JALHLI010000022.1, read on the forward strand.
GCTCATTATTGGTGGGGTAGAATCCAGTAACATCCCATTAGACGCTTTAGTTACAGTTAATCCAGCGCCATTTGTAACTTCAACTGTCATGTAAACACGTTCACCTGGGTTGACTTTACAATCATCGCAAACGAAGTATGTTTTCTTCGCTAAGTCTGTTGGACCTTGGATTTGACAGCCAAATGGCCTTGTGCCAATGCAGAAATGACTTCTTAGGATGCCACTTTCGGGATCGTGTATGTTTTCCCAGTGTGAGCTGATTGGCTCTTGTGGGTTAAAATAATATTTGTCTTCATTGTCATTACCATCTACGACACTTCCGCTGGATGCTACAGGTGGAGTGACATCAATTAGCAAAGGGAGAGCTTGAACTGTTGAATTCAGGCCAGCGGAATTGACTCCATAAACAGCAATGTGGTATATTTTGCCATGAATGAGATGTAAATTGGTTCTCACAGCTTTGTTAGTTTTACCGACACTCGTCTTAGGTATGACTTCTTCACCCAACGGCTTTGTTCCCATAGTAATCCAATATTCTTTCATAGGGCTTTCCTTGTCTTCAAAAGATGGCCAGTTTATAGTTACTGACGTATTGTCCGCTTGATACTGAACACTGTCGTTTCGAGATATTCCAACAATCACAAGTCCCTTAGGATTTGGCGGTGACAAATCGATAATGAATGGTTCAGATGACTTTGTCGAGAACAGCTGTGCTTTGTTGTAGCATTTGACATCCGCCTTATACACATTCCCACTCGAAAATATATCATGAGTCACAGAGGTCCTCCCAGATGAATTTTCTGTCTTGTTAATAAAAAGCATCTCTGACGTGTTTAAAGAACTAATATATATTTCACAAACACTGATTCCACTTTCACGATCTGTAAAGTCGTTCCAAAAAATGTCAATCGATTTTGATCCAATGTAGTTCTGATGTTTCTTAGGGTCACCAACATTAACTGAACCAACAATAGGCGGAGAGTTGTCTATAAGAAAAGCCTCAGAGCAGCTACCAGATACTAGGTATGCCCTATTACGTGCTGTTACAGTAATGTAATACTTTATACCATATCTGACATTTAAATCTGCTGTAGAAACGCTGGCGTTTAATGATCTTCCAATGTTGATTAGCGGCTGAATCTGAGTTCCGCACTTAGATGTTCCGATAGCCCATTTATAGTACCAGATATCGCTCTCAGGCTCATCAAATGCCTTCCAATATGCAGAAATAACTGCAGTACTTGAAGTATAAAAGACCTTGTCACTTGTGTGGTAAATCCACTTCCTATCTCCAGGAAGGCCTGGATATATAGTGGTTGATTGTGGAGCAGTGTTATCGACAGTGACACCATCTGAGGTGATTTCCCTTACAGCTCCAGCATGATTATAGGTTTTTAAGTGTACTTGATAAGTTCTTCCGTTTGTTAGACTAAGAGGTTTGTCGTTTTTAACATGTGTAGCAAGACCAACATCGGTAAAGGGAAGTGCTACATAACCACTGCTGTTGTCTTTGATGGCCCATTCAAATCTTTCAATCTGACTTTCTAAATCCCATATCCCCTCCCAGTTTGCAGCCATGTTGGTCAACGACGACTGATATTTCAGATCTGGTTCTAGGACTCCATCGTTGACAATTCCCTTGGTTGGTGGTGTAGTGTCGATCAAAACACCATCTGAACTTAAACAGTTTCTCAGTCCAGCATTATTGACTGCGCAAACTATGAAATAGTAGACATCTTCGTGTAAGGACAGTCCAGTAGCGCGAGCAGTTGTCTGTAAGCCATTATTCTTGAACGGTGCAACGTCTGGAGCCCCAGCTCGGTTCCTACTGATGCCATATTCATAGTATTTTATACCTGACTCAGGATCACTTACGCCTTCACAAATTGCTGACATCTCTGTCACGTTACTTTGATAATCAATATCTGTCTGTGTCACACCATCGATCACCCGTGCTTCACGAGTAAAAGGAACTGTAACATCAACCATAAAGCCATCGGAAGAAACCTCTTTGGAATAGAGCCCGGCCATGTTTTGTGCTTTGACTTTGGTGCAATATCGCTGGCCGTTAACAAGATTAAGGTTTTGAATAGAGAATGACGTAGATGAGGCTGGTGACGCCTTAATGAATCGATTACCTGTCACGTGATAGTTACCTTGGATACAACTACCAACAGCATAGTAATATTGTCTGATGCCAGTGTGAGGTTCGTTGAATGTCGTCCATGTTGCTTTGACATATGCAAGACTTGCTTGATAATCATAATCTGAGCCAGCATTTGGACCATCAGATACAACTCCAGCTTGTGGAGGGGAAGAATCGGGAATGACAAGAACAGATAAAGCGTCTTTGTAAAGTAGAGCTCTATTATATGCACGTATTACCACACGATACGTACTTCCATCTGCCATTGCGAGACCTGAGAATGATGCAGATGTTGTCAAACTTGATCCAGAAACCCGTCTAAAATCTCTAGCTGTGCCATTTCTTGATGCTGGAATGACTGCCCATTCGTAGTGCTGCAGACTACTATGACCATCCGAAAACCCGTTCCATGTTACTTGTAGAGTAGTTTTACTTGAAACGTACACACAAGCATTGATGACGTCTTTGACTCCTCTAACCTTCACCTCGCCCGTAAACACAGGTCGCGTTGTGTCGACTATGACTCCATTACTCTTTACTTCTGTTGCCAGGCCAACAGCATCAACTGCTTTGACAATAACAAAGTACTTAACTCCATTTATCAGGGAGAGTCCACTACGGCTTATGGATGCTTTCATACCAACTGAAGTCCATCCTATCACATCATTATTCCTACTGTTAGTGATCTTGTACTGGTATCCTACAATACCACTGCCTTTGCTGCCGTCACTAAACCCATTCCAGTTAGCTGATATTGTCGTACCATTGGACTGATGATTGACGTCATTTGCAGCGCCGTCATTAACACTTCCTGCGCGCGGAGGATCATGGTCTATCAGAACACAATTCGAAGAAGATTCTGTAAACAATTTAGCCTTATTGTAGCCTTTGACAACAGCACAGTAACGTTCACCTGATACCAAATTGAGTCCAGAAGCTGAACTAGAGCGGTTTAATGCAGTTTTCTTGTAAGCAGTTATCAGGCCAGCTCCATATCGTTTAACCGCCCATTCATAGTACAACATTCCACTGTGAGGGTCTGTAAAGGCAGCCCAGTTAACACTGAATGTGTTGGTCCATTTAACATACGTAGCATCAACACCTGTTTGAGCACCATCGTAAACCCTTGCTGCTATTGGCTTAGACAAATCCACGACCACTCCGTCACTCGTTCGCTCACTATAAAGAGCTGCCTTGGTATACGCTCTAACAAGCACTTTGACTCTTGACCCATCAGCAATATTACTAAAGACCTTAGAGGCCCTGGTATTCACTCCTGTACTTGTCAGGGAAAGAAGGTTCACCGTGTTACTACTACCAAAAGCAATATAACTGACTTTCCATTCGTATTTTTGGACACCGTTCCTAATTGTAAACCCTCCCCAGTTTGCTGTTATGGTTTTAGTAGACTGGTAGTCAATATCTGCAGTAGAACCATCTCGTACCCAGCCATTTTGCGGCACAGAAGTGTCTATAGTTATAATACTGGCACATACTAATGGTCGTGTGCCTCCTCTCATGTCAACTGCTTGTATTGCTAGCTTGTAGGTTTTAGTGTCTTGGAGAGTCAGCCCAGTGATTGACTGCTTTGTATTGGTATTCGACAGTTGTCCTTTGGTGCTTGTAGCAGTATTACATGCAGATGAACCGTCTAGTAGATACCATTTGAACGTCATCCGTCCACAACTGATGCTGAAACCACTGACTTTAAAGTATAGTACATTGGTGATGTGTTGGTAGGAAGCAGAGGAAGTGTAAGCTGAGTTCTGAAAGTCAACGTTGCCGGTTCTAATTGTTATGGCGTCTGTAACCGCTGCAGGGCATGCACCAAGTCGACCATTACATCTGCAAATGTTAGTAATGAAATACTATTTGCCATATGCTTCTAATGATATTTTATCGGTAAAATTAGTAATTAACATAAATAAACTACAGTAAAAATCGAAATGTGTTGATACACTACTCCTATAATGCTCCCAAAATTGGCGGTGTGAAATGACTGATGTCCACTGTACGCTCCACCTCCCCTCCCCTTGCAATGTTGTCTAATTGGCCAAAGTTGGGTACCGTGAGCTAGCCACATTCTCAAGGAACAACATTGAATGGGGGAGGGGGGATTTAGTTTATATACGATTTTTAAAGCGCTTTTTCTTACACTGCATGCTTAATTTTTCCAACATTATGAGGTAGTGTATCAACACTTTTATATGCTACATTGGATTGATGGCATCCTTAGTATGAGTCTATCATTCATAACCCAGTAGTCATCGCCAGAAAACCGCGCCGCTACCCATGTCACGCCAGGTTAACCCGGCTCAGAGGAAAATACGGCCGGCAAAAAGTTATAAGAAATGTATGGGTTTAAAACAAAAAGTGTCTAAAATATAGCCTGTGTGTTGGCGGATCAAAAATGTGTGCATCACAATTTGTAATTCATTTATAGGACAGTATAACCTGCAAGAAAAATATTACTTTAATCTAAATTAGAGGTTTCCTTTTTAAATTTCAAAATGACTCCTAGAGAAATCGCACTGAAAGCAGACGTTTGTATGAGAACGGAAAAATAAACGAAAGTTAAATTAGTTTGTAATTCACCGAAACAGAGAATAGACGACAAAAGAAACAAATGTGTGCATTCAGAAATATTGTTTAATTATTTGAGCACCAGCTCGAAACTAAGTCTCGGCTCTAGGATAAAATCCGAGGTTTCCTTTCGATTGCTGAACAATAACAGCAGTTAACAGTTTAAAAATACCTCCATGTTTCCCCGTTAAAGTTCGCAAAATGCCCTGACTTCGGGGCTTGATATCTTCGCAAAGAATAAGCCAAATCTCGTAGTTGAAACGCCATTTTGAAGAGCAACTCTCGATCGGGGCACACAATAGCATATTTGATCCGAATATCTAGTGGGACCCCCAGAAAATAGCGCCCAAAGGTATGTACCATCGCAGGAAGGTCCGTAAGCCCGCGAATGAATCAGAAATGTCAGCGGTCTTTACTAAACTTGCGGGAACTTTTGAAAAACGTGTGAGTTTCTACTAAAAAAATTCTAAGATAAAGTCGAGATGGGCCTTAATCTTGATTCCCTTGTTTAAATATCTTCGATAGAGTAGGTTTTTTCTGTTTCCACTTATTAAACGCATGCGCAATGCGCCCATTGAATACCGCTGACCGCACTTGCATGTCGCGGTTTTCTGGCGATGTGGCGATGTGGAGAAAATGATTTTTGCAACATTTTTTGCCAAATTTCGGGATAATCTCCTAGGATTTGATTATTTGCTATCACCATATGACTTAGCAAATTGTTCTTTGCACTAAGTTAGAAAAGACAAAAATTAGAGATCGCACCGTACGCCCAGCTGTGCTACGTCACAAAAAGCATGCAAAGTCACATGAAAAATCGCATCGTGTGCCCACACCTTTATAGAACGTCATCTTAGCAATTATTTTGATTGACAGTTTCCATCATAGACAGACTCACCTTTCTGGTTGGTCACAGACATCCCTTGCAGCTTTACAAATCGTCCCTGCAGACCTATAAAGATCGTTACATCTTCCATCACCTAGGCACACTGACGTTCTTATACAGCTTGTACTTGGGTAGGATGATTGGCAGCTGTAAGGCTGACCAACGCATCGTCCCTGAGTACACATGTCTCTTTTGGTGCAGTTGTTCCTGTCGTTGCAAGATACACTGGGACGGTTTGTCCAAGTTCCTGTGGACTTGCTTGCGGCGTGGTAAAGATCACACCACTGACATTGGTTGGAGGGATTCAACTGCTGATGATTATAATCCCTACCTAGAATTGAAAGTAAGTTAGACTTATTCCAATAAACCTGGGCACTACTAATGAGCTGTTAGTGTGTATTAGATGCAAAGAAACAGACGTTATCATCCAATAAACTCATGAAAAATAAGTAAGGCTAGAACCATAGAAATCAAAATTAATAACAAGCTCCAACTACATTTAGTTTTTGGATGGATTTTCCTGGTAAAAAAGTAGTTCATATTTTGTAGAATATAAAATGTCCGCTCTGCCTTCAAAGAGTTGCTCCAAGTCGTGACATTTGGGTCAGTTTCTATACATTTACTGTATTGTTGACCCTAATGCCTCGACTTGAAACATTTCTTTGAAGGTACGCAATGTAGTGTAACTCAAGTGGCGGATTTACGAGGTGGCTAGAGTGTGCCCGAGACCCCCCTTTTTTTTTTAGCTTGGTTTTAGTTGGTAAGTACATCAAAAGGTGCATCTTCTTGATTTTGTGACGCCTCCTACTCAAATTCCTAGATCCGCCCCAGAACTCTGAAATCTTCTATTGATAAGAAATTACTCTCAAACTGAATGTGTGCGTTCTTTTACAAAGCAAGGAGAGCATTCTTTCATACCTGCTATTTTACAAGTACATTTCCCATTGACAAACCCAAATCCAGGTTTTTGACTGCAGGCACGACCATTACACGTCTGGCAGTCTGATTTACAAGTGAAGGCTGTACCAGTACATTGACCATTGGTACACGTGTCTGACCGGGTGCATTTGTTACTATCATCGCATGATACTCCATTTTTATTGGTCCAGGTACTTGTGCTCGAGGATGGGTTACACCACTGGTTTTAGAAAAAAACAAAAATTGGTTTAAAAAACTTAATTTAATAAAATGAGTTCTTATTTTGTAAGACAAGGTATGTCACAAGAAATGGCTTATTTCCATTGATTTATTACTTTGTTTTGTTTTGTCTTACAATTTTGTTTTGTTCGTTTGTTGTTTTTTCGTTGTTGCTTATTTGTCTCTCAGTTCGTTGTTTTTTGCTTTTTTATTTATTTATTCTTCTGTTTGTTTATTCTATTGTTTCATTATCCCTATGTAGTTGTTTATTTATTTATTTGGTTTTTGTTTGTTTGTTTGTCTGTGTCTTCTGTTTGTTTACTTGTGTTGTTCCTTTTTTCTTTCCCTGTTTATTTGTTTGATTGTTTGTTTATTAATAGTATTTATGGTGTGTTTTTTTGTGGTAGTGTATTGAGAGTACCAACAAACCTGGCAAGGATTCCTTGGCTTCAGTTTCTGATTTGCAAAGCAAGTCCTGGATCCATTATGCTGAATAACACAGTGACCATTATTCAAAGGACAACCTCGTCCATCATGGCTTTCACACGACAGACATGAATACGGTGAACCACGACATGCACCGTTAAAACAGCGATCATCTTTAGTCTTGACGTTGTTGTCACTGCAGGGAAGGTTGTTGTTGTTTGTCCATTGGTGAGGACTGTTACTATTACATTGCTGTTAGAAAGATGAGCGAAACAACTTTTAAACATTTCCCTGCTACAATATGATGACTATAAATGACATTTATCAAATAGCATCAAATGTGAGGGGACATTGCGCTCAATAGTTTCTTACTTATATCAAACAATTTATGGGCAGTGGAAGATAGCAATCTATTGCATTTGTGGAAAGTGCCTTCAAAGTTGAAAATAGAAAACAGACACAACGCAAAAGTGACAAAAACAAATACCTGGCAAGGAAACCCTGATCTTATAGCGTTGTGGTTGAAACATGTTTTTCTCCCATGCACAGTAATGGTGCAGAATCCTGGCTTCACAGTACACGTGTTACCGTTGCACCGTTCACATGGTAAGCACGTGGAGGGAGTGCCTACGCATCGTCCATTAACACAGTGATCTGCTTGGGTACACAAGTTACCATCACTACATGGAAGAGCGTTGTTATTGGTCCAGGCTGTTTTTCTTGCGCTGTTACAATCCTGAAAAGGCAAGTGATAAGCATCAAATTCTACTGATAACAGGAATTTTTGATTCTGACCACAGCAGTTTTCGTATGATTGGGAAACGGACGGGAGATTTGTAACCGTACTGTAGCCGTACCGTACCAAACCATACCCGTAAATACGTGTTGTGATTGGATGAATTACTGAAGACAATGGGAAGCCATTTCAATGTTACGGCATGTCGTACCATGTACGTGCTGTAAGTCAGTACCGCATGTTTCCCACTCATACGATAACCGAACTTTATGAATACCGTGATGATCATGATGTCCGCCCCTAATGTAAGCCAACAAGTCAAGTCAGACCCCACAAAAAATCGTTTACTCGGTTTCTCGGAAAATAATAGTGATTGACTTTTTTGAACCTGAAAACACTCGATCGAGACTGCAAGGTACAAATTTGAAACTAAAAAATGGCAGCCTCTACTGATTTCTCTTTTGACCAGTGAACTATAAAGTATGTAAAGTAATATGTAAATACTAAGTACAATCAGCTCTGCTTCTAGTGCGCATGAGCGGATTTGTTACGGTTACCGCTGATCAAAAGGAACAAAGGCTCTGAAAGGAAATGAGTACAATCTGATGCTTATAACAGAACATACCTGACATGCGTTGCTAGGGTTCTTCGCACCATATGCATAGTAAGATCCTCCAATCTTGCACTTTTCTAGATCACAACGGCGTATATCAACTTTAGTGTAGCAAGTACAACACTGACATGTGTAGCTACCAGGGGTATTGGTACATATGGAGTTTTGGCAAGGTCGATTTACACACTTTATTACAGTTGGATTTAAGGACGCATTTATGTTGAAAATGTTTTGGGAACGTATACTGGGCATCGACGACGAAACACACGTCGACGACGGAATAATGATGTCACGGTTAAAAAACCCTGGGCCGAGGAATTTGCTTTTAGCATGATAATTTTGCTTAATACAACTGGAAAGTCCGTTCTCGACGAAGATCAAACGATTAAACATGTAACGATCCGATTTCCGGTCGTCGTCGCCGTGTCTTTCGTCGTCGTCGTCGTCGTTGAAAGAAGATGGCATTCTCATCAAGACGAAATCAATTCAATAAATCAAATCGTTCACGTCTAAAGAACTTAATTGGACTTCATCAGATTAACAGTCGGGCTGTACGCAGGCTACTTTGTCACTGCGCATGCGATTCAGCAGATATTATCTTTTTAGTATTTACTTATGAAATGCAGTAAAATGTCAGTCGTTAGAACCCTTTCTGTAATAAGCCCTCCCAAATATAAGAATGGACCTGTAAACTATAAACTATTTTTGTTGCATCTCACACTAGTACAATATTTGCGCCATCCAATAATTGGCCAGCGTATTTCTTAAAGGAAATTTGCCCGGGCTCTTCATTTTTGATATCACTTTTAAAACGTGTTCTGCGACACGAGAAATTCAAGAGATTGCTAGGATCTTCTCAAGCTAGGGAAGGTAAATTATTTTAAAGGTGATGCGATTGCGCATTTTTTTTCTATGAAATTTCCTAAAGAAAGGCAAAAACTTTGTTTTTGAGTGCTTTAGTATAGCCAAGATAAAATATGGGTGTCCCGTCTTTTTTAGAAGTTATATGATTTTCTTTAAAGGTGATTGGGGACCCATAGATCCTGCAATAAACCTTTCTTCAAACCTTTTTTTACAAAAGAACTTGATTTATAGGTGAAAATAAAAAATGAAATAAAAAATAAGGGTCACAGTGTTCGAATTAAGGGGGTAGACTGGGGAGCTTTATTGTATTTCTATCGCAAAAGTTGAACAAACTTTTGACAAAAAAAAGGCATTTTTCAGACGTATTCTCATTGTTGAACACAAACAAATAACTCATTGCCAGAAATATGGGACATGAGCCTGCTCATACATGCGCAATGATGCGTTTCAGCTTACAAAATAGCCGCCGAGTCTTATAGGAAATGTATGGGGAATATAGAGCTTCCTCTATTTACGGCGAATAGGGTTTTATTTACTCTGAGCTCCACATCGCGACAAACAACCCACCCTACAAGCTACTAAATAAGCGTAAAATGATCATTGAATCATGCGACATATTGGTTCCCGGACTACTTGCCTTCGAAAGGCTTCGAAAGCTCTAGATTCCATACATCGTCTATAAATCTGGCCACACTTGACCCCAAAATCGTCTTATTTGAAGTCGAAAAAATTTATAAGTAAAAGAGCTCTTCCTCGATATCACCAAACGAGTGTTTAATAATTCCAAAACCGCTCAAAATAGACAGCATGCCTGCAAAATGTTGGTTCCCAGGAAGCTTGAAGTTAGGTTAAATTTTAAGTGATTCGACGCGTTGTTAGCTCGTAGTTTTCAGTTAAAAATGACAAGAAACCACAGAGGACTGCTCCAAACAGCTTCAAGACCCCCTAAATATCGCCATTTTGTTTTTACAAGCTCCTATTGACTGCTGAGATACAATAAGGAAGCTTAAAGTAACGATTTACGTTTGAAACTTGTTTCTTGTCCTTCATGGGCTTCCTGTGGTGAGGCTTATCAACAGAAAAATAATAGTTGTTCTTTTGATTGTCAAGTAACTATTTTTTGGCAAGAATTGTTTTACTAACATCATAGTTGAATATAAATATGTATTGGAAACCATGTAGTTATAATTTTCCTCTAGAAAACCACTTCATTTTCATTCATGCGTAACACCGCTGACAATGTCCAATATTTCTGGCAATGGTTATGGAAATAACCTTACTTATCTGATTCTCATATAACATTAACATAATTACACATTGGAAGGTATCGAAGCAAAAAATATGTCGAGCTGCAAAAGAGGGATATGTATCCCTTTTTTGTGACAATAATAAATATAAAATGTGAAAATCACTTCATTTTCCCATCCAAAACGATGCATTTTTTATTTCATATTACGAAAACAATTTAGATGACAAACTCAAATGCAAAAGAACAAAATAGAGGGTCACCGAGCTAATAAATGAGATTTAGTGTCAAGAATCTTCAAATTCTGAGCAAAAATCTCCGTTTGTGTCCGCGCGTGTCCTAGTACCTTCTAGGTAAAGTATTTGCGACCAGGCCTCCATGCAATCCCTCCAAAGTTGTTAGCCTTTTGTAAGCCTTTAGCCCGTGCATTTTTACAATGCGTCATTGTGCGAGAATATAAACAAACCGAAATTTCCTTGTCAAATCAAGGGAGGGGAGCCTGAGCATTTTCTCGAAGCTCGTTGTAGCTCTCGAATTTTAAAGAAAAAATAATTTTATTGATAATAACTTTTGATTTTTACGTCATGTATGAACACGTAAGACACATCCTTTTGCTCTCTACATTTTTGACCGTTTATTTGCGGTCTCAGTGCCTGGCATCCTTTAATTTACACAATAATTCTTATGCAAGGGATTGCTTTACTGGCTTGGACAGTTTCCAGTGGACAAAAGGTCTTCAGTTTGCCGAAAAATCAGATCTTCAGTATTCGAATTCTACCATCAATCTTTTGAAGTTTCAAGACCTAGATATTTGCATACTGTTCAACCACACTGTCCCTGTGGACCAGCCTAACGAGTCACTATTCATCGACTCTTTATCAAACAATAGACAATGGACTTTGCGAACTGAAAGTATCTTCACATCAAGATCATCATCAACCGTCAAGAAAAGAAAGTGGTTTAAAAGTCCTATTCTGTATTATCCTAATTCAACCGCATCATTTAACTATATGGAAATAGTCCTTTCTGGTGATGTTCAAACACATCCTGGCCCTGACTCTGATTGTTCTAAAGGTATCACGGTTAGAGTAACTCAAAGGAGCAAGGACTACAATAGATGCGAGAAATCCCGTGATCTTAACAACTGCATACTTATTGATCCTTTTACTTCACAGCCTTACGATAAGCGTGTGAACGGCGGCTTATCGTTTGATTGCATGGAATGTAAGCTTAACACGGACTGTTACTCTGGACTTCTTTGTGATATATGCAACCAGTGGCTCCATTATAGCTGTGCCTACATGCTATATGATGATTTTATAAATCTCTTATCTACTGAAGTTGCATGGACATGTCCACTCTGTTCTTCATTTACTACCGAAGATGAACAAACATTGGACTACAATATAATTAACAAAAATGATTCTATTGAAACTAAACATTCAAGAAGCAAAACAACTCCAAAGATTAACACCATACATCATAGTTCATCTCCTGAAGGTTCAGCAAAATCACCTTGTACCCAATTTTTTGAATCTAAGAAAAGCATCAAGGGTTTGATTATTGGTCACTTAAATGTGCGGAGTATCAAATCTGGAACAAAATTGCAAGAACTTAAACTATTACTTCATCAGAAGCCAACTGTACACATCCTCACCATTTCTGAAACATGGTTGAACGATACCTGGACTAATAATATGATAGCTATCGACAATTATTCTGTCATTAGGCGTGATCGTGCAGCTAATGCTCTTGGGGGAGGAACCGTTATTTACGTTCACAACACCATTCAGTTCTCTTTTAGGGAGGACTTGACCACCAATCTACTGGAATGCATATGTATTGAGGTCAACATTCCTTTTACATCCCCGATCCTGGTTCTGAATGTCTACAGACCTCCATCTGCCGACTGTGCCTATGACGCCGCATTGAAGACTTGCATAGAAAAAATATCTAGTGAAAACAAAGAACACTTTGTATTGGGGGACTTTAATATCGACATTTTGAGTCCTAAGAATCGTTCCAACAAATTGTTAAAAAGCCTTCATTCCCTTGGCCTTAAACAAGTGGTGAACGTCCCAACACGTGTTGATGCAAGGCAATCAGACGGAAATCTCACCATCTCGAGAACATTAATTGATCACATCCATGTATCGCATCCTCACAACGTTGATCAAGTCCACGTTCCAGAACTTTCTTTAAGTGATCATTATCCAGTTTTTGTTGTAAGAAGATGCAATGCTGCGTTACGTCATAAGAAGTTCACGCATTGTCATATCAAATACAGATCGTTTAAGAACTTTGATCAAGCTAATTTTATCGGGGACTTAAAACTGGCCCCTTGGTCTGTAATCCAGTCCTTTGATAATCCATCAGATGCCCTTGACACTTGGTATGACATTTATAATGACATCGTTGATTCTCACGTTCCCATCCGTGACAAACGTGTTAAATCAGTTAAGTTGCCTCAGTGGCTATCTAGAGATATATTAGCCAGCATTAGAACAAGGAACCATCTTAAAAGGACAGCTAGGAATTCTGAACAATGGGATGAATATAAATGTTTTAGGAATCAGGTGACATTTCAAATCAGGTTAGCAAAGAAGAATTTTTATTCTAACCAGATTGATAACAACAAGAAAAATACCCAAAAGCTGTGGCGAGTACTAAAAAGTGCAACAAACATGGGGTCTAAGGCTCCCTTTCCTTCAAAGATATTTCAAGATGGTAAGTCTCTCACTGACACACGTGATATTGCTAATGCTTTTAACTTTCACTTTTCCAATATTGCTAATACAGTATTGGCTGAATCTGGAACGCAGCACCTAGACACTCAATCTGACCCTACTGGCTCAGTAGACCAGTTTGTAGCTGCCCAATCTCCTCATGCCTCTCCATTCTCCTCAGTGCCGCCTATGACTGAAAAGTTCCTGTCTGAACAAATCAAGAATTTTCCTGATAACAAAGCTAAAGGCGTAGATTCAATCAACACTAAGCTGTTGAAGATTGCACGCCCACATATATTGTCATCTTTGACTTATATATACAACTTTTCTATTTCTTCAGGGATATTTCCACAACAGTGGAAAATTGGTAAGATCACCCCTGTTCACAAATCAGGGCCTAAACATGATGTTGACAACTATCGTCCAATATCTGTACTATCTTCACTTTCTAAGATCTTAGAACGTCATGTCAGTTTGCATTTGCTTAATTATCTCCATGACAACAATCTTCTAAGCAAATTTCAATTTGGCTCTCGCCCTTCCTATTCTTGCGAGACTCTTCTTCTGAATCTAACTGATAAATGGCTAGAAGATATTGACAATGGCGAACTGACTGGTCTCTTACTCATTGACTTTCGTAAGGCATTTGACCTCGTTAATCACGACGTCCTTCTAAAAAAATTATTGTGCTATGGTATCAATGGATCTGCCCATCGTTGGCTTTCCTCGTACTTAACTGATAGGACACAACTCGTGTCTATTGGTTCGGTTGCTTCTGGTACTCTACCTATGCTCAATGGAGTACCACAAGGGTCATGTCTAGGTCCGCTGCTTTTTCTCGTCTATGTTAACGACATACCGTTTTCCAATACATCATGCAATACACATTTATATGTTGATGACACCACTCTATCCTGTTCCTCGCCAAGTATTGGTGAAATAAACTGCATTCTACAAAAAGGCGTTGACATTTTGAGTCAATGGGCCAATAACAATAGGATGGTAATTCATCCTAAAAAGTCCAAGTCCATGGTCATTGGTACCCATCGAAGATTAGCTTCCCTTTCCGAGACTCTTAATGTTTCATTAAATGGTAATAACATCAACCACTCCAACTGTGAAAAGCTCTTGGGCGTCTTTATTGACCCCTCCCTCTCATGGGACGAGCATATTTTCAAAACTATCAAGAAGTTCAACACCAAGCTTGAAATGATAAGAAGGGCAAAGCCATATCTATCCCCAAAACACATTCTTCTCTTATATAACACAATAGCTAAACCAACCTTGGAATACTGTTGTTCTGTTTGGGGAAATTGCTCTTCTGAACTTCTTCAGCAATTGCTTCTTGCTCAAAAACGTGCTGTTAGGATGTTACTTAATGCTGACCTTTCATCTCCTTCTGTCAACCTATTTCAAAAACTTGGCGTGCTTCCCATTTCTGATGTTGCTCGTCTAAGACTCGCCAACCTTGCATTTAAATGTGTAAATGGCCTCGCTCCAGAGTGTCTGGCGGATAAGGTTGGCCACCCACTCCATCGTTATGGCACTAGACATGCCACAAATAAACATCTATCCATCCCAAAGGCAAAATCAAATGCAGGGAAACGCCGTTTTTCTTTCCTGGCACCTTCTATCTGGAATAACTTACCTCTTGAAACTCACTCTGCTTCACTGTCTCATAAATCCTTTAACCGTAAATGTAAAGAATACTTTCTCAATCACTTAAACTCAACTACTGAATTAAACGTGTCAAGACTATACTGATCCAAGCAAATCTTACTGTGCTCATTCTCTAAACTCGTACTTGTTTTATAATTGTTCGTATACAACTTATTTCTAATACATCTATATTATCTTCATTCATCTCATCTCCTCTCTTCCTTTCCTTCCTTCTCTTCTTCTTCCTTCTCTTATTGTCCCTTCTGTACCAATTTGGGGTGGGAAAGTTATATCCAAACATTTTTAGCAACATAGATATATTATATCAACGTATTCATAATTCATAGATTTTTAGTTCGATAGTTTAGAATTCAATTGTATAGGTAGCCAATTTATTGATGTATATAATTTAATTTATCGGGCCAGATTGGAAAAAAGTTCAACTTTATCTGCATGATACCCAATAAAGATTTATTATTATTATTATTAGTAGTATTTTAGAAACACTGGATCCTGCGTTTGTAATGAGAAAAAATTGAATTCTAGTTCCAATTTTGTTCATACCGAAAAACATTTGCCGTGTCCTACCCCACTAAGGCAGTCATTGGTGCGCAGTTTTTTCCCGTCGTGGGTTATGTTAACAACTTGAGCTTGTTAGCTTCGCGCTGATTGGCGAGTTACATTTTCTTGTATCAGATCGTTAGTTAATGACGGCTTATAACGTGATCAAAAATATATTATAAGTGATCAAAAATAAGATGGGCGAAACGGATGCGCAGTAGCAAAGGTCCCGAACTAACTTAATACAGGATCTGTCGATCTGTCTATGATTTCGAATAAGAACTTCCGAAATACTCGAACTAATTAAGGACATAGGTTCCAATCCTCGGCTGTTTCGATTCAATAATTTCGTGACATTAGGTTCTAGGCTATTCCTTAATTAAAATGCGCGGCAAGTATGCATTCAAACCGAGGTGGGTAATTTCGTCGTTTGGACGTTCAACAACCTGAGGAAAGGAAACGAATTCTCGTTATTCTTTATACTTTTTCCAAATTAAAGTGATTTGTGATATTTCTTTTAACAGTACATAAATTGAAGTCTTCTGGCTTGGCTTTAATGTTTAATTCAATGATTGGATCCGGAAATAGTTGAAAGTTTTCTTTTTCAAGCCAAGTTATTTACTCATTCAGGAGATTAAAATTCTGCTTCGTGACGTCACGTGAAAGGTGTCTATACTGGTCTTAAATATCAGAGTAAGAACCTCAAACGTCGCAGTTATGCCTGACTTTTTATCATGAATTATTGTGTATATAGAGGTATTTGCATTCGAACTAACCTTAAGGCTTAATTTGCTCTTTTACGATAGACAAAACACTTTGAATTTGACCACTTTGACAGTCGTTTGCATCTAAGCGTGAACAGGCAGCAAAACATGTTCTAAGTGGAGCCTTTTTTTCACAACCGCCCTTGGTTGCTTTTCCGGCGTTCCCCTAAACTTCGCGATGTGTTTGTTAAAGATAAATTGCCTTCTAATGTTATTAATAGTAATTTTCAATGTGAGTGCCAAACGATCAGGGAAAAACGGAAAAATCTTCGGAAAGCAATTTTAAAAGCATTGACAAAAAACTTGAATAATACTTCATTGCAGTAAAAACTTTTTAACGCAAAAAAAAATATCTTCCTCTTAGAGCCTCGGTTTGCTTCGTTAAGGTTTCTTTTCCAATGAATTGATTGCACTAGTGATTTGAATTTGAAAGACAAAATCCCATAGAGCCACCTTGAGGCACTATACAGTAGTAATCAAGGGAGGGAAAACTTATTAACCATAATTAGTTAATTAACTAAAATGCCATCCTCAAAGTGGGCGGTCGGCCAAAGCTTCACTGTCCCTCAACTCTAACATTGAAACTCCAAACTTACCCAAATTACAATGTGCGCCCTGCCAACCCGCATTGCACTGACAGGTGCCATCATCTTTACAAAATCCGCCGTTAAGGCAACTTCCTATGTTGCATGATCGCCTTTCTTCTAAACTGTAAGGGCATTTGTCCAAAAGATCTTGCTCTTTTCTTATACTTCGGTATCTTTTTTGATGACCGTTACAATAGTTTGAACAGCTTGACCAAGAGGACCAAGAGCCGACCTCACAATTGCAAAAAAACCGAAAACTCCGACACGCGGAATTAGCTTCTTGTACAATCACAAGCACCAGTAGTATCTTTAGCGCGTTCATTCTGGTAGTAAAAACATTTTGATAGAATACATTTAGGGGGCTTTCATTTATTAGAGTATGGGGGGGGGGGGGGGGGTAGGCAACATCATCTGCTGGCAAAAATATCATAACCCCACTTATATTACGCCCAGTTTATTACTAAACCCCTAGCCTATAAAGCTGCATACAATTAACAACAACCCCTCCCCCCCTATATAGCTCCGAAAATAATATGACCCCCCCCCCCCCCCCCCCAATATTGCCGAACTCCCATACAGTGATAAATGGAAGCACCCTCAATCAATCAACCAATCAATCAATTACCTTTATTTTTGCACGGTAGACGGCTCAGCAAGCTGATTTCCAGACATGCCGTGCTTACAAAGTATAAATATAATCTAAACAATAAATAAAATCTAAATAGACTACTATATATGCTTAATAATATAAAAAGAGCTAATATTGTAAATAAATGGAATTGTAATAATGAAAAGTAATGAGCTAGTCAGCATTCTACTTCCGTGCGAGAGTTGCTTTAAAGTTTTTTAGACTGTTAAGCTCTCGTACTTCATTTGGCAATTCGTTCCAGGCAACAGCACCGCGATAAGAAAAAGAGCGTTTCATAAAATTCGTGTTAGGCAAGGGAGGTTGGAAGTCAAAATTCATGCCTCTAAGATTGTAGCTATGTACCTCAGAACTCGGTTGGAATAATCGATTGAGATAATTTGGAGCTTGTTTGTGGTAAACTTTAAACATCATGATTTCTAATTGAATTTTTTGTCTCTCATTTAAGTCTAACCAATTTAGTCTATTTCGAATATCAGAATACCTGACTGAATAGTCTTCTCTGGTTATAATTCGGGCTGCTCTATTTTGCAGTTTTTGCAACCGGTCCAATGCAGTTTTACAGCCGTTTCCGCAGGCAATGCTGCAGTAATCAAAATATGGCAGCACTAAAGAATCATAAACAGATTTTAATGTGTCTATATCATTAGTCATATTTCTTGTTTTATATAACATGCGCAACCCATTAGATACTTTGGAGATAATGTGATTAATATGGTCATCCCAAAGCATGCATTCGTCAATATATACTCAATATAAAAGTTTGGTGTTTGTTTTTGTTCAATGCGTGGTCTTATCATCCATAACTAAAGCCATATTATAATTATAATTAGTCTTCTTTGAATTACAATTTAATTTGTTTGTTTTTAGCCAGTTACTCACATTAGCTAAATGGGTGTTTAACATTTCCTCGATATTTTGGATTTGTCTGCTTGATGCTGTTATATAAGTGTCATCAGAAAACATCCCAGATATCGTAAGATTTAAACATTTCGGAAAATCAATAATATAGATGAGAAATAATAAGGGTCCTAATGTTGACCTCTGTGGACGCCCGCATACAACGTGTCCTTCTCTTGACAAGACGCCATTAACTTTGCACTTCTAAGATCTCTGACTGGACTTAGGTATGATGTGAATAACTGCAAAGCTCTTCCTTTGACACCGTAGCATTTTAACTTTCGTAATAAGATATTGTGGTCTACGGTATCAAAAGCTTTTTTTAGGTATATGAAAACATTTCCATTTAAAAGGCCATTATCCATGCTATGCTTACAAGTACTTCACAGATTTAATGCTGAGCTCGAATTACGATTAAAGTCCCATGAGATGGAGGCTATAAATAATGACATATTTAGATTTTCTATATTGCGTTAACCGGATCTTCGTTACGGCTAATTTACGTCATTAACCCGAATGTTTTGATTGGAGTTTCGGCGGCTTCGTTTGAAATTCCAAATCTCGGCGCCAACTATGATCAAAACTCCGGCAACTCATAATATTTTTATTTAAAAAATAATTGTTTTGATGCTGATACTTAGCGATGTGGTTGGCGAGTAAATTCTTTTGTTAATAATTTCATAATCATTCAGGATAGCGGGTCCAAAAACTAAATTTTAACTGATTTTTTTTTTTTTGAATATCGGAGCCGTTGATCGGAGATTTGAAATGTCATAAATATGAAGACTTGAAAACTACATTTGAATTCTCGGATTTCAGTACTGGTCACGCGTGACGTAAATTAGCTGTAAATATTTGAGTTTCATCGTCTTCTGGATGAAAACCTAACGTGGAATGCAGACGATATCGATCGTGTTTGATTGACAAACGACTAAAACACAGGGAGCCCACAGTCACTGGTATCAGTTTAAATATAATCTATCGTCATGCGTAAAAGCTCGTACTCCTGCACGAGTTCGGCGGCGTTTCCGGATTGGATGATCTTCAAGCCTCTGAATATATTATCAGCTGCTTACGCTCCTAGTGTAGAATATAATGACAAGGGATGAAACTTTCAAGATTTCTGGTTATATCTGCGCCTCGAGTAAGGGGGGGGGGGGGGACTCTAACTTTAACTAGCAGTGGGCTCCCTGTAACTAAAACTTAACTGCCGAAGTTAATGAGAGGGTTGCAAAGAAAATTGTGTAAAAAAGCTAAACTGGGTGAGTTATGAATTATACCTAATTATTTAATTGCACCTTGCGAAGTTAGTAGTAAGTTCAAATACTAATTTCTTACCTAACGCTTTTCCTAAAACTAGGGGTTTCAGGAAGAAGCGAGGTTTTAATCCTGTCTTTAAGACCAAAAGATTTCAAAATAGTTTTATTATTCATAATCCCCTTAAGGCCTAATATAAGTAAATCACGACCCTAGATTTTGTAGTAATTTTAAACTTTTATCATTATAGCGTATATATCTTCATTTCCTTATTAGTGTATATTTACTATTTTTGGTATATATTTAGTTTCCTATAGTTTTATGCTTGTAAATATTAGCGTAATTCAACCCTGAAGGTTGCAATGCTTTTAGAAATAAACTATTTATCCATCCATCCATCCATCCATCCATCCATCCATCCATCCATCCATCCATCCATCCATCCATCCATCCATCCATCCATCCATCCATCCATCCATCCATCCATCCATCCATCCATCCATCCATCCATCCATCCATCCATCCATCCATCTATCACTATTGCAGGCCTAAATATAGCTAGTTTACCCAAGCATTATGATGAACTTATAGTTCTTATATATGCTAGAAGCCAAATTTGATATATTAGCGCTAAATGAAACCAGGCTTTACAATACCATTTCTACTTCTGAAATGAGTGTCGAGGGATATGGTTTGCTTAGACGCGACAGAAATGGTGGTGGCATTGCATTTTACGTTAAGAGTTCCGTAAACTATATAGTTAGATCCGATCTAAAATCTGAAGACTTGGAAGTCCTAACTATAGAAATCAGAAAACCTAAAATGAAGCCCTTTCTAGTAACTACGTGGTATAGACCACCTGATTCTAAAAGAGAAATGTTTGATGAATGTGAAAACTATTTAGTAAAACTCGATCGTAAAGAAAGTATTATATTGGGAGATTTTAATTGCAACCTATAGTCTACAAATCGCTGCGCTCGGGCGCAAAACTGATGCTACTCGGGCCACAAATAAACAATATGCCCTCCAAAAGTCATGTTATTGTCCTATTATCTAAATCTTATTTATGAAACATACCAATATAAGCAGATTATCAAAGAGGCAACAAGAATATCTTCAAATACTCGTACCCTAATAGATCAAGTAATTACCAATGAACCAAGTAAAATACTTTGTCATGGGGTTAGACACATTGGTATCTCTGTCCATAGCTTGATTTATGTCATCCGAAAGCATAATTCGTCTAAAAGTGAACCAAAGATCATAGAATCGAGACAATTCAAAAATTGTAATTAATGAGCTGTCTTTTGATGGAAAAACATCCACTAATAGTCGGGACATTGCTGACCAAATGAATTCATATTTTTGTTCCTTGGGTCCATCGCATCTGGATTCCCAGAAACGGATTCAGTTCCTGAAGAATATGTAGATCAAATAAATGCCACTTTTGAATTCGCTCTGGTCACTGAAAAATCTGTAGGTAAACTTTTGTCATGCTTAAACAGTTCAAAAACTAGTGGGCTGGATAAAATATCTGCAAACTCTTAAAATTATCCAGCCCCTATATATCTGAATCCATCTGTGAAATCATTAATCAGATATTCGAAACTGGTATTTTCCCAGATGATTGGAAAAAAGCAAAAGCTTCACCTATTTATGAGTCAGATAAGCGGAATCTCCCTGAAAATTACAGACCTATCTCTGTTCTTCCTGCAATTTCTAAAGTCGCAGAAAGATTAATGCAAATACAGCTCCTTGACTTTTTTAAAGATCGTAAAATTCTAACGGACTCTCAGTCAAGCTTCCGCTCTGGACATCAGTCAACTTGTACAGCACTGCTTTTTGCTATAGATACTTGGCTTAAGTAACAATGCGCGTAAGAAGTAGGCAACTCTCTATTGTTCTGCGGCAATAGCAACTTCCCCACATAAGAATGTCTTAGTTTTCAGACTGAAAGTATATCAGCCTATAGGTAACACATTTTAAAAATAAAATGTGCAAAAACTCTGTTTTTGAACAAAGTTTCCTTTGTACTAAAAGATCTCGTCCAATCATAAGCGCTCAAAACAATAGCCAAAAGACGTTTATAATTCAATATGTTCCCCACATAGATATTTTGATATATTCAAATTTGACTTTCACACTGTGCCTGAAGAATACTCTTTACAAAATGCCAAAACTTAAGATCAGTTCTTGAAACTTAAGGCTAATTCTTTCATATTGTCTTTATTAACACATTATCTTGGTCTCACAAAAGTATACCCACGAAATTTTTTGTAAATTAAGTGCTACTACGATCAGATTTTAATGTCTCCAGTTTTACTATTTTAAGGCATGTTAAGGACGTTCGCGGGTATTGTTTGTGCGCATCTGCTCTGCGCATATAGCGTGACAGCGCGCGCGCTTGACCTATGTTTTTCAAGATCAAACTCCACCACTCCACCACTCCACCACTCTCGTTGCGAAAACTATTTCGATCAGTTATATTTCAAAAACAACAACGGTGACCCCCATTTTTTATTTTAGTATTTTATATAGAATTACATATGCTGTCAGTGCTCCAAATTTTAAGGAAAAATTATGGGAAAATCATAACAAAAACACGTATTTGGATGAAAACTTCAATCTATACTATTACGGCCAAAGCGTCACGGAATAGTGAATGGTGGCTGCAAATCCGAGCCAAAAACTACAAGTTATTTGCATGTATTCATAATTATAAAACTCATGAATAATTAATGAGGAAAACACAATAGAAATCATTGTCCGTGGAGGAGCTTGTATATCTGATACAAAATCGTCCTGATTTGCATAAACTTTAACTCCAATTTTCTCAGCCAAATTCAATTTTATCTTTAAAATTTTAGTAGAACATGAATGTATACACCTAGACGATACATAAGTAATATACAATATTTGTGTTCGTGTTGTATCAGATATACAATCACTCGCCTTTGGCCACTCATATTGTATATATTACATATTAACACATAATATTTATCTATAGGTTATTAGACGGTTGTTTCAAACAATTTTAGCAATCCTTTTGGTTCTTCTACTAAAAAATAACTTTACCGCTCGACTTTTATGTATTGTGCGCCAGCAATTCTCGACAAGAAAAAGGCTGCACTTTCAAATCATCTCACCCCTAAACGAGAACGGTGATCCCCGTTTTTTATTTGCTCATGGAATTTCTATGCCGAATGGTCTTATTTCACCATGTAAAGTTTGAAGAAAAAAACCTGGGAAACCCTTTTGCCCACGAACGTCCTTAAAGTGCTTTACAGAAAAAAGAGAAAACTGGCGTTTAACATTTCTTGTTAGCATTTTTATTTCGCGATATATACAAGTTTCATGTTTATGCTAATTAAGGCTTTGATGACGTCATATTCTCAACTCGCAGTTTGCTTCAATATATATTTCAGTGTATTTCTGAAATTATTTGATAAATGTCATTGAAACTTTGCAGTATAAAAAGCACAAACCATGGTTGCTAGGGCAACTTACTGGTGTCCAGGCCCAAAACAACATACCTTATTACAGGAAATTAACGCTTCATGAAATTAATGCGAATTTCAAAAAATCGCGTTAATTTAAGTCGTGTTAATTTATTTTAATGTTAATTTCATATCATTAATAAAGTGGAACGTTAATTTTAACGACACAAATTTCTGGCAATTTTATCTGTTATCTACTTTTGAAAAAATATTTATTTAAAACTGTCGGAAATTATTTTTTCGTTTTCTATTCTACAAGCTCTTCATTTTCACTTTTAGATGAGTTATCGTTGTATCCATCGCGTTAATTTCATTTAAGGTATCAGGATACGTTTGAGGCCTTCGAGATTACTTTACGCGCGAGCCAAATTTCTCGCTGCCTTTTCAATGATATTATATAAAAGTATACATTTTCTGAAAGCTAAATAAACGTAGTTTTTAAAAATCAATATGGAATTTTCTGTTTTAAGACACTTAAAAAGTTTTATGGCTTTCTCCGCAGTTTTTGAGTGACCAAAATATCGTTTTAAAAACATTCTAGCTCTTTCGGATTACATTGGATCGAACTGAAACTTTGGATTATGATAAATAACAATACGATCTAAAAAATTGGTGTCTCAGATTTTTGAAATGTTTTTTCATTCAAAAGATATTGTCTATTTTGCAATCATAACCACCGAAATTTCAAACTTCCGGATTTAACGCGTCATTGCAGACGATCTAAAAAAGATATCAAAAATCTGAGACACTGTTTTGAAGTTCATTATCCACAGAGTATGCTAATGTAATTTTGATCGACATAGCGGAAATTCTGACCCTGCGGGAAGTCGTCGAATGAAGTGATGTAGAATGTCACTTTGAACCCAATAACTTCTTTTGTGTTCCAAAACAGACAATTATAAATAGATATTCGAAAACTACATTTATTTAGCTTTCAGAAAATGTATACTTTCATGACAAAATATTGTAAAGCCTGTGCGAAATTTGAGGTAGCGCGTAGAGGGGTCCTAATCATATCCTGATACCTTAAATGGAAATTTTTGCTTGTCTTTCGCGTTAATTTTCTTCATTTGGAAGTATTTTTGCCCTCAATTCGCGTTAATTTAAGTCGTGCTAATTTTCAATACTTTAATTTTGTGGAGCGTTAATATCCTGGCGATTTCTTTGTTATTTTTTTACTTGAGCAGAAAATTTTTGTCTAAAATTTTGCCTATGGCCATAACAGACATTTTTGCCAGGCCTCTTTTGATAACATCTCTTTCTAAAGGTATAAATGACATTAGAAAAAACCTACTAATGGTCTATCACCAATCGAGCCCTGTCATTGGCTGAGCTACTAGGGGTCTATTAGTGATAGACCTCTAGTAGCGAAAAGCGCTGGTTTTGAAAACCAACAAATATATATTTAAAGCAAAATCCAAAACGTTTTGCATCCTTTTATTGGACCGATTAGTAGGTTTTTACTAAAACAATTAGACCTCTCGCCCTCATGGCCTACGAGTCAATAGCCCATTCGGCCTTTGGCCTCATGGGCTATTGACTCGTAGACCATTCGGACTCGAGGACTAATTGTTAAAAAGACCTAAATTTTAGGTATTGGTGGCCAAGAACCAAGGATGTTGCTATGACAACTGATTTGTACAGTTAATTTTAAAGAACATCTAGAATACTATAATGCTGCGAAATTTGATTGATTTTGATCGTAATTAGGCTGAGATATATCTTATGTAATTCTAGGCTAGTCAAGTATTGAGAAAACGACTTTATCAGGAACAATGACTGCCATTTTTTTAACTCCAATATCTTTGGAAGGAAAAAAGATATTTGAAAAAGGAAAGCGATGTTCAACTTCACTATCAAAGGTCTTTCAATCCATGCATAAAAAACAGCAAGTCAAAATTTTGATCATAGCAGCACTTTAAAGAAAGCGTAGACAAATTTATCTATAGTGATATATCATAATAAGATATTGTTCAAAATAAATATCAAACTTTAATATAAATTAATATATTACTGTTGTTTTGCGGAAGATATTCTGGCACCTTTGATTAAAAGAAAACAATTACGATCCATGAGTACCGCCAAAACAAATCTTTCCGGAATTTAGTGCGTCAGAATTTCAGGTTGGTACACTATTTGATACTTAAAAATGGCTTTCCGCTGATTATTTCAACGAAATCAGTTGAAAAAAGTAACTGGTCCAAAGTATTAGTTTGTGAATACTTAAATTTCGGAAATATTATATCTGCCAGAAATATTTACGGTCTACGTAAGAAAATAATGAGTGACCATGAATACTACCAAAACAAAATCTCCTCAGGATTAGGTGCCTTCAGTAGAAGCTAGCTTGTGGATATTTTAAACAAAATCAGTTGCTAAATGTACTAATTAGTTTTTAAATATTTTTTCCCCCTTTTTACAAAGAAATTTATTTCAATGTTTTAAGTAGTTTAATGTTATACCAACCTTAAAAAAAGCTCATCAACAAGATTAATTTCGTACCGCTTTAGCTAGAGCTGGCTTGGTTCACACGGTGTTAACATTAGACTATATTATGATATTATGGATCACTTGAATGTATGGTCTATATATTTTTACAAGTGAAGCATGTCTGACTTTGCAATTGAGATCGGTCTGATTCAGAGATCTACTCGTAGCTTGCTGTACGCCACACTTCTTTAAGGTTAAGGTTTGCCCAGATACTTGATGTAAATAAATATTTACTGTAAATTTCACTGGTGTAAAGAAGAACTTTTTAGTTCTTTCGACGCATTTAATCATGACACTTCGTTGTGAGCAGATTCTGTGCCTTAGAATTTAGTTACCACACCTTAAAAAGGATTTTACGCGGATAATTTCAGCAAAATCAGTTGACAAAAGTATTACTATACTAAGTAGTAAGTTTATAATACTTTTAAAGACGTTACTTCTAACGTTTTTAGTATTTCAAAGTTTTACAAACCTTTTAAAACAAGCTTATAAACCAGATTGGCTTTTGCACCACAGCTCGGTTCACACGGTGATAACATCAAACTCTATTTTCACATTTAATAATATACGGTCTGTTAATTTTCGGAATAATCAATTCCAAAAACAGTCAGCCGTTTCAAAAGTCTGTCAAAATATATTGCTTCGGGATCACTTAACCAGTTATGTAAACATCTCACTGAGTTTCAAAGCACAGTTGTTGAAGATCAACAACGTTTTCAAGCCATGATACTTTGAGCGAAAAAAGTATTCCAGTCATGGATTCTTCGTTCATTTTCGTGTTTGCTATATCTCTGATACGAATAACATTTACTGAAGGATTTCGAAATTACGATCACGGACATCCTTCCACAAAATTGTTCTACAAGTTGGGCACACCCTGTACCTATTCGTATCAGGTCACTGTACATACAGCTCGTGGATCCAAATCTACAGCAAATCAAGGATACGACCTACACACAATGGTATGAAATACTACTTGAATGTATAGTCTATATATTTTTACAAGTGAAGCATGTCTGACTTTGCAATTGAGATCGGTCTGATTTAGAGATCTACTCGTAGCTTCCTGTACGCCATACGTTTTTAAGGTTAAGGTTTGCCCAGATACTTGATGTAAATAAATGTTTACTGTAGATTTCACGCGTATTAAGAAGAACTTTTGAGTTCTTTCGACGCATTTAATCATGTCACTTCGTTGTGAGCAGATTCTGTGCCTTAGAATTTAGTTACCACACCTTAAAAAGGATTTTGCGCGGATAACTTAAGCAAAATCAGTTGACAAAAGTATTACTATACTAAGTAGTAAGTTTATAATACTTTTAAAGACGTTATTTCTAACGTTTTTAGTATTTCAAAGTTTTACAAACCTTTTAAAACAAGCTTATAAACCAGATTGGCTTTTGCACCGCAACTTGGTTCACACAGTGATAACATCAGACTCTATTTTCACATTCAATAATATACGGTCTGTTAATTTTGGAATAATCAATTCCAAGAACAGTCACTTGCAAACCTCTGTCCCAATATATTGTTTCAGGATCACTTAACCAGTTATGTAAACAAGTCACTGAGTTTCAAAGCACAGTTGTTGAACTGATCAACAACATTTTCAAGCCATGATACTTTGAGCGAAAACAGTATTCCAGTCATGGATTCTTCGTTCATTTTCGTGTTTGCTATATCTCTGATACGAATAACATTAACTGAAGGATTTCGAGATTACGATCACGGACAACCTTCCACAAAGTTGTTCTACAAGTTGGGCACACCCTGTACCTATTCGTATCAGGTCACTGTACATACAGCTCGTGGATCCAAATCTAAAGCAAATCAAGGGTACGAGCTACACACAATGGTATGAAAGACTATTCTGCATGTTTCTTCAATTGTTTTTTCCAAATCTTTATCCAGTTTCTTTTAAAGGTGAAAATGAAACAGACTCTGCGAAACTAATCATTTAAAGGAGTTTGAATGCAATGAGTTTGAGTCATGGCTTACAAGTTGATATACAGCCTAATATATAGCCGGAAATTAGAATTTATTCACTTGAATGTATAGTCTATATATTTTTACAAGTGAAGCATGTCTCACTTTGCAATTGAGATCGGTCTGATTTAGAGATCTACTCGTAGCTTGCTGTACGCCATACTTTTTTAAGGTTAAGGTTTGCCCAGATACTTGATGTAAATTAATATTTACTGTAGATTTCACGCCGGCGTATTAAGAAGAACTTTTGAGTTCTTTCGACGCATTTAATCATGTCACTTCGTTGTGAGCAGATTCTGTGCCTTAGAATTTAGTTACCACACCTTAAAAAGGATTTTGCGCGGATAACTTAAGCAAAATCAGTTGACAAAAGTATTACTATACTAAGTAGTAAGTTTATAATACTTTTAAAGACGTTACTTCTAACGTTTTTAGTATTTCAAAGTTTTACAAACCTTTTAAAACAAGCTTATAAACCAGATTGGCTTTTGCACCGCAACTTGGTTCACACAGTGATAACATCAGACTCTATTTTCACATTCAATAATATACGGTCTGTTAATTTTGGAATAATCAATTCCAAGGACAGTCACTTGCAAACCTCTGTCCCAATATATTGTTTCAGGATCACTTAACCAGTTATGTAAACAAGTCACTGAGTTTCAAAGCACAGTTGTTGAACTGATCAACAACATTTTCAAGCCATGATACTTTGAGCGAAAACAGTATTCCAGTCATGGATTCTTCGTTCATTTTCGTGTTTGCTATATCTCTGATACGAATAACATTAACTGAAGGATTTCGAGATTACGATCACGGACAACCTTCCACAAAATTGTTCTACAAGTTGGGCACACCCTGTACCTATTCGTATCAGGTCACTGTACATACAGCTCGTGGATCCAAATCTAAAGCAAATCAAGAATACGAGCTACACACAATGGTATGAAAGACTATTCTGCATGTTTCTTCAATTGTTTTTTCCAAATCTTTATCCAGTTTCTTTTAAAGGTGAAAATGAAACAGACTCTGCGAAACTAATCATTTAAAGGAGTTTGAATGCAATGAGTTTGAGTCATGGCTTACAAGTTGATATACAGCCTAATATATAGCCGGAAATTAGAATTTGTTCACTTGAATGTATAGTCTATATATTTTTACAAGTGAAGCATGTCTCATTTTGCAATTGAGATCGGTCTGATTTAGAGATCTACTCGTAGCTTGCTGTACGCCATACGTTTTTAAGGTTAAGGTTTGCCCAGATACTTGATGTAAATTAATATTTACTGTAGATTTCACGCCGGCGTATTAAGAAGAACTTTTGAGTTCTTTCGACGCATTTAATCATGTCACTTCGTTGTGAGCAGATTCTGTGCCTTAGAATTTAGTTACCACACCTTAAAAAGGATTTTGCGCGGATAACTTAAGCAAAATCAGTTGACAAAAGTATTACTACACTAAGTAGTAAGTTTATAATACTTTTAAAGACGTTACTTCTAACGTTTTTAGTATTTCAAAGTTTTACAAACCTTTTAAAACAAGCTTATAAACCAGATTGGCTTTTGCACCGCAGCTTGGTTCACACGGTGATAACATCAGACTCTATTTTCACATTCAATAATATACGGTCTGTTAATTTTGGAATAATCAATTCCAAGAACAGTCAGTTGCAAACCTCTGTCCCAATATATTGTTTCAGGATCACTTAACCAGTTATGTAAACAAGTCACTGAGTTTCAAAGCACAGTTGTTGAACTGATCAACAACATTTTCAAGCCATGATACTTTGAGCGAAAAAAGTATTCCAGTCATGGATTCTTCGTTCATTTTCGTGTTTGCTATATCTCTGATACGAATAACATTTACTGAAGGATTTCGAGATTACGATCACGGACAACCTTCCACAAAGTTGTTCTACAAGTTGGGCACACCCTGTACCTATTCTTATCAGGTCACTTTACATACAGCTCGTGGATCCAAATCCAAAGCAAATCAAGGATACGAGCTACACACAATGGTATGAAAGACTATTCTGCATGTTTCTTCAATTGTTTTTTCCAAATCTTTATCCAATTTCTTATAAAGGTGAAAATGAAACAGACTCTGCGAAACTAATCATTTGAAGGAGTTTGAATGCAATGAGTTTGAGTCATGGCTTACAAGTTGATATACAGCCTAATATATAGCCGGAAATTAGAATTTGTTCACTTGAATGTATAGTCTATATATTTTTACAAGTGAAGCATGTCTCATTTTGCAATTGAGATCGGTCTGATTTAGAGATCTACTCGTAGCTTGCTGTACGCCATACGTTTTTAAGGTTAAGGTTTGCCCAGATACTTGATGTAAATTAATATTTACTGTAGATTTCACGCCGGCGTATTAAGAAGAACTTTTGAGTTCTTTCGACGCATTTAATCATGTCACTTCGTTGTGAGCAGATTCTGTGCCTTAGAATTTAGTTACCACACCTTAAAAAGGATTTTGCGCGGATAACTTAAGCAAAATCAGTTGACAAAAGTATTACTACACTAAGTAGTAAGTTTATAATACTTTTAAAGACGTTACTTCTAACGTTTTTAGTATTTCAAAGTTTTACAAACCTTTTAAAACAAGCTTATAAACCAGATTGGCTTTTGCACCGCAGCTTGGTTCACACGGTGATAACATCAGACTCTATTTTCACATTCAATAATATACGGTCTGTTAATTTTGGAATAATCAATTCCAAGAACAGTCAGTTGCAAACCTCTGTCCCAATATATTGTTTCAGGATCACTTAACCAGTTATGTAAACAAGTCACTGAGTTTCAAAGCACAGTTGTTGAACTGATCAACAACATTTTCAAGCCATGATACTTTGAGCGAAAAAAGTATTCCAGTCATGGATTCTTCGTTCATTTTCGTGTTTGCTATATCTCTGATACGAATAACATTTACTGAAGGATTTCGAGATTACGATCACGGACAACCTTCCACAAAGTTGTTCTACAAGTTGGGCACACCCTGTACCTATTCTTATCAGGTCACTTTACATACAGCTCGTGGATCCAAATCCAAAGCAAATCAAGGATACGAGCTACACACAATGGTATGAAAGACTATTCTGCATGTTTCTTCAATTGTTTTTTCCAAATCTTTATCCAATTTCTTATAAAGGTGAAAATGAAACAGACTCTGCGAAACTAATCATTTGAAGGAGTTTGAATGCAATGAGTTTGAGTCATGGCTTACAAGTTGATATACAGCCTAATATATAGCCGGAAATTAGAATTTGTTCACTTGAATGTATAGTCTATATATTTTTACAAGTGAAGCATGTCTCATTTTGCAATTGAGATCGGTCTGATTTAGAGATCTACTCGTAGCTTGCTGTACGCCATACTTCTTTAAGGTTAAGGTTTGCCCAGATACTTGATGTAAATAAATATTTACTGTAGATTTCATCACGGGTATAAAGAAGAACTTTTGAGTTCTTTCGACCTATTTAATCATGTCACTTCGTTGTGAGCAGATTCTGTGCCTTAGAATTCAGTTACCACACCTTAAAA
This sequence comes from Anthopleura sola, assembly GCA_023349425.1. Classification (NCBI taxonomy): domain Eukaryota; kingdom Metazoa; phylum Cnidaria; class Anthozoa; order Actiniaria; family Actiniidae; genus Anthopleura; species Anthopleura sola. Next base: position 2,458,309 of record JALHLI010000022.1, read on the forward strand.
AGGATTTTGCGCGGATAATTTAAGCAAAATCAGTTGACAGAAATATTACTACACTAAGTAGTAAGTTTATAATACTTTTAAAGACGTTACTTCTAACGTTTTTAGTATTTCAAAGTTTTACAAACCTTTTAAAACAAGCTTATAAACCAGATTGGCTTTTGCACCGCAACTTGGTTCACACGGTGATAACATCAGACTCTATTTTCACATTCAATAATATACGGTCTGTTAATTTTGGAATAATCAATTCCAAGAACAGTCAGTTGCAAACCTCTGTCCCAATATATTGTTTCAGGATCACTTAACCAGTTATGTAAACAAGTCACTGAGTTTCAAAGCACAGTTGTTGAACTGATCAACAACATTTTCAAGCCATGATACTTTGAGCGAAAAAAGTATTCCAGTCATGGATTCTTCGTTCATTTTCGTGTTTGCTATATCTCTGATACGAATAACATTTACTGAAGGATTTCGAGATTACGATCACGGACAACCTTCCACAAAGTTGTTCTACAAGTTGGGCACACCCTGTACCTATTCTTATCAGGTCACTTTACATACAGCTCGTGGATCCAAATCCAAAGCAAATCAAGGATACGAGCTACACACAATGGTATGAAAGACTATTCTGCATGTTTCTTCAATTGTTTTTTCCAAATCTTTATCCAATTTCTTATAAAGGTGAAAATGAAACAGACTCTGCGAAACTAATCATTTGAAGGAGTTTGAATGCAATGAGTTTGAGTCATGGCTTACAAGTTGATATACAGCCTAATATATAGCCGGAAATTAGAATTTGTTCACTTGAATGTATAGTCTATATATTTTTACAAGTGAAGCATGTCTCATTTTGCAATTGAGATCGGTCTGATTTAGAGATCTACTCGTAGCTTGCTGTACGCCATACTTCTTTAAGGTTAAGGTTTGCCCAGATACTTGATGTAAATAAATATTTACTGTAGATTTCATCACGGGTATAAAGAAGAACTTTTGAGTTCTTTCGACCTATTTAATCATGTCACTTCGTTGTGAGCAGATTCTGTGCCTTAGAATTTAGTTACCACACCTTAAAAAGGATTTTGCGCGGATAATTTAAGCAAAATCAGTTGACAGAAATATTACTACACTAAGTAGTAAGTTTATAATACTTTTAAAGACGTTACTTCTAACGTTTTTAGTATTTCAAAGTTTTACAAACCTTTTAAAACAAGCTTATAAACCAGATTGGCTTTTGCACCGCAGCTTGGTTCACACGGTGATAACATCAGACTCTATTTTCACATTCAATAATATACGGTCTGTTAATTTTGGAATAATCAATTCCAAGAACAGTCAGTTGCAAACCTCTGTCCCAATATATTGTTTCAGGATCACTTAACCAGTTATGTAAACAAGTCACTGAGTTTCAAAGCACAGTTGTTGAACTGATCAACAACATTTTCAAGCCATGATACTTTGAGCGAAAAAAGTATTCCAGTCATGGATTCTTCGTTCATTTTCGTGTTTGCTATATCTCTGATACGAATAACATTTGTTGGAGGGTTTCGTCCGTACGATCACGGACAATTAATTGATTAATTTCGAATGTTTGTTACTTAAGGTGTTTCAATGCAATTAATATTCAGCTAAAAATTCACAGCATAAACGTTCTCAATCGGTGTGCGCCATGAATATTGCAAAACAAAACCGTTTCGGGATTCAATGATAATTTCAATGAAATCAGTTGACAATATTATTTCGTTAATTTTAACTGTTTTCTTTGCTCTTTTTTTTGCAATGAAATTAGTTTTAATATTTCAATAATAGATAAACCTTACCAAAAACAAAAAGTAAAACAAGCTCATAAACCACATTGGCTTCAACACCGCCCTAGCAGTTGAGGTAGCTTGGTTCACACTGTGTTGACGTTAGACTCTATTTTTGGATTTAATAATATTTCGGTGGGGTAAGCCGTTGGCGTGAACAATTCCAAGAACACGTGACATCCAAAAGTCTTTCAGAATATTTTATTTCAGAGTCACTTAGCCAGTTATGTAAACATCTCACTGAGTTTCAAAGCACAGTTGTTGAAGATCAACAACTTAATTTTGAAGCCATGATACTTTGACGCGTACGCAGAAAAAAGTATTCCAGTCATGGATTCTTCGTTCATTTTCGTATTTGCTATATCTCTGATACGAATAACATTAACTGAAGGATTTCGAGATTACGATCACGGACAACCTTCCACAAAGTTGTTCTACAAGTTGGGCACACCCTGTACCTATTCGTATCAGGTCACTGTACATACAGCTCGTGGATCCAAATCTAAAGCAAATCAAGGGTACGAGCTACACACAATGGTATGAAAGACTATTCTGCATGTTTCTTCAATTGTTTTTTCCAAATCTTTATCCAATTTCTTTTAAAGGTGAAAATAACGATAGACTCTGCGAAACTAATCATTTAAAGGAGTTTGAATGCAATGAGTTTGAGTCATGGCTTACAAGTTGATATACAGCCTAATATATAGCCGGAAATTAGAATTTGTTCACTTGAATGTATAGTCTATATATTTTTACAAGTGAAGCATGTCTCACTTTGCAATTGAGATCGGTCTGATTTAGAGATCTACTCGTAGCTTCCTGTACGCCATACTTTTTTAAGGTTAAGGTTTGCCCAGATACTTGATGTAAATAAATATTTACTGTAGATTTCACGGGTATAAAGAAGAACTTTTGAGTTCTTTCGACGCATTTAATCATGTCACTTCGTTGTGAGCAGATTCTGTGCCTTAGAATTGAGTTACCAAACCTTAATTATTAAAAAAGATTTTGACAAAAGTATTACTAAGTATAAGTTTATAATATTGCTATAGACGTTACTTTTAACGTTTTTAGTATTTCAAAGTTATACAAACCTTTTAAAACAAGCTTATAAACAAGATTGGCTTTTGCACCGCAACTTGGTTCACACAGTGATAACATCAGACTCTATTTTCACATTCAATAATATACGGTTTGTTAATTTTTGGAATAATCAATTCCAAGAACAGTCAGTTCCAGAAGTCTGTCAAAACATATTGTTTCAGGATCACTTAACCAGTTATGTAATCAAGTCACTGAGTTTCAAAGCACAGTTGTTGAACTGATCAACAACATTTTCAAGCCATGATACTTTGGGCGAAAAAAGTATTTCAGTCATGGATTCTTCGTTCATTTTCGTGTTTGCTATATCTCTGATACGAAAAACATTAACTGAAGGATTTCGAGATTACGATCACGGACAACCTTCCACAAAGTTGTTCTATAAGCTGGGCACACCCTGTACCTATTCGTATCAGGTCACTGTACATACAGCTCGTGGATCCAAATCTACAGCAAATCAAATATACGAGCTACATACACTGGTATGAAAAGGCTTTAGTGGATATGTTTTGTAATTAATTTCGAATGTTTCGAATACTTTAAGGTGTTTCTATGCAATGTTGTGCTAAAAATTCAGAGCATAAAAAGTTTTTCTTTTTTTTCTTTATTTTTATAGTTTCATGTTTACGAATTTGAGTCATAGTATTTCAGGGAATTAGATTGTAATCATTTTAGTGTATTTCTATATATTTTTACAAGTCTAAAATGTTCAATTTTGTAGCCAAGAATGTTTTGACTTCGAGGACTACTTGTGGTTTCTTGTACGACACGCCTCTTTCAAATTTATATAAGGCTTATAAGGTTTGCCTAGATACTTGATGTAAATATGCATATTTAAGTTAATATATTGGTATTTAAATATATAGTTAGTATAAGCGAATTATTTAGCACTTTGGTTAGGTCTACATTTCTTTTTTTATTATTTTTGTGGTTAGGTATGTTTGATTTATTTATTTAGATTTTTTTTTCGAAAAATAAAGAAATAATTCTTTTATGATCATTTTCAAGGTTGACGTTATTCCTGTACACCGACAAGATAGCAACAAAACCGTGTTGAACACTTTGCAGCTGAACGTCTATCAGCCACGTTTACGACGAGTACGGGGGAGAGGCATGGTAGTCAGTCATCCCGTCAATGCAGATTTGGAAAGAAAGCTTTCCAATCCATTTTATTTCCGGCAGTATGATCATGGAACAGTGGTCGACGCTTTTTTGCCTGCAGATGATGATCCTTTTGCTATAGGACTTAAGAAAGGTAATGTAATTTTATCATCTCAAATGTTAATGCCACCCATAAGAGGAAATGCTCCAGCTTCAAGTTCAGTATGTTACACTATATTTCTTGTTTTTGTTGTAAGTAACACGAGTGAAAACATTACAGTGCATGCATGGTCGTAGTTTGATACGAATAGTACGTCTTTGCGTTCTTGTTAAATAATAGTTGCAAAAATTAATTAACATTCGTCTCCTGGGAGTTTTTGAGATTGTTAAGAATTTTTCTGAACCTAATTGTTTCGGAAGCCCTAGCAAAACCATATTTGGATTTTGGATTGACACTGTCAGTGTTTGAAAGTGATTGACACCGTCAGTGGGGGAGATATTTTTTTGTCTAAAACAATGGGTTTTTTAAGGTAATTCCCTCGTAAGAAATATTGCCAATAACTCTGTTCTGAAACTTTGCATGGACAGTGATTAGGTAATGGACATTTAAAAACTGCAATAAAAAGAGCGGGTCACCTTTCTCGTTTTCGCGCTAGATGCTCTTCATATAGCAATTTATACGTTTTATAGCGAAATGTGGTAGCAACCGGAAGTCGTAATCCAAAACGTTTATTGCTTACTATCAATAGACGTCACTTCCGGTAGTATCTCCGTTTTCACTGGCTTGGAGAATGGAGGTTGTGCGTGTATCTTGTTTTCTGGTTTCATGTTGTACAAATAGTCAGATAGAATACTTTGAGGAGTTATTTTGATGTGATTTGATTTAAGAATCACTAGTTGCCCCCCAGTCAACCATTGTTTGCCCCCCAGTCAAATCCAGAAAAGTCATGTGATTGATAGTAAGCAATTCTCGGTTCAAAGTAGTTCCTTACAAAAAAGCGTACCTATATAATTCAAAGTTGAATAATCAATCTATACTTCTAAATGCATCAAAGTAATTAAATGACTAGAATTGTTGAAATATTAGTGAAAAAAGCAAGTATGCGCACCTCTACGAACACCCAGAAATCGTACACTTCAACTATTCTCATCAAAATGTTTCAAAATTTAGCCAATAAAGTTTCCTTCATATTTTGATATATAATTCCCAGAACCGTTTTTATTTAAAATCTTAAATAAAAATGGGGGTCACCATTCTCGTTTTTGATTTATTTTGAAAAACTTTTCCGAGAGGAGACTCTTGGCAAGTTTTAAAAAATTCACAATTTTTCCGCTCAAAAAAAGAGAAAAAAATTGAAATTTAGTTTCGAATAGAATTTTTACTTAGAATATAAAAGTGAAATGCCTAAGCTGTGTAAGTTCCGTGCTTTTAGTCGTATGCGCAGAAAGATGCGCCGTGCAAAAACAAGGGAATTACCTTAAGACTTTCTTGTTTATATTGTTTGTCATAATTAATGGGGACATTAATAAAGCAAATAATGAAAAAGCTCGAAACCCTTCGATTTTGGGCTTGCGATTTTTTCTACTTCTTCTCGAGCTCTTCCAAATTTCTAAATTTTAATTGCCACATTAACATGCATGGGAAATGGTTTTTTACTTCAAAAGTATTGATCCGTTAAGAATAATAAATTGTTATTTAAAAAAAAAACAGGTATTGCTGGAGCATTTCAAGTCAATTTACATACAACGAGAAATAATGAGAAGATCCTTCCAGTAAGAGAGCATGACGACTCAGGGACCTACTATGCAAATTACACAATCCTTCATAGTAACAATAGTCATATGACTATTCAAAGGGAGTGGACTGGCAACGATTATTTAGAATTTGCTGACGGACGTCCAACTAATGCTGAACAAAAATTCAAATTACGTCATTCTGGTACAGTTTATGTACAAGGAAATAGAATTTACAAGGTTCATCGACACCACGAAGGGTCTTTGCAGGCACGAAATAAAAGGTTTCAAGAGCAGCCGGAACAAGATCTCCAAATATCTACGAGTGGTTATAATACGCTCACATTGATCAGGTGCAGTAATAACCTAAATAAAGAAGCACACCACCGTTCCAGACGTAATTCAGAACCACTTGATAAGATGGAATACGATATGAAAGGACTTCATCAAGAAAATCTGATTTTTAAAGATTTGAAAAATATCAACTGGAAAGAAGTTGGTGGTGATAAAATGAAGTTTAGACCTTTTTACGAGCTTATGCGATGCTTTACCGATCCAACTGTAAAGAACAGAGAAATTGGGGAATGCGCCAAAGAAATCTATGACCTGGTCAGGCATGAAGAAGAAGCATTCAAGAAAATATGCAATTTGATTTTTCAGCGAAATCATCAAAACATTACTACCTGGTCGGTGTTTGTCAGTGCTGTGGCTGGGCGTGGTGGACAACAAGCACAGAGTGTTCTATCACAGGCCCTTATGTCAGAGTATCCACGCAGACTAACTCTTGATGAATACGAGACTCTGTTAGAAGGTATCTTTTATATACCCAAGGGACCAATACATAGAAAGCTGTTTGATGCTCTATTCACACAGGCAGCAAGAGACTCTAATCATGGTCACAAATCATCCATGGCAATGCTAGTATTGGCCGGACTCACAAAACGTGCAGAAACAGCTGGTTATAATTCGACTCTATCTGATGTGGTGGCAGCACTCATTCATGACAGCTATCGCAATAAATCTAATGTTCATGAACCTGATAGTGTGGAACATGAGTCATATGTTAGAGACCATATATGGGCATTTGGTAACCTCGGTCATTTATCTGGTCTAGAAGTCATGCTTAAACATGCAGACCACGACAGCTCAGGTGTAAGATCAGCGGTTGTCTCCTCCATGCGGAAGCTACCTGCAGAACGTACAAACAAATTCTTATTGGACACATTATACAGTGATGATCACAACGATGTCAAAGCAGCAGTAATCGATGTTTTTGTAGAACGACACGAAGATTTGACAAATAAAACCGTCCTGGCTCTCGAGCATGCAATATGGCACGCTGATGATGGGGATGTTCTCGACGCAGCCGTCCAAGAATTCCTAGAGAACCATCACAGTCACCCTAAAATGCATCACATAAAGAAGAAAAGGAACATTTTGAGAAGGCGAAAGCGGGCTCTTATTCCTTTTCTGAAACCAAGAGAGTATGCACTGGGCCCGTATAAACGATGGGTGAAGCACTATGGCGGAAATTGGTTAGGAGCCCAAACCATTTTACAGTTCAAAAATCAAGTCAAATTGCGACTCGGAATATTCGGAGGAAAATTCGAAGTAGACATTGATAACTTTGCCAATTTCAATGCTCATGTTTTCAGTTCAAATTTTGATATACTAAAAGGCAAAGCTACATTCAAAGCCGCTGCAACCTTTAAAAATGATATTCCAAAAGACCTTATTCATTTGGTAGCTGATATCGGCGATGAAATCTTGAAAGCCGTTGATAACATATCCAGCGTATTAGTGGAGAAACTGTATGACTTTATTAACAGCCTTGGAAAATATGTTCCTCTAAATTTCCAGAAAATTGTGGACTTTTTTGACGCCATTGTTAAATTTGTAGAGAACCTCGCAAAACCTTCTAAATCAATTGAAATGATCAAAAAAATTATTACTTTTGCAAAGACCATTTTCGATCAAGTTCAAAAGTGGGAGTGGATAACGCAAAGTGTGAAGAAAATACAGGACGCGGTCCGAAACCTAAACGCTGTTGATATTGTCTTCAAGAAGGTGATGACGATGCTTGATCATATCACAGATATTGATAAACGAATCCGTTTTGGACTACCACACAATTTCCATTCAAAATTTAACATGAAGGATCTTGTGGAATCGCTAGGGCAAGAACCCCTTGAATCTCAAGAAAAGAAGATAAAAGAGTTCTTTACAAGCCTAAGGATACCTGAGCCTAATGGATTTAAAGTGCAGGTACCATTCACGTTTGCCATGCATTTTCCATTATCCATTGATCATTTTACAAAGTTGAGTACGCAACTAATACATCTAGCCAATAACTTTTTGGATACATCACTATTATTTGATGTTTTACAAGACATTCGCCCTCCTAAGATTATTCTTCCACAACTGGAAAAGAAATTTTCCGCTGAGCAAATTAAAGGATTCAACTTTGGTTTAAGATTTGATTGGAAGAAAAACCTCAATTTCACCATAAATCTGAAGGGACCCAGGTTTATCAAGTTAGTAAATAGTCTTGATAAGCTAAGCGGATTTTTTCAACAATTTCACCTACACTCGTTTGACTTAGCAAGATTCCTCGAAGACTTCATCCCTGGAAAAAAGTCAGACATTGAAAATATCTTCAAGGAGATATTGGAAGAAAACACATCCTTACAACACCTTGAAAATCCCAGTGAAGCGTTTAAATACTTTCTTAAACAGATTTTGAATATGATGGATTCAACGATGCCCATTGTAACGGAGGTGAGCGATCTTTCAGACTTTTTTAAGCAGACAGGGCCAGCAATTAAGAGCTATGCATCAAAAAATCTTCAGAAACTTTGCAGCTTGAGTGAATTTGCACTTAACTCATCAAGAGAATTTGTTAATTCCGTCGACAATATCAACCATCAGGGGATATCCGTACTCAAAAGAGTAGAAGAAACATCTCGTGGTGCAATACAAGAATTTGCGAACTATACCAATCGCATAGAAAACTTAATCATGAAAATTCAAAAAAACGTGACGACAATCACTGCTCATTTGGTTAGCCAATTTCGCTCGAAAATATCCAAAGGCCTAAATGAAATCCAGCTGTTATCTTATCAGTTTATCAAATTCGGTAATGGAACTTCCTCCAAGATAACTGGAGTTTGTCTGAAAACCGCAGATTTTTCTGCTAAGATTATTGATAGTGTGCAAAATATCTCTCGCGATGCAATAACTGAATTAACGTCCTTCGTGGATGGTGCTGTTGCTCAAACTTTGAAAAAAGTTGGACATGATCTAAAACAAGCAGTAACTGACGTCGAAAAGTGGTACAGCGAAAACATGGCTGCAAACGTGGGGAAAATATCTCAAATTGCTCGCATAATTACTGATTTAATGTCAATTTTCAATAGCCAAAAAGGATTTCTAAGGAACGTTCAAGAAATTGCTGTCCAGATCAACGACCTTTTTGCTCATCTAAATAACCTTCCTACACATGCGACCAAAGCTCGTGATTTAGTGGATGAAATGATAAAATTTGCTGATGGTGCTACAATTCTGAGAGGTAAAATAAGCAAACTTGATATTAGAAACCAATTTGGAATTACTTTCGACAACAAAATACGGGATTTTTGTAACAACTTTAAAGTTATTGCAGATCAAACACTTGAAAGGATTGGAGGCTACACTAACAACATCGGTTCGAAGGTCGAAAGCTTCATACAACTTGAAGCCACTAATTTAATGGCAGAGGCGGCTAACGGGTTACGGGTAACAAAACAACCCTTGCAAACAATCCGATCTGAGCTGGAGAAATTTCTTAACATGATCAGGCAGATGACAAACATAATATTGAACTTAAAGCCTTTGAAAACGAATTTCGTACCAATTCTAACAACACTGAACAACCTACCAAGCTGCCGGGAAATGACATTTTTATTTACTGAAAGTATCAAGCCATGCGTGAAGACAGCAAAGCATGTTGGAAAAGGTGTGGTTAATCAATATAAAGATTTGCGTAAACAAGTCGCTATTCTATATCACATGTTTCCTGAAACCTTGAAATTTTTGAAAGCACAAAAATACACTAACAGTGACAGTGCCAAAAGCTTGTCCAAGTCATTTATCACTCAAGCTAAGATTGTCCAAAAACAATTTGGTGTTTTAAAGGAAAAATTTGTAAAAGCAATTGATTACAATGATTTATTGGAAACAACCCGGAAAAGAATTGAAAACATCGCAGAGGTAATTAATACAACTGAAAGTCTTTTTGAACAGATAAAAGGCTTTTATATGACAGACCAGGTTAAAGAAGTGAAAGTGGCTCTTGAAGTTATTACTGGAAGACATATTTTTTCAAATAAAGACGGAAATGTGCAACCAGAACAGATAGCAAAGTATATGATGAAGCCTATATCTGATTACATAACATGGACGAGACAAGTGAGAAAAAAGGTAAAATCAACATTGGAAAGTACCTTTAAATCAATGCAAAACATATACACAGAAAACATCCTGACGCATATGAAAATCGTACAAGACGTCCGAAAGAAGGTGCAAAATTTGTATGACGTTTTAAAGAAAATAAGGGATATATCTTCTGTAATTCAAGGTGTTAGTACGGTTGCTGGAGAAGCTTCTGTCTTCTCCGAAAAACTTAAGGACTTGACTTCCTTTTCTTCAAACCACATTCAAAAACTTCTTTCTGGTGTACTTCATCTTAGCGGTGTCATAAAGCCCAATGCTGGCATTTTGAAAGTCAAGGAAGCTTTTAATGCAATAAATGGGTTTATTGATACAGTAAAAGACTTTCTAGATAAGTTCCAGCTTCGTCAGAGAGGCCTTGACTCAACAAAATATAAAAAATGGAACTCTTACCCTTATTGTTCTGCTGATGTCTGCGTTCGTCTTCTTAAACGATCATCGTCACTTTATTACAACACAGTCTTCCCTTGGAAATTCCCCCACCTCGACGATCTTTCATCAATGACAGGCTGCGGAAGATGGCTTATTCCTGGTTTATTTGATGATTACAAGGTGGAAGGTGTTGCACAGTTATCTAAATCAGAAATAGTTCTTGGAATGAATGGTGTATCGATAAAGAAAGGCAAACCGTCCATCCTGGTTGTTATCGAACCTGGTAGCGACACTGTAAAGAAAATCATACAGTTAACACATGGGGGGCCTGATAAACCACTATCTGACGAGATAGGTGGCATTGCAATTGCGAGACATAATATCTGGATCAGTAGTGGCACTACAAACAAGATTTATCGTATAGAAAAAGGATCAGTAACAGGAAGTATGTCATCCTTTGCCCCATCCATTGCTATGATATCAGAAAGTTATATCGTGGAAGGTATCGCTACTTCTGTATCATTTGACGAGGCCAATATGACACTTTGGGTCACAGATGGTGTGGCTGGAAAAGGATACGGCTACAAATTATCGACTGATGGAAATCTGGCCTCCAGTGGTTTGAAACCTATTAGGATATTGGTTATTCAAAAAGATGCTCAAGGTATGGCGATAGCACGTCAATTTAACACAATGTATGTCATCGTTTCAAGGTGTGCTATGCGTGCTGGATTTCAGTGTAAGCTAGAGTTCCACGACTTAACCAATAAAAGTGAAATCAGTGAACATACTTTATCAAGGGTGGTCCGCACTCCATCAGGATTAGAATCAGTCCAAATGGTTGGCAGCGATAATTTGTTCGCGGTATTTTCAAGTGCTGCGTACAGCGAAAAAGAAAAAATTCAGCTTATTGGCGGAGATTTTGAAGACAGGTACTTCAAAATGAAATTACCCATCCTAAAAATGACATTTGGTGTCTTCGAAAATTGCTTGATGTTTAAAGTGATGAAAGACTGGATAATTCAACCACGCAGATTGTTTCCTGTTGGTAAATTACAATGTGGGCGTCTAAGAAGACGTAGTATACAAAATCAATTTCTCGAATCCGACGTTTACTCTACAGAGCTTGAAAGAATACACACAAGACGAAAGAGAGATCTTGATACAGCCGACAATGGCCTGCCATCATGTAAGATGAGATTACGAGGAAATCTAAAAAGGGGGATAATACAATTCATTCCAGATTTAAGCTATTCGTTCCCAGTTTACGGTATTACTGTTGTACTTTTCGCTGGGGCAAAAGGTTACTACTTTATAGATTATGATGCCCAGTTATGTTTGAAAGACAGAACAATTAAGGTGAGTATCATCCCTGGAGCATATATTAATGTTCATGCTGGTGCAAGCGTATCCCTACATGTCGTTGAAGCAGGAGTAACGATCACTGCAACACTTCTAGAGACTCGCCTTATTCCCGAAATCACAGTTTATCTAAAGAAATGGCCACTCAAAGCCTGTCTTGAGCTCAGGATGGACATGACACCTTTGAAAATACATGTTTCGTTATGGTTTAGACTTCGTCTTTGTATTCATGTAAGAGTTGGTATGATTTGGTTAGAAGCAGATGTTCGATGGTGCAACAAACAAATATTTGGTCAATGGTCTTGGTCAACTCCAAAAATCAAGTGGACAATATTTCGATTATGCCAACAAAACATTGATACGACTTCACCTGGTGTAGGCAAATGCCAAGCAAAGCAGGTTGGCGTGAAGAGCTACTTAATTCAGTGGCACAGTTTCAGTGAGGATAAGAAGATAAACCATTACCGGATAAATATTGGATCAACTAAGGGCTCTGACGATGACTATAGGGCAAATGTTGGGTTATCACTGAGTACTATGGTAAGAAATCTACAAATCACGAATGGACGAGATGTACATGTTAGTGTAAGAGCAACAAACGACCAGGGACTCCACAGCAGATTGGCTATATGCCCTGTTTTTAAAGCTATTCGAAAAGGACCGCATATACGCTATGTAAACGATGGATTGGATTTGAATAAAGACAAAGATTACCAATTGGAGGATTTTGTCCTAGGAATGAATTTTGCATATGGCAAGGCCGAACAAAGTGTAATTGATATTAGATGGGGTATTTCAACCTCTCTGAAGTGCACTTTTGATGAAAGTGAAGTAGATATATATGGATTGATGCCAGTTGGTGAGACAACCTCGATTCAGAAATCAAGTTTGAGTTTGAAACATGGAAAGAAATATTACACAAGGGTTGTGGCTACTAACTCACTTGGATTAAAGACAGTTATGTGCAGCAATGGCATCGTAATAGATAATACACCTCCTCTAGCGGGTTACTTATATGCTGGGTTAGAAAAGCTGGATGCATACTTTATTTCGTCAACAAGGCGTGTGCGAGCACGATTTCAATCCTTTACAGACAACGAAAGCCCTATAGTGAAGTACGAATGGAAAATATCGCGTTATGACTACGACATCGACGTCACTTCGTTTAGAACCATTCCACTCACACAAAGAAGTCCTCTGATGGAAGGTTTAAACCTACAACAAGGTCAAAAATACAAAATAGTCCTGCAAGGTATCAATGCAGTCGGTTTGAGGTCTGCAGTCGAATCAGATGGCTTTGTTGTTGACACAAGCCCTCCCGTTTGTAAAAACATTTTGGATGTAATTAGTCAAGAAAACAAAGAAGATCTAGATTTTGCACAAGAACTGGATGGTTTACATGGAAAATGGAATTGCTTTGATAAGGAAAGTGGCATTTACAAGCAATTAATTGCTGTTGGCACATATCCAGGAGGTGCAGACATTAAGCCATTTAGAGACGTGGACATATTCAACGCTTCAGTCTTAGCAGATGGCTACATGTTTGTACATATAAATGGGTTGAATATCGATCCAAATAAAAGGTACCACTTAACCATTAAGGTGTTGAATGGAGCTGGGCTTCGGCGAACTCTATCATCTGATGGTATTTCTATAGACACAACATCTCCTTTTGTTAATGCTTACTTTATAAAAGATGGTATTAAAAGAAGTGATGAAAGCTTCACGAAAGAACCCTTTACGTTCAGTGTTCATTGGGAACACGCTTTTGCTGATGCAGAAAGTGGTTTAGCTGAGTATTATGTTGGACTTGGCACAGAGCCTGGACTCACAGATACAAAAAAGTTAACATCTGCTGGAAAAAGAAACAATGTTACCCTAACTGGATTGATACTTCAGAGTGGCCATCGCTACTTCGCCACAGTTGTTGGATGTAATGGAGTAGGAATGTGTGCTAATGCCAGCAGCAACGGAATGGTTGTTGATTATATACCTCCTCATCAAGGAACAGTAATAACTGGCTACAAGGGACCCCCAGCTCTATATCAGTGGATAACCAAGTCTGTTTGGGCTCGATGGAAGTGGTGTTCTGTTGACGAGAAAAGAAGCTCAGGCTATGTTAACTACAGTCAGTGTGCCAATGATAGTTTCTATGATGTCCACTCTGGTATAAGTGGATTTGGGTTATCTGTCACTTCTTTGGCGAATGAACAATTACTTGCAGAAGTGAAGAAAGTAGGTCCAGTGCGCATGAGTGGAAGAGCTGTTAACTTAAAAGATGGTGTATATTCTGTTGTTGTCGAAGCAACAGACAAGGTCGGAATGAAATCCATTGCCCATTCAAATATTTTTACTGTTGATAGTACTCCACCTATAATAGTAGACGTGAAACACGGGCATCGTGGGAATAAAATCAAATACACTAGAAGCACGAATTTCACTTTTGAAAGCTTCTTTGAGCTCAAAGATAATTTATCAAAGATTGCATCTTACAAAGTTTTGGTCGGTTCCTACATCGGGGGAGAAGATGTATTCAGCTCGCTAAAGACTGACCTTCCTGAACCACAGCACACAGTGGCAATAAACTGGACAGCAGAACATTCGATTAAATTACAGAATAACCGCAAATATTACATAACTATCCATGCTCTGAATAACGCTGGTCTGCTTGGAAGTGGTTACTCAGAGGCACTGATTTCAGATAGAGAAGCTCCTAAGAATGTTATTGTATTAGACGGTTGGGAGATGATGGATGTTGATTATCAGAGTTATTTGTCCATATATCGTGTCCATTGGCAAAGGATTAATGACTTTTCAGGTGTACATTCTGTTTACGTAGGGATCAAAAGCAGTCCTAATGCAACAACATGTGATGTCAGTCCATTAGAAAAGGCCCAAGATGAAGCAAATTACCACGTGTTGTTTGGACTAAATCTTCAATCCGGATCGACCTATTATGCCTGCCTTAAAGTTGTTGATAATGCTCAAAATGCAGGCTATTTTACATCGGATGGGATAGTTGTCGATAACACACCTCCATCGCCAGGTAACGTTATGGATGGCAATAATGTTAATGATACTGATTTCCAAACAGAAAACTCGGTTTTATGGGCCACGTGGTCAAATTTTACCGAGGAGGAAACAGAGATTGTTCAGTACAAGCTAGCTTTTGGCACGTTACCTGGAAAAGAAGACATCCAAGCATTTACTGAAGTAGGACTTGTTCATAAAGCTCCAAGTACAAGGCTGAAAGTGACTGAGCTCGTAACTGGTCAGCGATATTACGCCATTGTTATAGCAATAAACAAATTGGGCCTACTAAGTGAGAATGTTTCTTCAGACGGAGTATTAATTGACATCACTCCTCCATCATTTATCTTTCCCACAACTGACGGTAGGAATTTAGGACAAGATGTAAGCTACTCTAGAGTACAAAGCCTTTCATGTTCCTGGCGATGTAATGATGAAGAAACAAAATTAAAACTTGTGGAAGTTTCGTTCGGCCTCAAACCTGGAAGTTCGGATGTGAAGCAATTTACAGCTGTTGGTGTTTCAAGCATGCGGTATGAATATCAGACAAGCCTAAAATCAGGTGTTATATACTTTGCAACAGTCAGGTGCACAAATAATGCTGGTCTTAAGAAAACGTCTACTTCTAATGGTATTATTTATGATGCTACTCCTCCCCAAGGACTTGCTGATGATGGTGACTATCAAAACTCTACAAACAAACTAAAAGTTGACTGGAAGTTTGTCGACGTTGAGAGTGGAATTCATATGTATCAAATAACAATAATCAAGGCAGATGGGCTTTTTCAAGAAGGACCGTTCGAATTCCAAGGAGATATTACGTCAGCAACACTTTTCTTAAAGTCAAATCTCGACGCTGGAAAGAAATATTTTTCAAATGTAACAGGATATAATGGAGCAGGTCTTGCATCGTCTGTCATAACTGATGGATTCATAATAGATGACACCCCGCCTTCTTGCGACAGGGTTTGGCATGGCGATAAAGACTTTCTATCAAGATTGCGTTTCGTGTCTGAAGCCAACAACTTGTATGTTTCTTGGAACTGTTCGGACGAAACACCGTTGACGAAACTTCAATTTGCCGTTAAAGAAAAAAACTCTTCAAAATTCATTCTTCCTTTTCATTCGATAAATGAAAATAACAACTATACAGGAACAGCCACTATCACTGCCAGAAGAACAGGACATAAACTTGAAGCCGGAAAAACTTATGTCATAGGGATAGAGCTTACTAATGCTGTGGAACTGACTTCAGTTTTCTGGACAGCAGGAGTTAAAGTGGATACAACCCCGCCAATGTTTACGCATCTTAAGCTCAAATTCAACCCACACAATAACTCTTTAACTGCGTTTTGGGATGTCAAGGACGAGGAAAGTGGACTTCAAGTCGTAAAGTGGGGACTTGGTAGCAGTTCAGACAAAAAAGATATCAAAAACTTAAAAACTGTCGATATTTCAAGTAAAAGTCTCAAGATAACAGAAGATTTACAACTTGGTTCTACCTACTTCTTCTCTGTGGAAGCAATAAATAGTGTAGGTCTTTTAAATAAAGCTGTATCAAATGGCGTGGTGATAGATCGTACCGCACCAAGTATTGGAATAGTTTACACCCAATATATTCTGCCTCTAAATTATGAAAGAAACAATAACGTTGTCCCCGGTTCATCATTCGCAGTATCTTGGACAGGATTTGTTGATAAAGAAAGTGGGATATCTCAATACAGCTGGGCTACAGGAAATAACCTACAATCACTTCGAAATCTGGATGACAGCAAACATACAAACATTCTGCTCGACGAATCCGTTGGCGGTGTGCAGATTATGAACGTCACTCTGGTTGGCAATACTACATACTACGTGTGCATAAGAGCAACCAATGGTGCAGGCCTGCAGAGAACAGATTGCTCACCAGGAATGACAGTAGTACTGGGTAAATTCTCGGCTGGCGTGGTAAACGATGGTCCAGGGACCTCAAAGAAAGACCTAGATTTCCAGCTTGATAATAGAGCATTATGGGCACATTGGGATGGATTTCATGATCCTGTACATGGAGTGTCATCATATGAATGGTGTATTGGTGAATATCCACCAAATTCATCGGCCAAAGATATTTGCAGATGGCCTTACGCGAAAGTTAACAGTGGAAGAAATGAAGCCCATCGCTTTTTTAACATCACCCTTTTCCAAGGCAAAACATACTATGCCAATGTCAAAGCCATCAACAGTCAAGGAGAAAGTGTTTCTGCAACCTCTGATGGAGTTGTCGTTGATCGAAGTCATCCAGAAGGGGGATTCATAAAGGTTTCTCCTGCTTTTGGCAAAGATACCTTGTATACAACATCTTTCCAAGCACCAAGCGTCATTTGGGACATGAACGACAAAGAAAGCGGAATGAATCATTTTAGGATTGGAGTGGGTTCTTTTCCCTATCAAGACGACTTACTGAGTTTCAAAAAAGTAGACGGAATAACAAGATCAGTGAACATGAGAGATCTAAATTTTACAGTGTCAAAGGGGCTTAGTTTTTTTGTGATCATATCAGGCTATAATATGCTTGGTTTAGAAACAACCTTAACTTCCAAGCAAGTAGTAGTAGACTTGACACCTCCCTTGGCTGGGATTGTAGTGGATGGAGAAATATCTGGTGATGGAGGTTCAGGAACAAAGGATCGTGACTACCAGACCAGCAATCAATCAATATCTGCTCACTGGTATGGGTTTGAGGATAGTGAAAGTGGCATTGTTCACTATAAATGGTGTCTCGGATTAAAGCAAGGTAAATACACATAACATCTTTTTTAAAAATACAATTTGAACTATGCATTTTGTACTCAACGCAAGATTGCATGTCATAATGATAATATTCTCGCGTTTTTTATTCTCACTGTACGATTTCCGTAGTCTTAATATCATGACACATAAGCAAAAAACCAGAAAAACACAGAAAACCATGTGAGTCGATTGTTGTGTGTATAAAATAGTACATGTAATGGTAGTGAGTGTGAGTGAAAGCAGGCCCACATCAGCGAAAGCTGCCAAAATAATCAGCCTGCTCTAGCAAATAAAGATGATCATTATTAGTTTTGATGTCAAAGATTGATGTACGTGTTTTGTCTTTCTTATAGGAACTTGCTCATTGACCAAAATGGTTTCTTCAGGACTTCTAAACTACGTCTCAGTGTCATTAGACCTACAGGATGAGGCTCATTATTTTGTTACAGTAGAAGCAACAAATGGTGCAGGATTGACACAAATGTCGTCTTCGGATGGAGTTACCATCGATTCTAGCCCACCTGTTATAAGTGATGTCTATTTCACCGCTGCTTCTGATGACATACATTTAGCAGTTATTGGAAATAGCACATATCAAAGCAGTGGAAAGTCTCTGAAAGCTCAATGGAGGAAAATTACAGATATCCAAAGCGGAATCACCAGTTTAAAGTACTGTGTTGGGAAACTCTTCAATGTATGTAATGTAATCCAATGGACACATCTCGCGCTTGAGGAGACAACAATCACTCACATTTTTGACGAGCCTTTTTCAGCTGGTACAACTTTATATGTGAGTTTACAGGCCATCAACGGAGCAGGACTAAGTTCAAGAACACATTCCAGAGCTTTGGTTATTGATTCCAGCCCTCCTTCTATAGGAAGAGTTTCAGTTGGAAATACAAACGGAATGAAATATTTCAAGAGAGGCCAGGTTATCGAGGGACAAGCCATAGGATTTGAAGACAAAGAAAGTGGTATAGCTGATTATGAATGGGCGATCTGCTTTGCTATTTATACGAGGCAATGCACGGACTCCTTTATTAGCACAGGATTAAATCATACATTCGCCAAGGATCTCGATTTGACGCCTGGTGTTAGTTATAGACTTATGTCGAGAGTTCAGAACCAAGTAAGGCTTCAAAGCGAAGCTTGGTCTAATGCATTTACTATAGACAACGATTATCCGATTCCAAAGTCTGCGTTTGATGGCATTGAGACCACCAAAGACATTGCTATTCAAAGCTCAACGAATACTCTTTCAGCTAATTGGGAACCATTTACTAATTTAAATTCAAGAATTACAAGTTATGAACTGTGCGCAGGCAGCAAACCATCGTTGTGTGACATTGAGCCATATCGAAACGTTGGCCTTTCCCTCAAAGGGGAAATCTCTGAGGTAATTTTGAAACATATGAGCACATATTATATAACAGTAAGAGCCTGGAACGAGGCAGGAAATGCAGCAAATGCATCGACCGATGGTGTCAAGATTGACAGCACACCGCCGATAGGAGGAAAGATACGAGATGGAAATGGCGAGGAAGATATCGATTATCAAGCTGATGACTCCTTCATTTCAGCAAACTGGGATCAGTTTACAGACGCAGAGTCAGGAATAGAGAAATACATCTGGTGTTGTGGAACTGCAAAAGGATCGTGTGATGTCATAAACGAAAAGGTAGTCCGTGAAGCCAGATACGTTGGACACCAACTCTATATACCGGTCAATCCTGGCTTGAAACTCTACGTCAAGGTCACTGCTCTAAACGGAGGCGGTGGAAAGACAACACTATACTCAGATGGGGTAGTAATAGACAGCACTCCTCCCGAGATAACAGAGGTAAATCGAGAGAATATAATTCTTTTTATAAGCCATGGAGAGCGTAGACGATTGATAATATCTAGGAAATTACTATTTTTTTGTGGTCTCAACCCCCTTCCGTCCACCCCATACTTTATTAGATTATATGCTAGTCAAAAAAGTTTCAAACTCTTTCCACTATCAGCCCTTTCAAGGATGCTCCACGCTCCTTGTGTTTTCAACATTGATTTACAAACAAATGTACAATTAATGCTATTATTGGTAGGCCATTTCATCAAGTGTTCTAGTACCTTTACCATAATAGTGGTGCAGTACTAATGTGTGATTCCATATTGACATCTAGGTTAAAGATCTGCGCACTAGACATCATTTGGAAGATGCAGACTTTATCACTTCTAAAGCTGAATATTGCGTCGCGTGGAAAGCCATCGATAAGGAAAGTGACGTACAGAAAAGTAAAATATCAGTCTGCCCTGCCCTAACACCAAATAGCGACTGTCTTATTTCGTCCATGGATGTTGGTGTACAGTTAGCAATTTGCATGTCAAATCTTGAGCTTCTTGAAGGAGTCAAATACATTGCTAAAGTACAAGTTACTAATACTGCTGGACTGAGTACATGGAAAACGTCTGATGGCTTCGTTCTCGATTTTTCTCCTCCGGATACAGGAGAAGTTTATCATGTTAGCAATCTTGGCATGACGCAAACTACCTTGTCCAGTTTTACAAGCTCTGATATTGAAGTTCAATGGCATGGATTTTTGGATAAAGAAAGTTCAGTATCTAAGTATTTTATTTGCCTTGAAGAAGGCTTCTCAGGGACGTGTGATCACATCACTAATTTTACAGATGTTGGGAATCTAACAGAATACTCCTTCAAAGGCACAGATCTAAAGCATAATACTAGGTATTATGCATCTCTTGTTGCTGAGAACGGAGCTGGCCTTCAAAGCACTGCAGTTTCTTCCGTTGGAGTCTTAATGGATACTACAGGTATGTTAACAATTGTAACTATTATTTATTAATATATGTAGAAGTACTAGTATCTAATTCAGTTTCAAGTAAACTGATATTCAAAGAATTCTAGATACATGACTAATAGGATTTTTGTAGCCCCAATACTAGGACGTGTGCTGCACGACGGTGAAGTGGAAGGCAAAGAGATACACTTCCAAAACTCAACTCTTGACGTCAAAGCCCACTGGACAACTTGTGAAGACCCAGAAAGTGATATCATAAAGGTGGCATGGTGTGCTGGCACTACGAAAGGTCTTTGTGACATTTCGAAAATGCGTGACATATCTCCTTGGGTATACGATGTACATGCAGTTTTAGAAAAGCCAGTACAAAATGGACGAGTGCTATACGTAACAGTCCAAGCAACAAACGGAGCCGGGAAAACTGAGACAGTGACGTCAGACGGTGTTACTATTGACGGCACTCCTCCAAAGCAAGGAAAAGTATTTTTTGGTAACACATCAAATGAAATGAACTACCTTTTTGGCGAAAATGACATTGATGTTCACTGGATAGAATTCGCTGACGAGGAAAGTGGAATACAGAGTTACGAGGTAGCCATATGTGATGCAAGAAATTCAGCCAACTGTCCGCAATCGTATACCTCAGTTAATAATGCAACACACGTACAAATATCAGGTACTTCGCTTTACTTCATTTTACATAGATTTACAAAAAATATCAGTAGTAGTTGCAACCTGCTTTGGAGCTCAAAATCCTTGTTCTAAAATTCTTCTGAACGTAAGGGTTGTCACAAAAAGCGGAAGTTGTAACTAGAACGTTTTTGCGTTTTTCTTCCTTTCAGGATTAGATTTTGAAAGTGGAGCCATGTACATTGCAAAAGTTAGAGCAACAAACTTTGCAGGCCTAAAGACAGAAGCAACATCAAAAGGGATCACAGTTGATTACAGTCCTCCTTCGGGTAGTCGCACTTGGCTTGGGTCAGAAGGCAAGCACGTAATCTTACAATCAAGTACAACTGAACTTAAAGTCAGGTAAACTTTTGCCTCGAAGCTAGAAATGCTGGTTTTTGCATAATTTGTCCCCACCTTAGTGTTTTTATTTTCAATTTGGGTTTATCAAGGGGAGGTCTTGCGTATCGCAGTTATTATCAGTTTTTCATGAAATTGGTTCACTACTTGATGCGAACACGGAAATAGATGTTCTCTATTTAAATTTCTCTAAGGCATTTGATTCTATAAATCATGCAAAGCTGTATGTTGTATGGGATATCAGGTTCCCTAGTTGTTGATGGTACAAAATCTAGTTATACATCTGTGATTTCGGGAGTTCCTCAGGGAAGTCTACTAGGCCCATTTCTTTTCGCATCATATGCGAATGATAAATATGGGGCATGTTCACATGGACTACGAGTCTACTCATGCTCTGTTGAAGCTATTAAATAAAAATAAAAAATAAAATAAATGTAGATTTCAAAAACTCCCTCTAATTGCGTTTCTTACTGAATTTCAATTTATATTTTTTTATCTGTTATTCCGGCAACAGTGTGTTGTCGATAGATTATTATTATTATCATTATCGTTATTATTATTATTATTATTATTATTATTATTTCCTTTATTATCCATGTCATGTTAGTTGTTAGTTATGTATCTGTTGTATTAATTTGTATACGTTTATGTAAGTATGGGGCATGTTCACATGGACTACGAGTCTACTCATGCTCTGTTGAAGCTATTAAATAAGAATAAAAAATAAAATAAATGTAGATTTTAAAAGCTCCCTCCAATTGCGTTTCTTACTGAATTTCAATTTACATATTTTCTATATTTCATAGATGGCAGTTGTTTAATGATGCTGAAAGTGGGATTTTTTCCTATGAAATATGTTTGACGTCAAGTGAGTGCAATGTCAGTGACTACATAAACGTTGGACTAAATACCAGCTACGACCTAACTTATTTAGAACTTAAACATGGCAAGTCGTATTACGTAACATTAAAAGGAACGAACAAGGCTGGGTTAGCTGCTACAGCGACTACAGATCCTATTACTATAGACACTACACCACCTGAACCAATTATTGATTCAAGTCTGGTCAACAAAACAGCAAAACAACAGGTTCTCAGGTTTAATTGTACTGAAGAATTGGTAAGCCTCGAATGGGACATGTTTGGTGATCCTGAAAGTGGAATGTCCAGATATGAGTTATGTGTCGGGACAGAAAAAAGATTGTGCAATATCGTTCCTCTTACATCATTAGCTCCAAACCTTAGTAGCCGGGCCTTTACCCATGAAAAAGCTACAGGGTCTCAACTTTTTGCCAAACTCAAAGCCTTTAACAATGTTGGGCTATATAGCATGGAATCTGAAGAATGTGTTTTCATAAATAATGCCCCTAGAGTCAAGTACGTTAAAGATTTGAATGCTTCCAATATAAATGATGATACCGAAATTGATTGGACGGCTAATACAACAAGCTTGAGAATAAAATGGGACATATCGGATAACGTCACAGAATATAAATCAAAGGTGCGTATTGAAGTAGCTGTAACACTGCCAGTCTCTAACCTATCCTATCCAAGAATCAACAGCAAGAAATCTTGGAATGGAGAACCGTTTGCTCTAAATTTTACCAATTTACAGCTTTGGAAAAAAAATCTAAGCATTGAGAGCTTGGACTTGAAACCATGGGAAGAATATCGTAGTGTTATTCGCGTCTGGAATGAAGGGCAAATCTACAGCGAGCTCAGTAGTGATGGTGTGCGTCTTGAGCCAAATCCTCCATTGCCTTGTAAACTCGTTATTCAAGATATTTCTGCAGAAAAAGAGAGATTGCGATGGCTACCCAGTCTTCGGCTTCCGATTTTTAACAAAAGTGCTTTAATTCCCGAAATACTGTACATTTCATCGCCCAGTAACATTTTTGTGGTAGTAAGCTATATTATCAACATTACAAATCAGACTCAAGCAGAGTTATTCAGTGATTCTAAAGATTTCAAAGTTTTAGTTTACCGGGTTCGTTCTGACAATAATGCTACGAACACTTCTGAAAATATCTTAGAAACAAAGACATTACCAGGTATTGCTAGTCCACAAGGCCCATGCTGTGCCAATTATACATCAAATGATATTACTATGCTGTCTGACATCCACTTCAAACCTACTTTACCAACCGAGAAGTTTGGATCTTTCGTCGTCTTGCTAAAACAGAGATACCTAGCAGTTACCTCTCTCAACAAGGTCTCTATCTTTTCCCTTCAAAACAAGTCGCTTAATCGAGAGGTTATTACTATGCCTGAAACGATATCTGGGATTTCACACTCCGAAGATCGTATTATGATAACTTCAACACGAAAGCTCCACGTGTACAATTTAAGATTTGGAAAAAATAACTCCTTTCTGCGTGTTGGAAAAATGCCAATAATTTCGTGGACAAACTTGGATGGTAGAATTGCTGTCGTACATAATAACACCATTGCGGCTACCGGAAGAACAGCACAAAACAAAAGTGTGGTTGGGATATTCCACGTAAGAAATGGGGTCTGGCAGGTCAAAAGAGTACTTGGAAAAACTGAAAACAGTAGAAAATTTGCTAAAGCCCTAGCGATAAACAGCAATTTCCTAGCAGTTTTGTCTTCATCTTATGTGATAGTATATTCATTAGATGATTTCGGAGTTGCTATGAGAATTAGCTTAAAGGTTCCGGGGATGAACATTGCAGAACCTTCACTCAAGCTTACAAAAAGTAACGCCTTAATCCTAGTATCCAAGAAACAGTCAAAAATTGTAATCTTGCATCTTGACATCCATACCAAGTTATACAAAGAAATATGTTTCTACAAAATACCTTCAGACATTAAGCTGAGTGGTAAATTTGACTCAGTGGACAGAGATAGTGGAACCGTTGTAGCGCTTGGAATGCAAACCTTAGGCGGTGTTGATGGGGTTCTACTAATTGGATTTCAAGGCGCCTTTGCATACCATCCCTACTACGATTTGGGTCAGTGTCTTGGATTAGGAAGAATTATTTCACGCGATAATGAACTTCGTGTTGACGATGGAGTACCACGAGCAAGTGTTTCAATACAGGGTTGGAATATCGTTTTTGGAACTCCCGGAGAATTAACATGGCCAGATCGAAGTGAAGACGCTGGAACTGGAAGGGTTCATATAATGACGTACTGCCCTCTTAACCATAAAAGAGTCAAGACTTCAAAGTTAGTGGAACAACAGCCATTAGAATGTGAAGCATGCGAGGATGGCAGAAGGTCTCTTGGAGGTGTTACAACAATCTGTACAGTGTGTAAAGGTCGTAAGTGTGCGTTGGCACCTGTTGGTGATCCTTTCCACTTTGTTGCCAAAGTCTGCAATGATTCAATTTGTCCTACTAATGAGCAAGTAAGCGATAAGACCAACGGGATTAAGATAAACCATCTGAACGGCACGTTTTTCGAAGAAGATGCAGTCATTGACGAGTACACAGTAAAGCTAGTCGAGACAACTCGTGCTGGTATGTCAACAACATCTGAATCAGAGCCGTTTATTATCGATACAACATCTCCAGTGGTGGGAACTGTGTATGATGGCCTAGGAAATGATCGAGAAACAAACTGCTCAAGTAACGAAACTTTTGGCGAAAATAGTCAGTGTTCTACACGTAGTTTCCAAGATACGGACATTGAATATACCAATAACACGTCCGAAGTTCACGCTCGATGGATCGACTTTGCTGACAACGAGAGCAACATAGCAGAGTATTTCTGGTGTGTAGGAACAAAACCCATGCTGGATGACATTCGGCAGTGCGAGAGCACAGGACAAAGAAAAAATGGCAGTCACTATGGACTGGACTTTAAACAAGGTGACACTTACTATGTTACCGTGGTTGCATGTAATGGTGCTCAAAGATGTTCAGCAGGTCATTCTAATGGTGTAACAATTGATGTTACTCCACCTACCATGCAGTATGTCCGAGATGGTGTACTTGGTCCTGATATGGATTACCAGGTGATTGTTAAATAATTTTCGTGGATCTTTTAAATTAATGTCACTATTCCTTGTTAGTTTACCCGATGTCGTATGAAGTTCAGTTCATCTCCCATGTGCTCTTAGAATATGATTTTAAAATATCTTATGACTTCTATAAGCCAACAAGTATTCCTAACTTAAAGTGCTGAATATATTTTAGGTATTCCTGGACATTATTTTTGCATACTTCAAAGCTTCTGACGAGAACAGTGATATAAACTCATACGAGGTGGCTTGGGGAACTGCTCCTGGTCTTAAAGACATTAAAGAGTACGAAGAAATTGGTAATACAACCATATGGTATGCGAAGTTTAAAAACAACACGCTGGAAAAGAAAAAGAAGTATTTTGCAACCGTTAGAGCATCCAACAAGGCAGGTTTATTATCAGAGCCAATGTCGTCTGATGGCATAATCGTTGGAAAGTCTGAGTACATATTTGACAAGAATGCTTCAGCATCGTTCTTTTTTGACACTGTAAATGTGAAAACTGATGGAGCCAGAGAAGATGGTGGCGTTGGGAAAACATATGGGACCTTGGAAGTTCCTAAAGGAGCTGTAGATGGCGAAGTAAAACTTCAGTGTTACAGCCTAGATGATAACACCCTCGCATCCAATAAATCTGAAGATGGTCCAGTGTCCAACCCTAGCATAACGAAACCAAAGGTAAGTATATTCGTATACACATTATGCCTCGGAATAATTAGAAATTACTCTGCAACTACTCCTGACACTAGGGCCCTCAAATAATAATCGATCCACTGAACAATTTTTCTTTGGACGTAATTTTTTCCCTTTTAGAACTCATGTCATTATTAAGAGTTATTTCATTGTTTTCCAATGACCCTCGAAAAGACATGAACATGGATGCAACTCAAAAAGGAAGAAAAAAGAAAAAAGGAACTTATTCTCACTAGGTTCGAAATGGGAAAACATTTGCCGACCCAAAGTAAAGGGGTCTGTCGTCTTGGGTTATAATGGGCAAGCACCTTATCGAGTAAGAGTAACGATGCTCCATTAACTTTATGTCTCTGAAGCAAAAGAGTTAGTTGTTAACACCTTCGCTGATGCGCAGAGCCGCAGGGATTTCCCAATTTCCAAACCTTATTATTAACACTTATCGACTCCTATTTCCAGCAATTCATGCTTGGCAATTACAGCTTCCAGATCAAAGCTATGGATCCCATAAACAACACTGTTCAAGAGGGATATAAGTTCGCCAAGCCGATCAAGATCTCCATGTATTACGATGTGGACAACTTAGTGAAAGCCAACAAACGAGTGGTGAACAAAGAAGTCAAGAAGGAGGACATTGATCCTGTGCTGTTTTTGTGGGATATAAAAAATAACACATGGTATTAAATGTTGCTCAGTTCTGCTTTTTTAGAAATTAGGAAGTCACAAATTCAAAAAAATATTTTCATTATTACAGGATCGATGCATCTCTGTCTTGCCCAGAACCCTGGCAGCACGTCAACCGTACCATCAAACTTCTCACTGTCCATATCTGTCACTTGACTCAGTTTGCTTTCTTTTGGTCATTCAAAGCAAAGAATGGATTGATGATGTTTGACAAGAACAATTCAGGTAAATTTGTCTGAGTTTCAGTGTAGTCGTTGTAGTGATAGACTCGATTTGGTTTTGTTCAATTGTTTTTGCTGTTATACTGCTAGTGTTGGTGGTGGTGCATGGTGGTGGTGGTGGTATTGTTAATGTTGAACATTGTTGTTGATGATAAATGTTATTAGTATTGAGGTTGCTGCTGCTGCTGTTGTTTAATAATAAAGCTATTTCCAAAAAGGTTATCCCATATATAAGGATTACTGCATAGTGCAATAGCCCACTTTCGATATCCTGGTTGAGAGATCACGCACAAAGCAATTATAGGAGAGGCTCAAGGGAAACAAAAGAATATCTTAGGATTACTTCATTGCTTCCCCGGAGCCTCGTCTTGAATTGCTTTGTGCGTCATCACTCAACCAGAATATAGAAAGTGGGCTATTCAGTTAACTTGTTCGCAGTATATTATAACGAGAATGAAATCAGTAGAAGCCAAAATCAGCCTAAATCACACATTCTACATATTGTAGGTAATGCATTTTTTGTACATATAAAAATATGTTCTCGTTCCGTTCTAATTAAATTTCACTGACATTGTAATGCCTTTGTGTAAAATAACTGTCATAAAAATCGCTTTCTGATTGGTCGACGGCTCGTGCTACTTATACATGAGAACACACAGGACACTTGTGGCCGTTTTCTGTTTCTTCAATTTATCATGTCAAGTATCATTCAGTATTCATTGAATATTTATCAATTATTTCACAGTTTACGATGCAAACGGTGATGTAATTGTTCTTCTTGAAACAAGAGCACGGCAGATAGATCTTCCTATTAAGCGTTCCAAAGGAAGCAACGGAAACATCGAAGTTTATTGGTCTCTTCATAGCAATAAATCACTTGATTCAGATTTGATATGGCCAAAGTCAGGGAAAATAGCATTAAACGAAAGCCAGTGGAACGCTACTCTTTCTGTGAGGGTAGCTAGCATTGAAAAGAGGACAGGAAAACAAGTTTTCTATGTTCGACTTAACAACGTGACTGGTGGGGCAACTCTAGCATCTCGTGACAAGACAGAATCAAGCCTGATTATTGTAGGCAGTTCTGAAGTACAGGAAGACCCTCCGTCCACCTTAACCTGGATCGTTGGAGTAGTTTTTGGATTTATTTCCATAATGATAGTAATTCTGTGGCTTATAAGAAGAAATAGAAAAAGAAGAAAAGTTGTGAATAATAAATCGTAAGTACTAATCGAGAAAATTTGCACGCAAATTTGTCTCTTTTCCTTTGTATCGACATATTCAGTTATTTCTTTTTTAAATTCAGCACTAGCACTGCTACAAGCTCTACACAGAACCAGCTGCAAGATGGTGGACAATTGGACATTACTAATGACACAGAGTCTGCAACAGAAATTAGAGGAGTAGCAGTAAATCAGGGAGAATATAATAATTCAACTGATCTTGGTAATGAAATTGAGCTACATGATATACGCGCCGATGTGGGTAAACGATCCAGTAGTAATGAAAATAAACAGCATTCGAAGGAAACGAGAGTAACACATGGTCATCAAGGAGAATATAACAATCCAAGCTTTGAAAATGATGTCGATGTTGATGAAATGAGGCTATATAATAAAGTCCTTAAAGACCACCGCCAACCCCAAAATAGTTCCAATCTTCGTGAATCAAGTGAGGCAGCTTCTACAGGTGCAATTGATACCACGTCCCCAGTACCAAAAGACATCGTGTCTTTACCTGCAAATGATGGAGTCTCGGGTGCTTCCAAAAAGAAAACAAAGAAAACGAACGCCGAAAATCGAGGATATGACAATCCAAGTTATCAAAGGGAAAACGATGGCGATGCGTCACAGTAAGATGAAGCTATGTCAATTAGAAATTTAGTTTTTGCAATCTGATGAGTAAGAACTTGCAGTACCGTACGTAACTCTATCTCCATTGGTTCCCATGCAAGTCTAAGCCCTGTATAATTCATCTATACACCCAGAAAACGGGATCCGTTATTTGGAAGTTAATAAGTTCCATATGGTGAACAAAAAAAAACAAAAAAAACAGCGCATTCGATTTTTTCTATCTATTTCGACTCTACTTTATATATAGAATAAGGGTCATCTTCATTTAGTGAAGATTCTCATAGCAAAAAATTTGGAATTTTGGTGCAGTACCCCCAATAAGTAAATTAAAACATAACAGCTAAATGACGGGAAAAGGCTTAACATGCACAAGACGATGCAAGTATGTAGTGTAATATGAATATAATTGTTTAGTTTTTATAGTTTATATAAGCCATTTTGTAAACAGCTAAAGTTAAATACAAGTGGAATAACACTGAGGCACCGAAATACTAGAACAGTTATAAAAATCCTATTACCCATTTTACTTATTCCGCACATTATTACAACTTTGATTATCGTTCTTGATAAAGTTAGATTTGTATTCCAAATTAATTTTACGAATTCGTTTCCAGCATTTTTAAAATGATCCATTTTCAGTAAGCGATGGTCATTAAGAAAAAAAATCATATCTTTAGCGCTCTAATTTTTATATATAAGCATTTTTTGAATTTTTATGTAAGGATTTTTAAAAGTGATATGTATGTAATTAGTTAAAAGATGAGAAAGATGAATAAAAACATTCTCAGCAATCAAAAACTTGTTATAAAAAGAAAGAAATGGAAGTTGACACATACGAGCTAGAGCTCATTAAAAATAGTACTCTGGGCGGAGACACAACAACAAGACAGCCGGCAAGCACGACACTAACCGACCATCCAATCACAGTGCAGATGAGTCAATTGATACATTTTCTGTAACCCTATAGCTAAACTTTTTGATGTTCTGAAATTGGGAAAATAACTCAGAATGATCTGATAATCGATATTTTTTACATAAAAGCAGTTATAGTGTACATTCGATTGAAGAACAAGAGGACGGTGATCAATCACGGCTATAGGGCCATTAACAAAATATGTGACTTAAAACAACTCCCAATAAAGAGAAATCTAAATTACTTTAAAAATACTGAAGATTGAATTCCCCTCCCTTCTTTAAAAAATATAATTTCAGAAATATCATACTGAACATTCATTTCAGGTATCATAGTTTTAAAAGGCTTTTTGGTCAGAGGAGGGGGGGGGGGACCTTGCATCGTATAAATATGCTGATATTTAAATATTTTATGCTAAACCCACTTTCTAGTAGATAAACACAACCGGCGTGCTCACCTTTTTTTAATTCCTTCACTTGTTCTTTCCTGTGGGGTATCATTTCATGTTTTCCCTTGCTCCTTGGATGCTGTCATTATTTCTAGGACTGGTACAATTATCTTGGTAAAGAGTTTATAGCTTTGTCTTCGTATTTCGTTGACAGAGTCCACAGCTCTTCTCTCTCATATATACCAGACGAGAAACGCCGCCATATCTATAAAAAATAATTAAATTCACTTATAAAAAATAATCATAAGCTATATACAAGAAAAAGCTATATATATTTGCGTTTTAAGCTTATACTCAAACCTGAAGGACATTGTTTCCAGAGGAAGGATTTTTAGCAAGCATAACATGGCACCAACTTCTTTTACAAGTTAAAAAAGTATGAATATTCAACCTTATAATTAGCTAAAATGCACGTGAGAAAGGAACAAAGGAACAATTTACTAAAATGTAAGTCATAGAAAATATGGAAAATACCTTTGAGTGTTTCACAACCTAGAAGTGTGCTAGAAAAAATGCTAGAAAGGAAACTATACATAAGCTTAAATTCACTGAGCCAAGTAATTTTTTATCAAAGAAAATAGAATAGATTAACATTAAGTTAAAGTTTACAGAGAAAACAAATTTTGAGAAACAACACGAAAGTTTTCGTCTCAAATATCTTCACAGAATTTTACGAGTTTTCTGCTACATACAAAGATCATTAGAAAACAAATTGAAAACCAAGTTATAAATAATAACTTACCCGCTTACTTGACACTAAATGGAGCTGTACATACAAGGAAAAAAGCCTGTATTTCATCCATGATTTTAGGTTTTGAAGCCCTTGTAAGTCTTCTTCAACCTAGTTCAACCAGTAGTTCAACCTGTTTTTGTTTTTCTGAAAACTTTTTTCTCTGCCGATTAGTGTACGAAAAACGCACACGCGTCTTCGGCTGTCTTCGGCAAGCGCGCGAAAATCCAAACTTGATCCTGATTGGTCAGTGGAAGCACAGGGAGCCCAATTTAGATAAAAGTAAAAGGTGAAAATAAAATCGGAAAAAAAATCACGTTTAATTAATTTTTTAATTCCAGGTCAAGATAATGTCCTCTATAATGCGAAAAAGCAAAAAAAAATCCGTAAAAAATGCACTAGAACATTTTTTTTCGCTGTTAAATTATATTGACATAAATCCACACGTAGGATACCATAGGGAAATTACATTGAAAAACAAAGGCGCGCGCGAAAAAAAATGTTCTAGTGCATTTTTTACGGATTTTTTTGCTTTTTCGTATTATAGAGGACATTATCTTGACCTGGAATTAAAAAATTAATTAAACGCGATTTTTTTTCCGATTTTATTTTCACCTTTTCCCTTTAATCTAAATTGGGCTCCCTGTGGTGGAAGAGGTGAGAGCGGGTACATACTTCATTTCTCTTTTCGTCTTTTAGCACTGATTAATCCACAATTGCATATATCGTTTACGGCCACGGACATACATTTTACTTTTTCATCCGTAATTTTAGGTTTTGAAGCTTGTTTGTTTAACTGTTTTTGCGATTGTTTTCTTCCCTCTCTCCTGGTGCTCACGATCACCTAACGAAAAACATGCACTCGTTTTCGGCAAGCGCACTAAGCGCGCGAAAATTCCAAACTTGATGCTGATTGGTCAGTGGAAGTGGGCAGAGACAGCCATCCATTTAAACCGAAATAATTAAGAACGTAGCCTACTAATAGCCCACCTCCGAGATATGCTTCGTTTGTCACGCACAAAGGTCTGACTACGAGGCCAGTGGCCGGGGAAGATGAAAGTCATTGGGGGCACGCAGTGGCGGTGTAAAAAAACTCAAGGAGGGGGGGGGGGGGGTGGAAATTCCCCAAATACGTATTTTTGCTAATAACATTTCTTCATACCA
Organism: Anthopleura sola; assembly: GCA_023349425.1. Classification (NCBI taxonomy): domain Eukaryota; kingdom Metazoa; phylum Cnidaria; class Anthozoa; order Actiniaria; family Actiniidae; genus Anthopleura; species Anthopleura sola. The sequence goes on from JALHLI010000022.1 coordinate 2,490,589, forward strand.
TCAATTTTATTTGCTACTTTGTACTCGGAGTCCCTACATTTGTATTGAAGTAAGTTTTACTTCCGGTGTCTTCCTTTGTTATCTTGAGGACCAATCACGAGGCAGGAAATATTGGACTTTTCTAGGCATGTATGTCGTCGAGCATGCGCAGGTAGGACTGTAGAAACGAAATTTGTATCTTTTTTGAACATGTTCAGGGTAGCACATACACATACAAAAAAAAAAAGAAAGAAAAAAACCACAGAACATTCATGCATTTATGGTTAAGGATAACGAAATGATTCAACAAAATTAATTTTTGACTTTATTTTTTTCCAAACTTATTTCTTAGGTGCCTTCGCTCTTTTTCAAAGGTACCTGGCAAAGATAACTGAAAACCTATATGTTAACTTCGAACACTAAGAATAAAGATAGCTATATCGCTAGAACAACGATTTACCTACCTCATCCCGCGGCATCATCGTAGTCGGTAGTCCATCATAAACCAATGGTGTTACCGAGGGATATCTAAAAAGATAAACGGTATATTTTTTGATTATGGAATCATACGGCCAAACCTAACATGGACAAGATGGTGGCCTTACCTTCAATTTAGCTGTTGTCAGCTTCGAAAGCCGATCCAAATCCATTAATAAAAGGTTCTTGAATCGTGTTCGTATCTAATAATTCTTTCCATTCCTCTAAAGAGTTATCTGCAATTCTTCGCATCATGATTGTAAAAACAATTGTTCTATCTTCCAAGGCTTTAGAGGTTTCCATACGCGAAACTTTGAAGATGAAAATCCATGCCTCGAACTCTTGGCTTTATGCACGTATCTTATTATCTTACTTGAAATTTTCGCGTCAACTTAATTTCGGGATTTCTGAGGTCGCATATTTCGCGACACTTTAATTTCGCGAGTTTGCGAAAAAAAAAGTCATATTAATCACTTCCATTTCGGGTAAATTATAATTATAAGTCATATTAAATAGTAAATTTAAGGTACACTCTCAATATGCATCCTTACAAAACATCTGGACAAACTGAACCATCAAACAAGAAATTCACTTAGTGAAGCGCAACTCGCAGTTTACAGCGAGGCTTCAGGTGCAATGTAAATAAACTATGGCGTCAGGGTTGTAAGGACCAATCAGATCGACTTACAATTTAGTGGTCATGAGTTTTGACGTCACTTCCTGCAAGGGTTATGATGACGTCACTTCCTGTGATGTTACGGACCAACCGGATTGACTTTTGGTTCATCGACATGCAAATGAGTGACCGCGAAACAATGGTTCCGAGTCGAGGTTGGACTTGATGAGTTCATGCATTTACTGTATTTATCAAGTTGAATCACTACTTTATTTGAAAAACAAAAATGCAGTAACTTACCGGATATTTCATATGAACAAATCCCATGAGCAAATCCAAAACCAGGCTGGCTACAATCATGTCCATTGCAAATTTGGCATTTCGCATTACATTTGAAAGATGTGCCTCTACAATAGCCCTTGGCGCACTTGTCAGAGTGAGTGCAGGGATCTCCGTCGTCACATTTGGACCCATTTACATGAGACCAGGTATATGAACTGGTATTCTGATTGCACCACTAGAAGAAGAAGAATTTCTTTCAGTTTCTTACGTAATGCCCTTGAAATGTTCTGCATAAACGTTAAATCAATCGATCTTATTAAGTTTTATTTTCTTTTCATATTGACAAAATGGTGGTCAGTCAATCACCTGTCACTTTCTTTATAAAATGAGGTACTAGAACGAAAGTTGATGTTTGATTGATCGGAGTTTTTCTCGTGCAGTTAAAAAAAAATACAAGTTTCATTTTATCCCTTTAAACTAAAATCTCTTATTTATGTTTGATTTGTAATTTCTAACATTATCGAAATCAAAATTTGCTCCTCTAACCTGGCAAGGATTCCCTGGCTTCAGTTGCTGATTTGCAAAGCAAGTCCTGGCTCCATTATGCTGAATAACACAGTGACCATTCTTCAAAGGACAACCTCGTCCATCATGGCTTTCACATGGGAGGCATGTGTAAGGTGTACCCGTACAAGCGCCATTAACACAGCGATCATCTTTGGTCTTGACGTTATTGTCACTGCAGCGGAGATTGTTATTGTTTGTCCATTTATGGGGACTATTGCTGTTGCATTGCTGAAAATTTATAAATTCAGATCAATATATATTTTTTGTAAATAATCCTAGTCAACTACAATGCATTGCTTTGATTACATTCGAAATGAAAGTAACCTTTAGAAAACTAGTCTTGTAAATATCTTCGTTAAAACGTAAATTGACAACGTGTAAGAGTACAGTATGAATGGTTGAAATGCTATAGTAGCTGAAACAACCATGCAGGATGGTCTCCCCGATTAGCAAAGCACGTGTGCCAAGCTAGAAGTTTCGAGACATTAATAAAGTTCAACAAAGCCTTCTTTTTCGCTGCCATTTTGCCTGGAAAAATACTAATTTAAAAAAGCACCTGACAGGGGATTCCTGGTCTCAGATCGTTGTGATTGAAGCAAGTTTTTCTTCCATTCTCAGTAATTGTACAAAATCCTGGCTTGACTGTACACGTGTTCCCGTTGCACCGTTCACATGGTAAGCACGTGAAGGGAGTGCCAATACATCGTCCATTAACACAGTTATCTGCTCGTGAGCACAAGTTACCATCACTACATGGAAGAGCGTTGTTATTGGTCCAGGCCAATTTGTTTGACCTATTGCAATCCTGTTGACCAAAACCGAAAAAAAAATGTCATATGTTAAAAGTTATATCTAAAATTTTTTGAATTGGCTGGGACCGAATAGCCTGCGTAGCGGCCTAAAGGATGGGGGTGGGGAAGGGGACAAAATATGATATTTCAAGATGAATCTCGATGATCAACAGAATCGAGGCAAAATCATCGGGATTCGGCTCCCTCCCTTCCTCTACCCATTCCTCTCGTTCCCTCCCTCGATTTTTCAATTATTCCATTTTTAAAACTTAGAAAAACTGACGTTTCCAGTGAAATCACTTTGGGTTTTGCTATTCGCCGAGGAATTTAAACGTAATGTTGCCCGCTCAAATTTGACCGACGAACACCACGTGGTATCCTTCTAGCCAATGATAAGACTGAGAGAAGAAAATGGACTTTTACACTTGCTGCGTAACAATAAGATTTTATGTCGTGCAGGCTTTGACGATCCGTGGAATTTAATTTTTTAAACTGGGGAGTGTTGTAAGATAATGGTGCGATAATGGTACGATAATGATAATAGCAAAGATTATTTAAATGTACCTGACATTCGTTGCTAGGGTTCTTTGTACCATAAGCATAGCAACGACTTCCAATCTTGCACTGCCTTAGATCACATCGCGTACCAACTTTAGTGTAACAAGCATAGCACCGACATGTGTAACTACCACGGGTATTGATACATCTGTGTTGGCAGGGGCTATAACTGGCACACTCGTTGACATCTGAAATAGGAGCCATTATGATACTTGCATGAGTTAAAACCGTGTAAAATCGTTCATGATGATTTTTCAAAATTACGAGCTAATATTTCAACGGAGTTTCGCGGCGTCCATGTTTTTCCAAAAAGAGAAAATTTATGCCCTACAATATGGGAGCCTTGAAGCCCGTCTATAAAAATCCTAATCCTACACAGAAATTATTATTATTATTATTATTATTATTATTATTATTATTATTATTATATACATGACAAAATTACTCGCATTTTATTGGCTTAGAGCAGTGCAGTTCAAGTGTAACACAGTGCAAAAAAGTGTAACAGTGCAAATTACGTTTTCCGAAAACGGTCTTGAAACCAAACTTTTTTTGATCAGTCTGCTGTTGAGAACCGATTATCAAGCATCAAGACTATGCATTTTCCGATCGCGAAGGAACAAGTTTAAGCGGCGAAAACGTTGATGATTTTCTTTGTTGTTGAATTAACAGATTTCCGATGGTTTAGAGTGGTATGTCCTCTTATTTACCACGATATGACGTCAAAAGGTGGTCAAAATGTTATGTACTCACGAGGCGTAGCCGTTGAAAACGGAAAAATTTATAGACTCGTTTGCATGGCTGGGGGTGCATACAATTATAGAAAACCCAGAAAACATAGCATTTGACCAAACAGATCTTCGGAAAAAAAGCTAATTCAAGCATGATTGAGAAGAGAAAAAAAGTAAAGGAGATTTTCTAGGTGAAGTTTTTTTAATTAGATTTTACATTAAAATTCAATCAGTCAATTCTAATTTGTTTTAATTTTGAAATATTGCAGGAGATTTCAAAATGGATAGAATTAAAAGTGGTAATTGCACTTCGTGCCGTGCAATTTTGGTCTGTAAATCAGACTTGTGATCATTAAACAAAGTTTCTAACAAAGTTTGAATATCAGACCAAATCGCATTCTACCCAGTTCAATTACCATCATAAACCAACTCCAACCGGCATTGATTTTTTTATGTCTTATTGTTCCCCTGTGCGCGCACTTTAATTAATTACGAGTTCATTAACCGTTGTTTGACGATTACAAACATCTTGTACATCCCTGAAGGTGGGCGCTTTGTCCCGGCCAAAGCTCGGATAAATGAAATAGATCGATTGATTGGACGAAAAAGCATCTATCTACATATATTTTTTGTCTACTTTGTTCCTAAAATGTTTTGTATGGCCCAAACTTTTAAAATAAGAATTTCCGGTAAGTTATCCGCCATCCCCATCTTGATCATGACTGTTTTCTAGATTTTCTATGCATATGTTTTGGAATGTGACTATTATCTTGTCTCGCTGGCTAAAAACTCACCATTCTGGCAGCAGCGTCCCCTCCACCCTGATCTACACCGACAACCATAATATCCGGAAGCCCCTCCATTTTGACAACCCGTATTACAACTCCTTGAGTCCGTTAAATGGTAATCACAACTTCCTCCGTTCGATTCCGAAGTTGTCTTATGTCGGTTCTTTTCTTGTCTACCATCGCACCCGCTAGAACAGGACGACCAAGATGTCCAACTGCTAACAACACAATTTCTTGGTGAAGGTCTAGGTCTAGGTGGAGGTGGATTACGTTGCCTTTTCTTTGACAACCACCAACCATTTGCTTCTTGCAGATTCATAAGTATAAATACTGCATTTAATGTGACTATACTGGATATACGCATCTGAAAATGGAATCAATTAGTTTCTCTTTTAAATTAGTAAAATTCTACTACTATACTATTGCAAATCCTGCATTCTGATTGGCTAACGTACTCACTATCTATCAGCCGATAGATAGTGGGTTGAGAAAGCCGGCTTTGTTTTGAAAAAAATGGCGGCTTTCCCTTCGCGATTTTGTGAAGTTTCCTACGAAGGAATAGAAATAGTTTCGTTGAGAATTTTACTAAAACAATTAGAAGACTCACTCTCGATTTCTATCGGCTTTGATAGTTGACTCGGGGCCGGAGCCCCTCGTCAACTATCAGCCGATAGAAATCTCGAGTTCGTCTTCTAATTGTTAAGTATAACTAATTATAAGATATAGTTAGAATTCCATAATCAGCCGCATTTTTTGAGTATATACCAAAACATCTGAATCTGAAGTTATTTAAATTTTATAATTTTTGTTCAAAAACCTTAAACAATTGTATTTTTTACATACCTTTTTAAAGTCCTATTTCTTTTAAAAGTCCTATCAAAACTTGCTGCTATTTGAAAACATCGGTTCGAATGGGAATACGCATCGTTTCAACTTCGTGAAAGCTAGAAAAACAATTTAATGATATTTCATATCTTCCGGCAGAAACATATCTTCTAACTGCAAACAACTGAACATTTGGAATAATGAAATTCACTTTCGTGCATGTTTGCGAGTTGATATATTCTAACAGAATAACAGAACTAAGCATCTAGTCAAAAATATCTGAACCAAAGTTAAATTTTATAACTCTCTGATTAGATACCCTATACTAATTATGTTTTTACACAAACCTTAGCGTTACGCGTTCTATTAAAATTTGCTGCTATATAATTGGAAATTTTGTTTCGAATACGAAATATGCCTTGTTTCACCTTCGTGTAAGCTAGAAAAATATTTTCGAGAAATATTAGAATGTATTTCAATGCTTCCAGCATGCAGGAATCTTCAAACTGCAAACAAATTAAACTATCATTCAAATAATGTTTTCCTTCGTTTTGATTGGCCGACATTACTGCAAATAACTGCTTACAAAAAAATGGTATGCTCATGCGCAGTAACATTGTATTTGTCAACATGGCTTGCTTCTCTGAGCTGTCAGATATTCCAGACATATCTTAGGTGTTCACAGTTTTATTGGTTTGACTGTTGTTTTTTTCAGATTTAACAGCCTCTACTGAGTCAAATATGTTCTGAACCTAAATTTGAATTTTAAAGCTATTTGATCAAAAACCTGGCTATACAGTTACAGCTGTATACGTTTCATACAAACCTTTACGTTCTATTTGGTTCTAAAGTGTTTCATGCATGAAAGCTCCAAAAAACAATTCTAAAATATTTTCCGGCAGGAGTACTAGTCTTCAAACTGCAAACATAGCCAACATTTTGAATCAATTAAATTCAGTTTCATGTTTGCGAGCTGATATTTCAACAGAAAAACAGAGAACCACAACAGAGAACTAAGAATCGATTTCTAAACATCGTGTTTTCTCTTGTATAATCTTTTTATTATTATAGCATACTAAACAAATTGACTCAGTTCCGATTGGTCGAGAGCAGTGCAATTACCTATAAGGTGACTAGTTGCATTAATTCCTATAAGCCCGGTTTACACGGCTTTTGGCACCCGTGTCGACTAAAATCTAAGGTACGGCATCCTCAATTTTTACCGCTTAATAGGAAACACACGTAAACTCATTGTAAACAAAAATGGCCAGCCAAAACAGTCGTTTTGCCATTCTTTAAAAATCAAGATGGTATGGTTGGTTGGTATTACTCAAAGCGTTCTTAACGTTTTTGATTAGAAGTTAACGGAGAAAGTCCATGTGAGGCTAGGACCAGGCGGATGTGCATCTCACCGATATCCTCGAAACTTTGTCAATATACGCGTATATTTACAATTTAGTTGTACAGCATTTTTAACTATAACGCCTCACGATGTTTAGGGAAAATGTCAATCAACTGTAGACTGCTAATTTGTCTAATTATTCGGTAAACTCACTGTTTATGTTGCCCTTTCCTTTTTCTTTCACCCTTAGCTTCTGGACTTTATCGTTCCTTCTACTTCTTGACTAATAATCAGGAAGGATCAGGAAGTGCTTTCGTCCAAATAATAATTGCTAAACTGAGAAACTGTACATCTCGAGTAGGACTGGAACAGGTAATGTCATGTGACAAAAATAAAGGGATCCCACGTGTAAGCAGCATCCCTTGTAAGTGAAAATGGTTACTTTAGAATCACTTTGGGTCATATTCTAAGAAAGACTATGGAATATCTTACAGCCACACTAAGGGACTTACTCATCCCTTTTGCTCCGTCCATGCATACAAAAATGATTTGCCTGTACATCTGAGAGGTTTATGAAATTTGAGTTCTGAGACTGTCAGTAACCATTTAAATTATTTCATTCAATAGGTAAATTGATTCTTATCATTTCAGGTTACCCAGCCAGGGCTGTAGCAAGGGGAGGGGCTGGGGGGCTTGAGCCCCTCCCCCCCTTAGTTTTTTCCCCCAGAAAAGTAAAGCAAGTATGAAATTAAATTTTCATTTGTCATGGTCTCGTCTCTCCCTTCATATACACACACACACACTGCCCCCAGTTTTTCAAGGCTTGCTACGGTCCTGCTAGTACATCACAATTTAAGTAATTTTCAGTTCTTGTCTTATATGACATGCATTTTCATATTTAGTATTTGTACGACTGATAACGGTTGTTGTTGTTGTTGATGTTGTTGACATTGGAACCAGCTTTCATTTATACCAACTTGGAAATAAATACATTTATTTATGTCCAGCTTGGGAGAGCTCGAGAGACAGAGAGATACTGATTTCGAATTTTCACACACATCTATTTTTCATGCGTTATATAGACTGAAAAATGAACTTGCTAAAAGAAATTGATAAAACGTAAATTTTTAGAGTTCAAATATTTTAAGCTTTAAAAAGTTTATCGAAATTATGTAGACCAACGAAAAATTTGAGGGTTTTGCCCTCTTGAAGTTAAAAAGGGAGAGAAAGAAAGGTAGAAAAAAGGAAAATATAAGAAAGACTGAAAAAGAAAGAAAGAAAGATCTAGAGATAGAAAGAAATCACCATTCGCTCCAGGCTTTCATGGTGCATTATCTCCGTGAGCCAGCGGAAGAGCCTAGTACCTAGTAGGTTGACACTGACGTGTTATAAAGATGGCGGACGAACAAGACGTGAATCTGTGAAATCAATACTCCTGGATTTTCTTCTACGATTCTCAATTACAATACTTTGAACAGTATCTTGTACCTTCAGTCTACAATGTAATAACCAGGCTAACCTTCAAATAAGCCTATTATGAGTAAAAGAACGGGATACTCAAAATATTCCAAGTTGAAAGTTGATAAGAATGAGACCTTCGGAGAAATTCAGAACAGATCGGCATCTAGAGTTTACATCTTTGGGAATGATTCAACTGAGGACATATCAGTGGATGATGACGCTTTGGAGTTATCAGAAGTACGGTCCAGGAGTAAATTAGGCTCAGCTAGTGGTTTAACTTCACAAGATCTCAAAAAAAACCATATTATCGAAAAAGATGTCAAACCAAACGATACTTTACAAAGATTTGCTCTCAACTTTGGCTGTACGGTGAGTTCCTTTATTTAATTTTTCTCACATTATCTTTATCGAATAGTAAGTTAAAATCTGTATATTTTTATATCTAACAAATTACACAATGAGCAAATTTGTAGTTTTGAATTTTTAGAGAAAATAAAATCGATAATATATGTAAACATCTACGTGTACAAAATAAGAATGGTTGGTCAATGCACACTAGCTACTCGTAAAACTTGAAAATATCTTTAGAACTTTCACAATTAGAACTAAACTGAACTACAGATATTTATTTTGTATATATATGTGTGTGTGTGTACATATATATCTTGAATATTTCGTCTTACAATTAATTTGTTGAAATTGAGCAATATAATAATGTAGATTTAATTATTTTGAGGGACCATTTAAACCCTACCCCCTCCTACTTCAAAAAGCCCTCCACATAATACTATTAGTATAGGTAATACGACTATATGCTGTTGTGCAATTTTGTAATCACTCTTGTGATTTCAGCCCAAATTGCACTCCACTCAGTTCTATTACTATTATTTATTACGTCACAGTATGTCACACAATCTGTTAAAAGTAGAAAAAAACCTTGTTATTGCTAATCATCAATGCAAAGTACAGCAGTAGCACCACAGCTCAACAGGGTCAAACTGAAGCATGAGAAGGTGCCTCTTGTAGCCGCTATACAGCCCATGTATGACCCTAGAGCATACCCTAACTAGGCACACTCTGTTCTTGCAGTTTTGAACTCTTAAAAAAAGAGCTAGTATTGATGTTTTTTAAGCCATACTACTTGAAAATCCATGGAGAACCATAGTGTTCATTACATTATGAAAACCAGTCTAAAGACCCATAACGTTATGAAATCTGTCTAGGGACCAACAGAATTCATAACATTATAAAATCAGTCCAGATATTTCCAAAATCTAACAGTTTTGGACTTGATTAATCTTAACTTTCTTTTAAAAAAAAAAGGTCAGTATCATGGAAAATAATTTTTTTAAATGTGCTCTTTTCCAAAATACCACAAAGTGATGATTTTTTGGTTAAATTTATCAATTTGTATCATAAAACCCATAAAATCTTAGGTGGGTGCTAAAAAGGAAAAACAGAATGCGCCTTATTACTCTAACCAATCGTATTAAAGTCATAAAATGAATGTTTCTTGGTGCTTTCAGGTAGTTGAAATAATTTATTGTTGCCATTTTATATAAGATCTACTTTTGCTCATGATCAGCTGCCCCTTTTGTATTAAACTGCTAAAACCTGATGAAACAAGAAGCTCTTCAAATTTATAAGCACAGCTGCTCCTTCATAAATATTGCATAAAGCTATATAAATAAGGCCCAGCTCAGAAGTCTAACTTTTGCCACATTCATAAATAAAATTAATAAATAAATGCGAATTAACAGAGTGGCTCTTCCTCCTCTGCATTCCAATTGGAATTTAGAAGTTGATTTTTGAGGAGGGAGGAAAAACCAGAGAACCTGGAAAAACCCTTGAAGCACAGGAGAGAACCAATAAACAACTCTTCTCACATACAACACCGAGCACAACGGGGTTCGAACTTGGGTTGCCTTGGTGAGAGGGAAGCACTCTCACCGCTACGAGAATAGAATATAGAATTCATAGAATATCACTATTCAAAATATTTGATTAATAATTATTTAATAAATAAATAAAATATATAAATATATATAATATAAAATATATATATTAAATAAATATTAAATCTCTTAAAATATCAATTATTGATATTTTAAGATACTACGCATGTATCAGCTCAGCTTGTAAGCATTCTCATACATAGCTTGGGCTATGTGTGAGAATACAAGTAAGAGTTAATTACCGAGAACTGAGGTAATAAGCCATGTATAAAGCACAAGGGCTTTATAGGCTTATTGCCGAGGTTCGAGGTAATTAACAGATTTATTTCATACCTTAATGAGGTTTTCACAACACAGCATATCCCAAGAGGAAACAGGTTACTATTGTGAACACATTCAGGCATTTCGTTTTAGCATGCATGCATAGATTTATGAATTTACAAACTTTATTTAAATATAGAATGGCTTTGAGTGGCATACCATGGAATATCCTACAAGTTCCTTGTATTTTCTAGTATACACATGAGCCTTCAGATAAGGGTTTACTAAGAAAATACAAGTGACAAGTGGGATATTCCATTATTTTAATGACCAGGCATAGTTTTTATATAACTACTTTTTCCCTTAACATTGAAAATACCTAGGCATTTAATCAAAATATTAAAAACACTGCAAAGCCTAATGGGAAGAAACAGCATACATCTGGACAGCTATTCAATATCTTTCCTGCATTCTGATTGGCTGTAGATAATGAAAGCTGTCAGTCAGTTTATAAGCTACAGTTGAACCTTTACATAACAGCCACAGTCGGGAAAAATGTCTGCCATTGTAGAGAGGTTTTATTTTTTTATTTAAAAAAAATGTTTTATTTCAACATATTTTTCTCTGTGCTCTCTTCAAGAGCCAATAAACGGCTCATCGAGGAAGATCACACTAGAGGTTTTACTTCAGTTTTAGTATATATTAACTTAGTGGTAACTGAACAAAATTTTCTGGCCATTGGGTAGAGATGGCCATTAGTGGAGGGTCAATTCTATAAGTCTATGAAGCAAAAAAAATGCAAATTGATTTCAAACCCTGAATAGAAAAGAGGAAAAGAACTCATGTTTGCTGTATACACATTCTACAAGTCACAAATTTGTTCTTATTTCTTCAGATGGAGGAAATTAAAAGAGCGAACAATTTATATTCAGAACAAGACTTTCATGCCCTTCAAAAAATCAAAATACCGGTTCAGCCACATGGAATACTAGCACAAGAAGAAGAAGAAAAACAGAAGAAGAAACCTGAGCCATTAAACCTTGATCCCTCAACGTCAGGAATGAATGGAACATTAATAAATGGGTATGATGATGATGATGATGAAGCATGTGTTAGAACACTAAGCATTCGTTCAGCTTTAGATTCACCTAACAGCTTTCTTCGAAGCATGGATGAAGATTTAAGAATGATTTGTAAAGGAACTCTGCTGCGGAAAGCAAATCTTGACGAAGTAGCAAGAACACTTACTGTGACGTGTATACATCCACTAAAACTGCAGGCACAAAAAAGAGACTTAGGGAATGTTTATGGTGTCGGATGGAAGGGATTTATTGTAGTAGTAGTCGTAGTTTGTATCATTATTCCAGGAGTGTTAGCACTGATGTGGCTTTGGCCTAAGATCAAAAGCTAACCAGAGTTCAAACCATAAACTTCTGATTTTACGGGCTTTAAGTTATTTCTTTGAGGTGGGATGAAGGGTGAGAAGTGGGTAGAAATTTATTTTGGGAAAGAAATTTTTGACATTAATTAATTTAATTATGAGGTGATCTAAATTATTGGGAATATGTAGACCTTTCCCGAATTTGCTTGACTGACCACAGAACAAAAGATTCAGGTCCAGGCTGGAGTTTTCAAATCCATACATTTACTGCAGCATTTGTCTACTCCAGCCTTGCCTTGAATCTGTTTTTCTGTGGTCATTCAAGCAAATTCAGAAAAGGTCTATTGAGGGAAACTGCATTTTTTTTTTGAGATAATTGATTCAAGATTATGGTAGGAGCTCAAGGGAGTTACTACAATCTTTTGGTCTAGAAAATTGGGACATATTAATTTGAAAGCTCACCAATTTCTCATCCATCCTCTTCGCTATGAATAGTAAACTTTCCCCTGGCCTCTGTAGCAACTGTAGCAGAGCTGGAGAAGGAAAGGATGGCATAATTTTCAAGATGAGATGAGGGATGTGACAAACATGAAAAAAGCTTAAAAAATATAAGGTTACCTAAATTTGATTGGTAAATTGATAGCACATGAGAATATTTAAGTGCAGCATACTGTACATCCTGAACGAATTGTAGGAGGGTTACTTCTACAGACTAGAATGGCTTTTCATGTATCAGTCCCTCAACATGGCTTGAAATAACTGCCCGTCAATAGACAATGTCTGGCCGGAACTGGAACTTCTCTGGTCAAATCTCTCCCTTGCCGGTAATTTTGACCAGTAACATTGAGCCAGAAATTAGTTAAGACCAAGCTAAAACTAATTTGGCTGGTCATCATGACTGGTGACTGACTGGCCGTTATATCAAGCCCTACTCAATCTTTTGAATTTTTTGCCAATAATCCATGGGCTCAGAAATCAAACGTTTATGGTTACTGAAGTTTTAATTTAAGAAAATACATAATTTCAACACATTTATATATGAAACATATGACATTTCACTTTTCAAATAGTAATATTAGAACAATTCAAATGATTTATCTATATGCCTTAATAAACCTTTTTTTAGCTTGAGGGTGATTTCCCCCCCCCCCATTTTTAGACCATGTGTCATACTCTTAAGAAAAAGATTCTTTGTTGGAGTTGCATCCATATTTATGTGACTGTCCTATTATGCACAACCATTAAACAAATAAATGATATTCTAGGGTTGAGTGAAATGTGGTCTGAAATGGAAAACAATACACCTGAGCTAAAGAAGTGTTTTTCTCAGACGATATCAAAATAAGGGTTTTTGATTTCAATACAACTGTTGTTTATCTTATTATAACTAAGGCTTAGATTGGTATAGAATAGGCATTATGTTTTGGCTATTTCTGTGTCATTGACAAGTTCTTACTATGCACGAAGATGTACTGGCTAAAACAAGGTATATTATAATTGAATGTCAGTTTTTGTTTTGCAAGACAATATAGAGAGAGCAAAAATTTCATTTTAAACTTGTAGCAGTTCAAACTTTCTTTTAAACTGGTTAAAGCTGTGCTCTGGGGTCATTAATTCTCACATATTTACACAAATCAATTATTTTTGGTTAGCATTTTCCGAGCAGGGACATGGGAAAAGCTAACCCAAATACAATGTCAAATCTTCAATTCTGATTGGTTGACCTTGAGCTCATACTGAAGGTCAACTCGGTTGGAATCTGCAGCTTTCAGACTTAATCATGTGAGTGAGCAGAGCTTATGACAAAACTCAGAGTTTAGGAAGCGATGACATTTTCTTGACCTTTACATTTAAACATGCATCATTAAATTTTACTTGTAGACTGATTTAAATTTTAGGAATGATATATAGAATTACGCTTATTTAAAATAAGGAGATCAGATAATTTATATAGATCTTATAGAAAAACATGTAAAATCTGCATGAGATAGGGGAGGGAAGGGAGGGAAGATTTGTTCCAGGGTGAGTAGACCACCCATTTCCTTACTGGTATAGGAGATCCTGACTAACTCAAATGCAATAATTACATCCTTTTCTGTTATTATCTCTTGACAATTTTAAAATAATTTAAATGAGATATTTTTTATGGGATATTGAAAGTAAAAATACAAATGTACAGCATCTATGCATGAGTTTTAGCTTATTTCGTTGTGTTTCATTTCTTTGATTTTGACGTGTTCAAAATCATTTATGCAATGAAGCCAAAATAAATCAGTTCCTTGCTTCATCTGTTTCTCTGTAATTAGTTGGCTGGGGTGGATCCAAGATTTTTGCAAAGGGGTTTGAAATTTTGATTAGGGGGTTTGACTGCATAACCACCTACCCCCTCCCTCCAAAAACCAAGGGGATTTGGATTTCTGAATCAAATTAATGTGAAAGAGGCTCTCCCCCCTCCCCTTTGGCTCTACACAATTAATCACCTGAGAGCCTCATTCACAGGCTAAATCGAATATAGTCTTATATGGGTACTGAAAGAAGGTATAAATGCACGGGCGTGACTAGGGTTTTCCAAAGGGGGTGCATAAATCCGAGATTGTACTACCGGCGGGAGAGTAATATTTATTTCTTGAAAACCAGGTGACTTCTTCCTGACATGCATAGCTAGGAAGCCAAATAAAGCAAAAGTCGAGGGCGGGATCCAGGGGGTGTTCATTGGTACACCAGACATCTCCCCTCCCCATGTAAATAAATGCAAGTACAAAATAGATGGGATTAGGATTATTGATGAGGTCACTATATCGTCACTTTTATATTTCGGACCTCCACTTTGCAAATTCTAGATCCGTCCCTGGTTGCTGCCCAGACCGCCATAGTTTACTGCTATTTTCATAAACATGCGAACTCTGTGGCTGCGAGCTGCACGCTGAAATTTGGTTTTTCGCTTCCATCAATCAAAAATAATCAGTCGGTGTCTTTTATATTTTTGACTGGCGGCAGTGAAAATCCAAATTCCAACGGGAAACTCGCAACTACAGAGTTTGCATGTTTATGAAAATAGCAGTAAGTACTTTTTGATTATGCACTAATTAACTGAAACCCCCGGGACAGAACGGGGACTGTGTCACAATTCCTCTATACTAGAAATGGTCAAGATCGGTGCTGCTTATCAGAAGTGGAATAAGTGTTAAAGCATATATTAACAGATCAGAGGATACGATTAATAACTAGAGTGAAATTCCTTACTACGTGTCCGCTGGCGCCTTCTCTACAGCATTCAAGCGTGGGAACTGTCTGAAAATGAGATCAAGAAGATCGAGGTAATATGGCATGGCTTCTTGCGGAAAATGATACGCGGAGGATATGTAGCCGGGTAAGAATGCTCCAAGTAGGAAAGAACGAAAACCAAATATCGACCCAAGAACTCAAGTGGAAGGCGAAATAGACTGGAGCTTCAAGATACGTATCTAATGGGTCTATAGGCCACATTGGAGATATTAAAATTTAGTATAGGTAATCATATGGTTCGAGTTCAATTTGGGATTAATTTGCACGAGTGTGTTTTTTCAAAGAATTCAAATTGCACGAGACCGTAGGTAGCTAGATGTTTATTACCAAAATAAAGCAGATTTATTAGACCGTTGAAAACAAAATAAAGCGTTAGCCTTAATCAAAACGTGGAGGCAACTCTGGCGCCCGTGATAAGACCCTAAGTGTTGATCCGGCCAGTGCTTGTGCACAATCTCCGCCACAATCAGCGTTTTGTACTCCGAGAATAGAATAGACCTTTGTACTCCGAGAATAGAATAGACCTTTGTACTCCGAGAATAGAATAGACCTTTGTACTCCGAGAATAGAATAGACCTTTTTGCTCTAACACTATTTTCAACTTCTATTTTCGACTTCGACTTAGACAATAGTTGTAGTCAGGTGATGCTTTCAACATACTAAAGTGTTGTGCATTGGTATGGCCCGACTCATTTTTAATCCCTGTTTTTAATCACAGCAATGAAATACCACAGGTAGCCCAAGCTATGGTTTTGAATATACTGATAGAGAGAATGTATGGCAGATCAAAAGATTTCTTTGAAATAAAATAAATTTCATATCTTATTGTTTCTTTACCGGTATATCAATGTTTTATTGCATGTTTTGTGGTTTCCTGACGATTTGGTTGCATTTTAAGGCGATTTTAGGAAATTTTATCTCCTCTCTAAAACTGGTCTATTGTACGTTTTGTAACACGATCTTTGGACTGCTTATCTTGTAAAAAACGTGACTTGTAATCCGAGTCCAATCCGAGGCTGAGTACAAAATCAGTAGAATCGTCGAGAATAAGGCGTGTACTTTATTGAAGATCATAAAATATCGTAGATAGAAACCAGCGGACAAAGTTAAACTGAAGATTACTGGTAATTTTAGCGCTGTTTGTGGAACAGAGAGGATTCTAATAGAATGACCTGCTTGACCTCCCCCGGAAACGATTCTGAATCTCAATGAATATGAATCCGAGGCTGCCAATCCGAGGCTAGCTTCACTCTGGTCGGGATAGCAGCCTGCCATGAATGAATTTCGGCATTTGACGCGATTGAATTTGTTTACACCGATCATATCCAAACCACTTCCCTTGTTGCAGAACGCACACTGTTAAAGCCTTTCCAACAGATCGGAAATGGTAAAAAAAAGTGTTACCGTCACCAAAAAGTTGGGGCATTGCCATACGATCGTACTAACTTTTGTACAATTTATTAACCGTTCATTTGTTTATTCTATTCTCAAAATTTAAGCGAAACTATCTAAATACTTTATTTTTAAAGACGTTTTGCTAAGATTTTGAGAACAACTTTCATCAATGTTATCAATGTTATCAATGTTTATCACGTCGAGGTAGCCGAAATATTTATAAATACGTGAAAATGTTCTAGCTTTCTTATTCAAAAATTCAAAAATTTAATCTAAAAAATAATAATTCAAAATTCAAAAAAGTTTGAGGCGAACTTCTAAAATTTAAGGGTTTTTTCAAGTGCCCTTGAAGACCTTGAAAACGAAAATGAATTCAAGGAGTTTTCAAGGAATTTAAGGATTAGCACGAACCCTGATATATATATTATGTGTGTGAGTGGACTTTCTTTTTCTTCTTCTTGTTATTGTATTATTTTGGTAAACTAATAATAAATACTAAACAAATACTATATATGTCACGCCATTGGACTCCCCGCATGTCTCAGACAAAGCTCAAAGTCCACAGTAAAATGCCCCAGGGTAAGGCCCCGTCCACACTAGTGCGTTTTAGTTTGAAAACGCATACATTTTGATGCGTTTAGGCCTTCCGTCCACACTAAAACGCTGAGCGTATCATCGAAAACGCATCGATTTGAAAACGCTCTTGAAAGTGGATCAAAATGAAAACGTATACATATCGTATTACTGTGGACGGTTGAAAACGCATCGAAATGAAAACTCTCACGTCATATGTACTATTTGAGCATGCGCATATTGTCAAACTTATGTCACGCCATCGTTTTGATCGTTTTTGAGCGTATTAGTGTGGACGGTCGAAAACGGAGCAAAACGGTAGCGTGGACGCGAATCGATCGATGCGTTTTCAGATCAAACGAAAACGGATCCAAATGAAAACGCACTAGTGTGGACGGGGCCTAAGAGTCAAGCCGGGCACGGCTAACGAACGCTACGTGAATGCTAAATGTTACGTCTTGTCCCGGGGATTGGGTGTCAGCAGCATTTGAGTCAGTTTCTCATATTACTGTATTGTTGAGCCATTTGCCTCAACTTGAAACAATTATTGCTAAAATCACCCAAAATACAAAAATCGCCAAAATCGACGAACAAATGAAAAAAAGATTGTTTTTCCTAACGCCCTTGTCAATATTTAAAAATTTTAAATCTTTTACCGATTTTGACCTCGTTTTACTTCAGTGATTTTGCTGATTTACATCCCCCACCCCCCCCCCCCCCCCCTCCCCCCACTTCGTTGTTTTCTTTCCCTTGGAGTAAGGAAGAGATATGGCAAAGCAGGGCATCCATTTGGGTGAATTGGAATGTCCATGTCCTTCGCTTTCTAACTAAGTCTTTGGTCGGTATGACGACTGGTCGCAGAATTACGAAAAGCACTGTTTATAGCTAGCTACAAAATCAAGAAAATAAAATAATTTAACTCTTTATTTAATAACAAATGAAAACTCTAAAATACTGATGCAATTTCTAAAATTTATGAATTATTTACAATAAATTGATGAATGTTTTTACTAATGTATATCCTAATTATAAATCAAAATTAGAAATTATTGTTTTTGAGAAGTTCGATGAAGCATGTTACCATGTGAGCAGAATTGCTGGACTGGAACAGCATGCAAGATAATAAAATGATATTTTACAAAGTTTTTCCTTTCTATTTACAAATAAATATGATAAGGAATCTTCCCTTCTCGAGTGCACAGATCCAGATTTTTAAAATAATCTCTGAAAATCCAATTATTTCGAAGTCCGCGACTCCTGAATCCATTCCATTCCATTTCAGATTTACTTAAGTCTTTTAGAAGTCCTTCAGCAGATGTGCATTTCTAAAAACTCTTTGAGTGTCGTGATCTGGGGGATGCCCATTACTTCGAAACTTTCTTCGCCAGTAGCTTTTGCTTTAGCTTCGTCGAGTTCTTTCGATGACTTTGGAACACTGCCGTTTAATTCAACGGCCTTGGGGGCTGCGTTGACTAATGGCTTCGTGTTCGCTACAGTGTTGACCATCTTTTCGCTTTTTGTCTTCTCTGTGAGAGAAATAATAAGAACACATAAGCTTGCTATTCTGAACTATCGCCTAAGTAACAGCTTTCTTGCTAAAAAGACCTAAAATAAGTACACTTCTGTACGATTTTTACATTGTTCCGTTGACTCGAAAAATCATAACATTGTAACGCAACGTGGCTTCGAAGATAAAAACAGAACCTCAAACTATGATTTCGAAAAGTATGGAGTTATTTTTACTCCATATTTTTTACTGGCTACTCTTCATTAAAGGTCATAATCCTAAGGTTTATAAAGACAGAAAAATAATACTAAAGTACAGAGAAAGACCATACCCAAAGCTTAGAGTTAGAACATAGCTAAAAGTCCGTAAAAGATGAAGACGGCTATTCAAGTCAAACAAAAAACAACAAACCTTTAACAAAAGGATTCCTCGTTTGTTCAAATGAAACGACTACTTCAAATCGAAGAAATCGAAAATAGCTTTTACAATTCTCAACGGTGCTTTGCTTCGGATCCTCAAAGCAGAATAACTGATCGTGTCTCACACTCCCAGTTTAAGGGGATATTTGTTTACATTATTGACGTAAAATCCACGTGAGAATCACTCACTGATCCCGTGATAATGTCACGTTCGATTTTTATTTTCCGAATTTTTACTTAAGAAAATAAGCAAGGAAGTAGAATATGTGAAACATCGATAAAAGAAAGATCTTTTTGAAGTCTTTTTAGCGAAGAAAATAGCAGTTAAATTCACTGAACGTGCTACAATTCATCTTGATGACGAAGTTGGACCGTGGCTACATGACTTCATTAGCATAAAGAAATACGAAGGTCAATATCCATCCAAGTACATCTGGGCGAAGATTTCACTCGTTACGAAACGTTAATATTATCGACAATTATTTCAGCTGTTGTCAAAACTACCTGTTTTCTTTGTCTAATACAGTTCAAGCAAGACTCTAGAGTTTCTACTAGTGTTCTTAAAAATAAAACTATGTTTCCCAGCACTGGGCGTGATGATTTTGACTTTGCGTGACATCACACTTGATTACGTGACTTCATCGCCACAAGCAGCACGACAACATTCCGAGAATCTCAGTTTTGAAGATTTCTATTATAAAAGGGATTTTTACTTCATAAACTCTTGGGTATATAATCCGTGGAAAATATATTCAAATATGGACTGTGTCTGACTTCACGCATGTCCCACTTTTGCAATGAATTTTTTCACAGATATTAAAACCCTCTCGTTCAGTGCTCGACTCCAGCGGCTCCGAGGAGCTAGCACGATTATTTTAATTTGACAAATCCTGACAAATGGTCAGAAAATGGTAAAAATTAAGAGTAGCGCATTCGGCCGAACTTTGAACTACAGGGCTGTGTTCACTTTAGCCTGCGTACATGCGTAGCCGTAGGCCCGTGAGGGAAGAGAAGGGATCACGCAGGGTATGCTCGCTCTAGTGAAAATGATATGCATGGTAAAGTAACGAGAAGTCCGAGAAGAACAAAAATTCGAGTGCAAACTCAAGAATCTTTGATTTTTACATTTTTAACTAGGTTATTAAAGTATTTCAATCCTTAAAATTCAATTGTAAGACAATGTTGTCGCTACATACCTTGGTTTTTTGGCTTTGTTGGCTGTCTTCCTCCTTCTAAATCAGACATTTCAGATATAATTGGAACTTTTCCACTTCTTGAAGAAACAAGCGTTATATGAAACCACCCGTCAAAAGATGCTTTCGTGGGTTGGAGTACCTACACGGCTGCTTGAGTTGATGCAAATAGAGCGTCCAAAATGTTTCGTGGATGTTCTGAACAAAACGAAAAAGGAAAAGCTCCAAAGTTTAACTCCGAGATTAATTCCTGGAAACCCTTGAAGTTTTAGTGTGATGTCACTCGTATGGAAAAACGACTTCCGGGTCAAAAACGAAAAGCATCTCTATAAAGATTTTACATTTACTTTTCTTTCATGAGAGGATTTGTTGTCCAAAGTTCTGACTGTTTCAGGAGTAGGTTAAATTATTGAGAACATTTTTCGCTTTATTTCAGTGTTTTTGTGAGCAGTTGGGCCCGGAAATGCGTCACAACTTAACAGCTCTAATGATAGGCGTGCCGACACTAGAGAAAAACGTTTGCGCATGCGTGCCTTTCAGCACGCTTTCCAAGAATTTATAGAGTTTTAGTGAGAAAATAATTGCTTGTTTTCTCCGAGTATACAAAAAATTTCGTGGGTATACTTTTGTGAGACCAAGATAATGTGTTAATAAAGACAATATGAAAGAATTAGCCTTAAGTTTCAAGAACTGATCTTAAGTTTTGGCATTTTGTAAAGACTATGCAATACCTTCACCCTCCACTCCCCATAAGTCGTAGTTTTTGCTCATTTGTAGGCGATGGTCTCTCAACTAGGACCCGTGAGCGAAAAAAAAAAGACAGAGCGAACTGGGACCGACTTATGGAATCAGTATCAGTCCCCCAATGTCAGTTCGAGGCTTTTCACTTGAAGTACTAAGGAAGGGGTGGGTAAGAAAACATGACATTCAATGCTTGGTTTCACTGGTCGACTGATTGAAACCCGGATTTCCGATCCACGAGGCGTAACCACGCAAGGAAAGGCATTTTCAATCGCAACTTTCAACACTAAACTAAGCAGATATTATTTTACTTGAAAATTCATGTTTTATAAAGAAGTACTTTTGCAAAACGCTTTCTTATTTTTCCTTCAGTCTCCCCTTATTTTTGCCTCATTTCTGACCGGCAACTGAAACGAATTTCTGAGATATATCTGAGAATATCGGAGATGTTTATATTAACGCATAATCGATATATCTAATAATTATTCAGTTGCAGATAAATAGATGACGGATTGTACCGCAATTCCTGGTTGCTTTTTGTCATTGTTGTTGCTGCTAGTTGTTTCGTTGTTGTTATTGCTGTTGTTGTTGCTGTTGTTGCTTCTGTTGCTTGTTGTTGTTGTTGTTGCTTCTGTTGCTTGTCGTTGTTGTTGCTGTTGTTGCTTCTGTTGCTTGTCGTTGTTGCTGCTGTTGTTGCTTCTGTTGCTTGTTGTTGTTGCTGTTGTTGCTTCTGTTGCTTGTCGTTGTTGCTTCTGTTGCTTGTCGTTGTTGTTGTTGCTTCTGTTGCTTGTCGTTGTTGCTGCTGTTGTTGCTTCTGTTGCTTGTTGTTGTTGCTGTTGTTGCTTCTGTTGCTTGTCGTTGTTGTTGCTTCTGTTGCTTGTCGTTGTTGCTGCTGTTCTTGCTTCTGTTGCTTGTTGTTGTTGTCGTTGCTTCTGTTTCTGTTTGTTGTTGCTGTTCTTGCTTGTTGTTGTTGCTAATGTTGTTATCGTGCTACGGTATGTGGTGTAGTTATTCATACTCGACTGGAGTAATTGATAACGTTACTAAGTACTTAGCATCTAAATATTCTTTACAATGCCCTTACAATACCCTAATATTGGTTCTTCGTTTCTTGCATGTCACCAGTCCGAGTATCCCTTATACCGATAAGCCTCGAAGTCACAGAGTTTTTCTCCTTTGGCGTAATGTAACGATTGAAAGCATTTATCGCAGAAGAACGAAGGATCTTCACTAGCCAATATATCGTTTTTTGTAGTCCATCTAAAATAAAGTAACAAGTTATTTTAATGAGGAGAAAGAGACGTACATCTACTTAGGATGGTCACACAACGCTTTCCACGAAAATTGCGTGACGACCCGGTTAAGAACGAAGAAGGAAGCATTTGCCAGGAACAAATATTTTTTTGTTGAGTTCCTAAGGAAATTTTCAAGGAATTGCAGGATTATTACGAAGCCTTTCCATAATTGTTGGTAAGCTCATGGTCCCGACTCGGACAATAGCGGACCAATCACCATTGCAGCAGTTTTCCCAGTGGAATTATAATCTTGTCCCACAAACTTCTACACAGAATTTTCCGCGATCAGAGTTTTAAATTCTGAGATATTCTAGCTAATTTATTGAGCTTGTGGGACATAGCAACGGTAACTAAGGGGAGATGGAACCATGAATGGCGCAAGCAACATAACGAACCATAAAGTTAAAACTCATCGTAGTGATAATTTTGCGTTGTGTGCCAGGGTGCGAAGCCTAGTTGTGTCTAATGAGACTTCCGCCGAGGTGACCATGGCAACCGGGCCACAGTTCACCGCCAAAATGGCACCCGTGACACCATTTTTTTTTTTGCCGAATGCTTGAAACAACGACAAGATGCCACACTGAAAAAATGAAACACGATGAGCCCCGTCACCCCCCCCCCCCGGCCCCGGGAGCGAAATCGCTTACCAGTTAGACTTGGTTTTCAGGCACAAATATATTTACTTACTCTGCTGTATAGATGTTACATACACGACATCGCCGCCGCTTGCATCGATGTTTGAAGACTTGTAAAGGATATTCCATGGCATTCTTGCTGTCATCTATATCTAGTAATCTTATCAAAAAATATTGGGGATTTACTCAGATGCAATACAATACAATACAATAAAATTTATTTAAAGAGGGTGGCGCATTAACCTATTTAGTTATCTAACTTACGGCCCTCATGCTGATATGACATCCCTATATTTTAAACTAGCCAATTCCAGCATGCCATACGACGCGTCCTAATATCCGAGCATGCGCAGTGCGTTTTTCACCTGTGTCGCTCTCAACATCCTCATCGTTATAACCACTAGTACCACCATTATCATCAGCATCATTATCGTCGTCGTCATCATCATCGTCGTCATCATCACCATAACCATCGTCATCATCTTCATCATCACCATCCTCATAAAAATCATCATCATCATCGTCATCATCATCGTCTTCATTGGTTTGTTGACTCCTTACTTTGAACATTACTCAGTCGAGCAAATCCCTCTCACCTGAGATCAGTAAAGATTATAATATGTTCACAGTTGCCTTGGTGACAGTAAACATAAGGATAGCCTAGTCTGATAGTGAGCTCTTCAAACACTGCCTCATCCATCGATTTTGTTTGTGCTTGCTTTAGCTTGGTGCTCCAGTCTTCACCATTGTCCTTGGCCCAGTCAATGATTGTCCTGGTGGAATCAGGAGATATAAGGAAAGTTGAAACCATTATGTTATTAGTCATTCTAAGGTTGAAGGAAAAAACTGGGTCTAGTTGGCCTTGCATTTTAATTTTTGTCCACAGCCCTGTGTAAAACGGAACACCCAAACGTACGACTTTTCGAATTCACCACTTTCACATTCCCATAATGCTTTGTGCTTTTGGGGGGCAACAATAGCAAAAAATATTTGGGAATTCAAAACTTTTCATGCAGATGCTGAGTATATTTGCTATTATCATTGAAAAATCCAGTATCAGTTTAATCAGAGTTAATTCCACACGCACGGGAGAATAAAACGTCTGGTGTTACAGACAATGTATGGACTTACAAGAAATGTCATAACTTTTACTCATAAAGCTGTTCAAAATTCTTTCTTTCTGGTTTTTTTTGAATTATGATAGAACCTATCAGATGCATAAGTGTTCTTAGGGTTTTTTTCAATTCTTATTAATCTTCATGGTAATATTAACGATTTTGTTTCGTTGTTGCCCCCCCCCCCAAAACGCAAAGCATTATGGGGATGTGAAATTAATGAATTGCTAAAAATTCGTTGTGGTACTGTTTAAACCCAACCTTAGATTTATACATTTTTAGGTCATGAGGATTGGGGATACTGTACTTGGTCACTGAACAAAACTATTGCTCGATACAGACTCACCTGCTGTAATCTCTACAAAGACCATCTCTCATGTCATTATAAAACACATTTTCAATATAAAAGAATCCAGATTTACAAATATCCTGACAATTTAAAAAAGATTAAGAAAATAGTTACGTCACAGTCATTAACATATTGGAAGTATAAACCTTTATAAGTTAAAGACGCAACACACAAATCAAGAAATATTTCACCATTCAACTATTCACTTCATGTAGAATCAATAATGAAAGTATTGTATCAGGGGTTCGGTGCACTTTAAATACAAATTTCTCCAGAATGACTTTTATAATCATTCGTTATTATCCCAGGTTATTAGCATACCCTGCATTTTGTAGCTTCTGATAGATTTGGGTTGTCACTATGGTCACCTGGTATGACATCATCTGCTGCACAGAGGATCTTGTCTCGTAGTGAGCTAAGTTTCTGTGTTACAAATAAAGAGAGTGGTGACAAAGGCACAATGTAGGAACAGTCAGTCAGTCAGTCAGCATGCAAGGCAAGCAGGCAGGCAGGCAGGCAGGCACGTAGACACAGGCAGACAGACAGACAGACATAAGGACAGACATATGGATTGACATAGGACTGACATAGGATGTCTAGCTGCCAGGATTGGAACTTGTCCAGCCAAATTGTTGCCTTGCCAGTCATTTTGAATAGTAACATTGAACCAGAAATGAAGTACGTGTGACTGAGCTTACACTAATGTGCCTGGTCACCATGTGGCAACTGATTAGCCATTATTTCTTGCCCGGCAGAGATGGTTGGACAAAGGGCAAGACAGAAGTTCCATAGTGTATATCTTGTCCATAGCAACAATTACAAGGGAGACAGAACAATGAATTTGGGATTGGTGTATTAAAAGAGTGAATCACATAAAAGTAATCTTTGGAAGAGTGATTAATGTTATGTATTGTATGACCAGTATTGGGCATTTTCACGCACCTGAGTAGATAGCACAAGAAATTCTTGAACTTTGTTTAACTAAGAAGAAAATAAGATAAAAAAAATATTTAAAAAATAAAATGATACAAGCAAACAAATGAAAGAAAGAAATAAGAAAGAAAGAAATAAGAAAGAAAGAACCAATGGTTGATTGGAGTTGATGTGAGTTAATGATTTGGTGGAGGGAGGGAGGAAAGAAGAAAGGAATGAAGAAGCAGAAGGAACAAAAAAACAAGCAAACATAAGAAAGAACAAAGGAAGGAAGGAAGGAAGGAACAATAGAAGGAACAATAGAAGGAACTAAGGAACAAATAAACAAACAAGCATAAGAAAGAACAAAGGAAGGAAGAAAAAAAGGAAGGGAAGAAGAAAACAAGAAAGGAAGGAATAAAAGAAGGATTAAATGAATATAAGCGAACAAAGGAAAGGAAGAAAAATGTATATTGTTACCAGTTTAGGATGATAAATTGCAACTGAAAGAAGAACTTCGATATTTTCTATAGGCTTTTGCTCTTGTGCTTGCTTTTGAGGTCCTGATTCCTAATGAAAGATAGTTATACCCATACCATTATGAAATAGATATGTGTGCATAAAAGAATTGTCATTCATCTTTACATTTCGACTTCTATAACACAACTCTCTCATACCCAACAACATCCTTTTTGTATTTCCCTCTTCTATCCTGATACTCTGAGTACTACTCATGTATAGTTATATGCTACAAAATACTTATTAAATTCATGCACATGTTTTACCTTTGCGAAATAATTTACTTCTTTTCTAAAATGAGTAAGTTTGCCTTTTCTTTCCTTTAAAAGTCTAGTGCAGAAATATAACTATGATAAGTAAACAAGCAAGCAAGTTATACAGTAAATATGAAAGGAGGAATGGATGAATCAGGTGACATGGGATGAATGGACAGGCAGGTGGTAGAGGGGAGGGATAGATGGATGTGAGGAAATTAAGATGAAGAGATAAGATACGGTAGGTAGTAGGCAAACAATGGGCAAACAATGAATGGATAAATGGATGGGTGTTAGGATGGATGGATGGATGAGGGGGTGGATGGATGGATGGATGGATGGATGGATGGATGGATGGATGGATGGATGGATGGATGGATGGATGGATGGATCAGGATGGATGGATGGATGGATGGATGGATGGATGGATGGATGGATGGATGGATGGATGGATGGATGGATGGATGGATGGATGGATGGATGGATGGATGGATGGATGGATGGATGGATGGATGGATGGATGGATGGATGGATGGATGGATGGATGGATGGATGGATGGGTTGATAGATGGATGGATGGATGGATGAAAGGTTTGACAGTTGGTTACTACAGATTTCACCAAGTTTGGCACATGCTAAAAAAATTGTCTTTGTATTGGTGTACCAGATGTGTGTGACTCCACCCACAAGCATCAACGTCTTAGTCTGCATTCCTTTCTCCCATAGGTCAGCATCCTTTTGATGAGTTGTAGAGAAGAAAATTATCAAAAGGATTTGGCAAACAAATATGCAGACAGTTTTTTTTAGCATGTGCCGATCTTCAGTGAAATCCTTAGTAAGCACAACCTAATTCAACAACTCTAAAAAAGTTGGTAAAGAACATTCATTACAAGCAAACACATATTCTTATTCCAATGTTTTACCTTAATGAAGAAAGGTCCACGTCAGGTGGGATAGCCTTGTGGTAAATATCAAATGAGTCTAAATCACTTGGCTCAGCTGGACCCTGTCATTAAAACAACACAGTTTTAATAGCTAACCAAAGAAAATCATGCAATCAAGGGATCAATGTAATTGGGTTAGCTAAACAACAAGCTTTTTTATTGGCTACACTACACAATAGTCCCCTTATAGTTCCAGGGCTGCACTATCTTGAAAGGTAGCTGTGCATTTGCATTGAAGCAAGATGAACAGTGAGCTTGCAAATATGATAGCCCAGAGAGACCTTTTTAAACACCAGCTTGGATAATAATATTATTCACATGTCTTTGTCATTGCAAGCTCAACACGGTTCGTCTTGCTTCAATGCAAAGGCAAGGCTACCTTTCAAGATTGCGCAGGGAAGGATTTGATGTACTTGAATGAGCTTTACTATTTTAAAATTCATAAAAGAACAACTTTTACCTTCAAGTTGGCTGGACTGTAAGAGGATGATTTCCAAGGTGAAACATAAATAAAAGAAAGGCAAACAAATAAACATTTAATATTTCATACGTAATATCACAACAAAAAAAAAAGAAAGAAAAAAAGAGAAATAAGAAATAGAAAAAAAGCAAAACAAATTTTTTAAATAAAAATATTATAACAGATATATATTGATTTTAATACATTTTTTTATGAAGCCTTGCCTATCAAATATTGATTTTAATGTTATATATATAATTTTAAGACTTATAATTAAGCTCATGTCTACAGAAAGAAAAAATATTCTGAACCATTCTAAACTGAGAATTAAGCTTACCTGCAAACTTCATCCAACTCTGCAACAGTCTCAGCAGAAACTCCCATTGCTTCTGCAAGCTCACTGTGTGTCGGCTTATGCTTCTTCATATCAATATCTTCCTCCGACAACTCATTCAAGAGATATTCTTTAAAACTTTTGACGTTTATTAGAGAAGAAAAATCACTATTTTCTTTCCCTCTTGTCGCCATCTTGAAAAATAATATTAATTCTATTACAAAATATGATTGGTTACTTTAGGATGGAGGCTAATTTTGACCAATAGGGTGGCTCGTTATATGGCAAAAGCTAAGGCTCCTGGGATTGATATTTTTAATATTTTTGTCGTCTTGATAAATAAAGCGTGAAATCTTCAAGGAAGTATTATTATTTTATTAGTTCCTGACACTTCCCACAGTTGTTTTTCGAGGTCAAAATCTGGCCTGTTCATTTTACTAGCGCCTTAAGAAGGCAAAAACAAAAGAAGAAGTTTTTTCACGGTGACTTTTGAGGTGAAAATGGGCTCGCCCACCTACAACTGGCAGGCTGAGAAAACCACTGTCAAAGACAGGATAGCTTTCTTATTTAATAACGAAATTCTCAGTGATGTGTACTTCTTGGTGGGTAAAGGACCTCAAAGACGACGTATTCCAGCACATAAGTTTATCCTTTCGGTTGGCAGTGCTGTTTTTGATGCCATGTTTAATGGAGGGATCGCGACACAGTCAGACGAAGTCGAACTCCCAGACGTCGAACCTTCGTCTTTCTTGGCACTTCTTCGCTTTTTGTACACAGATGACGTCCAAATTGGACCTGAAACTGTCATGACGACTCTTTATACTGCTAAGAAATACGCAGTTCCTACACTGGAGAAGGCATGTGTGGATTTTTTAAAGACGAATCTCAGTCCTGATAATGCTTTCATGTTGCTGAGTCAAGCTCGCTTGTTCGACGAACCTCAACTCGCAGCGCTCTGTTTAGATTGTATTGATAAAAATACTGTGGAAGCTGTTAATGCAGAAGGCTTTACTGACATTGATTATAACACTCTCAATGTGGTATTGCAGCGAGATACGTTAAATATTCGTGAAAGCCAGTTATTTACGGGTGTAGTGCGATGGTCTGAGCATGAGTGTCAAAGAAGACGACTTCAAACAACAGCTGATAACAAAAGGTAACAAAATCATAGTAAAATATTTGATGGACCATCTTAAGACGTTGAAACCATGGAATATTATTTAATGAAATCATTTTTCTTCAAAGTTTTCGTGATTTTTTAATGTTTTTATTCGAAGAATTGTATCACGTGACATTGTTTATTTTGACCCCACTGTCGGAGGTACATGTACTGCAGTGAAAAATTTCGAAAAAATTCCGAGAATAATAAAGCAGTTTTCTTGGATTGAGGGGCATGAATCGTTTTAGAGACTTGCCGGACGAGAATTGAAAGGTTATTTTTTTGAGACTTCATTTTCTTGTCGGGGGAAGGTGTCAGTTTTGTGAATACCGCATCTTGGTAAATATTCAATGATATTCACTTAACCTTTGGTGAATAATTGTCAGTCATGATATAATGATATAAGAATATTCCACTTTTACAGATCAGTCTTATCAAAGGCACTCTACCAAATCCGTTTCCCCTTGATGACAGTGGAGGAATTTGCATCATCACCTGCCGTCCATTCCAACATCCTCACTGACAAAGAAGTGGTTTCACTCTTTCTTCACTTTACTCTTAATCCAAAACCCTCAGTTGACTTCATGGACAAACCTCGCTGCTGTTTGACTGGCAGAGAAAAGGTTATATGTCGATTTACGAAGGTCGAGTGTCGCTGGGGTTATAGTGGAACCAGTGATAGAATACGCTTCACTTGCAGCCACAGAATATTTGTCGTCGGACTCAGTATGTATGGATCAATAAATGGTCCAAGCGACTTCCAAGTTACAATGCAGCTAATAGAAACTGAAACTGCCAAAATCTGTGGACATAATGACACAGCATTTAACAGTGACGGCTCAGAGAATACGTTCCGTGTGATGTTCAAAGAGCCAGTCGAGGTTCTTCCTAATGTCAGTTACACAGCCACTGCTACTCTGAGGGGACCAGACTCACACTATGGGACTTGTGGACAAAAGCGTGTGGTACATGATCTTGATGGCCGAGAGAAAATTGTGTTTAATTTCTATTATGCTACAGGGAATAATAATGGAACTTCTGTCGAAGATGGACAGATACCTGAGATTATTTTTTACACTTGAAACAATCACTGGGATATATTTAAAAATATGTATAATACCAGTTTTCATGATTATATGACCAACACAGCCCATGTGATTTGGGTTTCTGGCTTCTGTGAATCAAAAAGTTCAAACAGACACTTTGGAATGCAGCTCAATTTGAAGAACAAAACAATAGGTCTCGATTCTCAGGAGATCGAAAAATCTTTTGTTTTGTCCTCAAAATTCTTGGGGTGCAACCATGTGACTCAAAATTCCTTGTGATATAAATAACAATGAAACAGCGGGATCTTGGTTGATATAACAAGAGAATCTTAATGAGAAATCCTTTGTATAGTTAACCAACATGGCGGCTAGTGACATAACATGCACCCTAAGAATTGAGCTGCTTTGACATCATGTGAAAGGCGTCTATTCAGACTGTTGGTTGATTGACAGGAGCCAGCAAATCAGGCATCTCCAATTATTGTATCTGGGTGGCATAATCCTTGTGAAAATGGGTATAACATGTAAATTGCATATTGCACTTGTGTCAGTATGTATCCTGGCACAAAGAAGATTATCAACAGCATTCTATTTCATAACACCACATAATATGTTATGTAAATATATTCCAAACCTCATAATTAATTCATAAACCTACCAGAGAGGATCCATGCTCAAAAGAAAACACACAAAAGTTTTGGAAATCCCCAACCTGATTCATTTATTATAATGTACATACTCAGTCTGTAACATTCCTTAAATTTGTATTCTAAAGTATAGCTCTGGCAATCATTTGCAGCTAATTTATGTCACATGTGACCAGTAAACTTGGGAATTCAAATGTCTGTCTTTGATTGATTGATTGTATTTGATGTCTATGGCAGCTGTCAATCTGGTGTTCGTATAAAAGAGAGATTCATCATCGATCTATTTTATTGCTTGAAATAAACCTCTTCAGTAATGTTTTTTTCCATTTCAGGCCATGTGTGACTCATTCCCTAGAGTATCATTTCTTTGTTTAGCATGAGAAGACACATGACTATGGATGCAACTCAAACGAATCTTATTCTCAAGAGAATGACACATGGTCTGAAATAGGAAAACATTATGCCCAAGGTAAAGAGGTCTTATTACAGCTTCAGAAAACTCTGAAACCAAGTAAACCTAATTAGCTACAACACTATGGTCAGACACTGGAGCACGAAGTCATGACTAATGTGTTGCCTCCTAAGGGTAATCCATTCTAGACCTTGCACTAAATCCCAACGTGAGGTCAAAACAAATCAACATCAAAAAAGATTTCAATCCTCAATAGGATGGAGGTCTATTTGTCTAAAAAATGCTTAATTAAATGTTAAGAGGTTAAAACAAAATAGAAGCTAAATTACTGTAAATTAAATAGATCATCAAGTTATCCCAAAATAAATATTTTTTTAAAAGAATTATACCTTATATATATATTATACATACTGTATACCAGGGATGTAACGAGGTCTTGATCATGGGGAAAAGGGGGTTGAAAATGTACCAATTTCCTGCCATATCCATAGGAATCCCACAAGAATTAATGACATTTTGGTGGCAAGATCAAACCTCAATGGTTTTGAGTGGCATGTACAATGAAACATCCCACAAGTCACTTGTATTCCCTAGTATTAACTATCCGGAGTAGGAGGAAAAAGCTAAGTAAAGATGGCATTGTGGTACTCATAAAGGAATGTTTGCAAGATGGTGTCTGTTTTGCCCCCTAAGACAGTCCCACAATGCACCGCAATACCAACTCAACCCAGTTTTTCCTCTACCTTGGCATGGATCATACATGTAGCAGCTTTCAGTTGTTACAGGAAGTCTAATTAGATAAATAGCACAACACAGCTATTCTAAAAATAGATGTCACGCTTTTGGACCCCTGTGAAGATAAAATAGAATACTACTATTTAACTGTGACTTAAGACTTACAGTTTATTCGTACACAAAGATCAATAATTACATGAGAAGAATGCTGATTTATGCTATTTAAATAGTTAGAGTAATTAAGATAACTAGTTGAAATAGATAATCGTAATGTACTAGCATCAGCACATCATTTGAAAAGAAACAAAAAACTCACTTTCTTTCAGCTTTTAGATTTTTCCTTTTTCTTCCACTTTATTTTCATTCATTCTTTCATGCGCTTGTCTCAGTTCCAATGTCAAGTGGTCAGTGGCCTTACCCCACTAATACCATTACATAGAAATGTATTTCCACTTCTTACTTCTAAATTTCCACCAAAATCCCAGTATATTGTATTCTATCTCAGTTTTCCATTTTTTCAAATTAGTTTTTCATTTATTTCTCAATTCTCATTTCTCATTTCTCATTCACAAATTTTTAAACTCATAACGGTCAGCGGATTTCCCCACTAGTTCCAGTCTCCATAACCGTGCGCCAGCTCATCATTAGAAAAGAAACAAGAAAATGGACGAACTGGAATCATACAGCGACAATCTGTTTAATAAGAGACAACTCGGTCCGATCGGCTCCACAGTGTGAGTATCCATGCTTTTTATTCTGTCCGTCTCTAAAACCTCGCTCTCCTTAGCGAAATTCTTGTAATATTTAGGTATAAATCTATCGTAAATTGAAAAAAAATATTTAACGCCATTTTCTTTCAGTTTTCAATTTGTACTCTCTATTTACTGTGCAGATATGCTTGTCCTGTCTCATTTACTGCAAATATGTAATAGCTTTGTTGTTATGTGATTATATGAACATATGTTTGTTACGGATCGTTGAGATGTAGATATTTTGTAAGAAGCATTATTGCATGGTATCTAAGCAATCTATTTTTTTACGTGAATGAGTTAAATACATGCGCAGAATTTGAATATCAAATTTACAATACATTTTATATTTATTGTACTGGCTTACAGGCTGTAAGTCAGTAGGTTACCCA
Source organism: Anthopleura sola (assembly GCA_023349425.1). NCBI lineage: Eukaryota > Metazoa > Cnidaria > Anthozoa > Actiniaria > Actiniidae > Anthopleura > Anthopleura sola. The sequence goes on from JALHLI010000022.1 coordinate 2,523,673, forward strand.
TTCTTATGGGAAGCCATTTCAGTGTTACAGTCTGTCATACCACGTATGAAATGTCTTTCTGCCCATAAGAATGGTTATCGTATTAAAGAGTGGAAAACATACGTTACTGACTTACAACACGTACACGGTACAACAGGCTGTAACATTGAAATGAAATGGCTTGCCATGAAAATGGATATCATAGTAGTGGGAAACGTACATGTATATGTACAGTACTGACTTATGGCACATACACAGTATGACATGCAGTAACATTGAAATGGCTTCCTATAAGAATGGTTATTGTATGAGTGGGAAATGTAGATACAGTACTGACTGCAGCATGTACAGGGTATAACATGCCGTAACATTGAAATGACTTCCCATAAGACCAAGAATGGTTATTATATGATTGTGAAGTATAGAGTAAGTAATGTACTTCTATAAGATATGATTTTTCTTATGAACAATTTTTTCTTTTTCTTTTAATATGACTAATTTGGTATATTTTGTTTCCAGGACGACTCCATATATAGTTGCTCTTATTGTTGCCAAGTTTCTTCATTCCTATGGTGTATTTGTTGCATATGAACAGCTCAAGATATTCCACATTACACAGTTTTTATTTATAGTTAGATTTTGGTAAGTCCCAATTAATGTCACACTCATTACAGATGGATAACACAAATATGGTAGCATGTGCTATTACAACACTTTCTCTCACCACTGTGTAGTTCGCAAGCGAGCGATAAAGAAATTCCTGTGTGAAAATGGCTGTCAAGTCACTAGAATTTCCTTATCGCTTGATTGGAATGAACTCTGCCAATCGTAGTTTGATTGATGCGGAAGCCAAGACACCAAATGTCCAGAGTTGCATGGTTAGGTTGCAGAATAATGAAAAGAGCTGTAATTTAAATTTACTTTTTTCTTAAAGTTCATCCATCATTCTAGTGCTACTGCAAAAACCAATATCATCAGGGAAGAAAATAACACTCAATCAGGTAGAATATTTACAGAATATTTAATCTTAACACCTTCAATCTTATAATGCATTCAACCTATTTTCATTGTAAGTTATGAAACCCAGACAATTGCAAGGGTCGAGTAGCGATAAAACAGGCACCTTTCATCACTGAGTCCTACAGGTCGGGTCGCATGATCGATTCTTGAGGATGCCACTTACAGAGTTTTTTATAGAGTTTATTTAATGTGCTATATTATTCTTTCCTTTGCCATGGAGATTTTTCTTCAGTTCCTCATTTGTTTTCTCCATAAAAATGGTGACAGTACACAAATGTGCTCATCAAAAATGGTGACAGTAAACAGGGACATTATCAGCCAACAACTAATACTAAAACTTTACATTAATCTTGATAGTGGTACAGAGTAGCAAGACATGCGGTATTTTCTACAATTATCGCCATTATGTGGCTGCAAGGTCTATCACAGTGTGGTGCGTTAAGGTAAGAGCTTTATATGTGAACATTTAGAATCATCATCATCATAATATATATATATATATATATATATATATATATATATATATATATATATATATATATATATATATATATATATATATATATATATATATATATACTTTATTTTGTAACCATCAAAGGGCAATAAAAAAGTCAATCAGTGACTCTAAAATTGGTGTCGATAGAGTATTGGTACTGTAATGTTATCAGTAGGGTGTTGGTAGTTTTTTGGAATATTTTAAAGGTTCAAATTATTCTTTTAAAAAGAGTGGGGAGATGAGAATGTCTTTTTTCCTTTGGAACTAAAACTAATGATAAATTAGATCTCATATTAAAAAAAATTATTCCTTCATGTTTACTTGGCTCATTCTTCTTTTATTTGTGTATTATGTTTAGAACTGTTCTATTGTTTGAACATGGTGAACTGGTAGTTCTTGGTGCTCTCGGAGTACTCTTTCACACTAGCGTAGGAGGCCCTTCAAAGGTAAAAAAATATTATGTACATTAAATTACAGTTTGAGAAACTAAGCTTTAGCTTCCTGCATGTTTGATGCAAATTAAAAATTACCAGTATTTTACTTTTTTGTTGTTGTAATACACTGTATACAGCAGCTACATTAATTGTTTATTGATTTATTGATTGAAGTGCATCCTTTTATTTCATTACTGATTTTACTGACATTCTTTTTTTATTCATTCAGTTCAGAGGAGCAATGCTTTTTCTTCTTGGTATACTGTCTCTTTTGCTGTTTGATAATGATACTCCTCATATCCATGGTCCTAATCACAGTATCCTTTCCATGTAATATATACATATATGTACAATAGCTGAGCGTATGATTGGGCATTTATGATTACAGCCAGACCACATGGCATTCATTTATTGGAAGCACGGATGCATATATGGTGTAGTGGTGAGAGCCTCTCACCAAGGCGACCCGGGTTTGAGTCCCGCCAGGCTCGGTGTGGTATGTGAGTAGAGTTTGTTGCTTCTCTCCTGTGCTTCGAGGGTTTTTCTCTGGGTTCTCCGGTTTTCCTCCCTCCTCAAAAATCATTTTCTAAATTCTAATTCGATCTAGAAGGGCCTAGATGAAAAGTACTTTCTGTCTCTCTAGTAACCCTACAAATTGTGAAGTTTTTATTTATTCTCATAGGAATAAGTAAAATGTTTCTTTGTTTGAGTTGTATCCATATTCATGTATCTTCTCATGTACAAATTATCAGAAACTTGGTGAAGTTGCGGAAACATGCAGGTGCACCTTGAAAAAAGCAAGATTAACTTGTAATGAGTGAATTGAAATTTGGTTTTAATATATAAAGATGTGATATAGACTATTTCTTAACAAGTGTTAAACCAGATGAAACCATTCATAGCAGTCGATTAATGCATTGGTATTCACATATCTTGTCAATGTTGGGATTGCCCGACCATCAGGTAAGAATAGACCCCTTGCAGCATGTCGGAATGCTGCTCAATTTGGAGGACAAACAATAGGTTCCAATGTTTAGGAAGTTGAATTTTTTTATTTTGTCCTCCAAATTGAGCTGCTTTGACGTCACATGAAAAGAGTCTATAATAAAGCTTGTAATAATTATCAAGTAGTGCTTACAAGTACGTAGCCATTTGACATAATATTAGTCCATTCTAAGAGTGGCTTCGTCTATGACTAATCTTATTACTTTGTCTCTGTTTTAGGGTGGACTGATTCTACTTGTCCTAGGTTTGCTTTGCAATGTTGCACATGGAAATTTTTCCAGAAAATTAGCTGTTGAAATTGGAGGTATGTTTCACAAGAAATGAATGGAATTGAAGTGATAAACAGTGTAGCTAGAACACTCCACTTCATTCTTGATGGTTAATTTTTAACTCCTTTGAGTACTAAGTTAGAGGTTTTCCTCAGAAGTACTGAGGTTACACATGTCACACATTGAAAGGTGCTTTTAGCTGAAATTTGTGTGCAACGATGTTACAAGACAAGTTTCATGGGGGGTGTTACACGGTGCAATTCATTCTGAAACTTGTTTTGTAACACCTTTGCACACAAGTTTCAGCTAAAAGTTTTAATGAGCGTGTAACAGGGTCTCAAATAACCATGTTTTTTCTGAAGGTGGAAAGCGACTGACTGCCCTGTCTACGAGTATAGCCACAGTATTACTGCTACCAGTGGCAGCCATTTCTCACTTCACCCAGGTATTTAGAAAAACTAACAACCCAACCATCTAATGATTAAAAAAAAGATTGATTTCTATTTTTCTGCAATTTTTCATTCAAGTACATTTGAGCTTCTCGCATCCAATATCAATTTGTTAAAATTTTAGGATAAAAATCAAGGTTTTAGGAAATATCAGAAATATTTTGATGGAACTTAGTTTTTAATAGCTGAATAAAAACAGGATATAAAACAGCAATGTATTCAAATAAATCAAGCCATACTATTTGAACTTTTCTGGTTTTTTGTTGCTGGAAAAAAAAGGTTTCCCCTATTTTTTTGGACTGTAGCATGATTGTGTGTTTCCTGGTTTATTTACTCAATAGTCTCTTACATTTTCATGTGCAAACCTGCAAATCTTATCTCTGATTGGCTGCCAGTTAACATTCCACCTGAAACCCCTTTAACTGCTTGTTGCATTGTTTTTTTAGGAATCCTCAATCGATTGGATCAGCTCCATTCTACCAATGAGCTTAATCATCCTATTTGTCTTCATCATTGACTTCTATGTAGAGTCATTCTGTTTCTCAAAGCTCGAAGCTCACCTGACTACTAAAGTAGGATCAATGGCTTCGTTCTTCTCAGCTGTTGTCTTCGCTGTGTTGTGGGACCAGCCATGGGCATGGACCATCCACGAATGGCATCATGGGAATACGACTGGAGTGAAACATTTGTTGTCAGGGGGGACTGTGTTCAGCGCTACATTCTTTATCTTGGGTAAGGTATAGTTTGAAAGATGGGAATCAAAGGTGGTGTAACGATAGTGCACTTGCCTCTTACCTCTAGGGTCTCAGGGTCAATTCCTTAATTTGGCATAACATATGAGTAGGCTTGGCATTAAATATGACTTAGATTATGACTTAGGTTGTTTAAGGGTTCGATCTGCCCTGACATAAATCTGCCAAAAGGTTGTCTTAGGGTTTGATAAAAAGATTTTGTGTTATATTTTGGATGGAACAAATGCATTTATGTGTTTTTTTGTTTTCCTTCTACTTCCAGCCACTCGTCTTCTTTCTCGTCCATCTCCTCGTCCAGCAAAAGGAAACCTAATCGGCTACACGACAGGAGGCTTGCCAATATATAATTTCCACACTCCACAGTCTGTTCTGTCGATATGCAGGACGTTTCTGAGACAAACACTTGAAGAATCTGAATCAAGACAAATATTTTACTTCCTTTGTTTGAACCTGGTAAGTTTGCTTGTTAACGAAGGGATTGCTGCTTTTGCTCTGGTTGCTGCCACTATTTTTTACCATAACTTGTAAATTTCTCGTGCGCTGATTGGCTGAGAGCCATGTTCGATAAGAGGACAGACCGATAAGATGACGAATCGCTCGCGCACGTAGCTAGCATGCGCTTGAAACGTTTTTTTCTTTCAAACTTTTTCTTTGTTTTTGGATCTTTTCTTTGCCTGTTATAGTAAAAAACAAATCGAAGGTACTTTTTGAAGTACTTTTCGAAGTACTTTTCGAAGTACCTTCGATTCGTTAAGTTGCTAATTTTTCTGTTGTTGGTTCTTTTTTGTTGTTGTTATTGCTGCTGTTATTGTTGCTGTTCTGTGTTTGTTGTCGTTGTTGTTGCTGTTGTTGGTGCTGTCTTGGTTCGTGCTACTGTTGATGTGGTTGTTGTTCCTACCGAGTTCAAACTCCCTAAAATAAATGAATGAATTATATATCTGACTGTCTGTACTGCTTTGTGCTGTAGTTTTTTACAGGAGTGGAGCTGCTATATGGCATGTGGACCAACAGTCTTGGCCTGATCTCAGATGGTTTTCATATGTTGTTCGACTGTACTGCTCTTGTCCTGGGTCTGTGTGCTGCTCTCATGTCACGGTGGAAAGGAACTCGAAAGTTTACTTACGGGTAAGGAAACATATTTGCTGTTGTTGAAAGTTGAAAATTTTGTTGTTGTTGCTGCTGTTGGTGGTGCTGCTCTCAAATTGGCCATTTTTGTCATTTCATTTTTTTTTCAGGTTCAGCAGAGTGGAAATCTTGTCTGGTTTTGTGAATGGATTATTCCTGGTCGTCATTGCTTTCTTCGTGTTTATAGCTGCGCTACAAAGGCTGTTTGATCCTCCTAAAGTCAGCACAGAGCGATTACTGGTAAGCAACATTGACCTACCTCATTACATGAAATCTTCGCAATTTCCAAAATATCACAAAATTAAAGTGGCGCGAAAAATGATTGTCGCGAAAAGTAAGTGACCTTCAATTATTGAGAAAATAAAGAATTATTGAAGAACCAAGAAACTAAAGAGACTGAAATTTTTCATTTTTGTTGGTATTTGGAAGTAAAAAAATTTTGTTCAAGGGATGTGTATATTTGGAAACAAATGATGAATGATTTATTCAATGAAATTGCAAAATTAAAGTGACTTAGAATATGATAGCAAAATCGCAAAAATTATAAAAAGTGTCGCGAAATGTGTGACCTTCAAAACATTTTGAAAATTTTATGTGATAAGGTATCCTTTAATCTTCATTTTTTCTTCCTTTTTTTCTTTTTCCTTCTTTCCTTCCATTTCTCTTTCCTCCCTTCCCTTCTCTTTGTTTCTTATGCCCTATTTTCTCCATCCATTTGTTTGTTCCATGTAAATAGTATATGGTATATTTCTACATTCATCTAATCCTATATTTGTTCTCATCATGCAGGCTGTGTCTGTCATAGGCCTGGTCGTCAATTTAATAGGAATCACTGCCTTTCGTCATGCGCATGCTCATTCACATGGTGGATCATCACACAGTCATGGACATAGTCACGATCACAGCCACATTCATGATCACCCTGCTGCCCATCCTGACCGGAGTGTTAATATGCAAGGTAATACAAAACTTGAAGGTTCTCAAACTTGTGTTATAAATGTGTCGATAGAGGTTTCTCAGCCACAATGTTGTAATAGTAGTGCACTTGCCTCTCACATCTGGGGTCTCGGGTTTGATTTTTGGACTCGGCATCACGTGCGAGTAGCGGTTTCTCCCTTGATGTGAGGTTTTTCTCTAGGTTATCTGGTTTTCCTTCCTCTGCAAAACCCAAGATGCTAAATTCCAATTTTTTTGATTTGTGAATTAGCTGTGCCCTGACTTTGATCAGCTTAGAGGATGTTTCAGGGTTGGATAATATTTGAAGGCTCAATCTGATCTATTTTATCTTCACAGGCGTATTTCTTCACGTAGTGGCCGACACTCTTGGCAGTGTAGGTGTCATCCTGTCATCCATTTTGATCGAGCGCTTTGGGCTGTTTATAGCAGACCCCATATGCTCACTGTTCATTGCAACCATGATATTCCTTAGTGTGTTACCATTACTTAAAGAATCTTCTGCAGTCCTCCTACAGAAAACTCCTACAGAAATGGATAAAGCACTCGGCAACGTTCTAAATAAGGTATGCAGTATCCTTAAGTTGTAGATTAGGAAAATGAAAGGTATAAAACAACCAAACTTGGATGAATTACTGAAAGACATTGGGAAGCCATTTCAATGTTCCGCATGTTACACTGTGTACGTTCTGTAAGCCAGTGCCTTGTTTCCCACTCATATGAAAACCGCTCATTAGCTTGGGCATAATGTTCTCCCATTTCAGACCACAAGTCATTTCCGAAAGTATTTCTTTGTTTAAAAGTTGCGCAAGAGAAGACAAATGAATATGGAAGGGATACAAATGAAACAGAGAATCTTATTCCTAAGAGAATGGAACATGATCTGAAATGGGAAAATATTATACTCAAAGAGGTCTTATGCAGACTGTTATGAGCAGCTGAACTCTCAATAATTTGCAACTAGTGTGTTTCAACAATTCTTTTTCATGGCTTTAAGGTTTTGTCTCTTGATGGCGTGCTTTCGTATCGAGATCATCATTTCTGGCAACATTCAGAGAAAACAATGGTGGGAACATTACACGTGCAGGTGGCACCGTCTGCTAATGAACAGAAAATTATCCAACAGGTTGGTCAGAGTATTTTAGGTTAAGATTTTTTTCAGACCTAGTCCTATCCCAGCACTCTCCTTTCATCCATGTAGTGCAAGATAATAAAGGACAAGGTCAGATATGGACCCAATATATTTACTATCAGTGGTAGGTAAAATTTTAAAACCTATTCAGTGAAAGCAGAGAGAAATCCAAAAGAACGACCCACAATTTGATTGACATTCCCATGGTAACAGCATTATCAAACCCCCTTCTACCGGCCTTAAACCTGTATGTAACGATCCTCCTTTTTTAGGTAACTTCACTGATGAAAGAGTATGGTGTTAATGACTTGTCGATACAAGTCGAGAAGGAAGCCTTCTTCCATCACATTTCTGCCCTGTCTGCTGGCTACAAGTCTGTACTGGCTCTGAAACAAGGCTCAGAAATAGGGAATCCACCATCTGATGCAGATTTAGGTTTCATTAAATCTATTTAATTAAAATTTGTTTTTAATGTAAACAATTTGTAAATAACATCAATGTAGATATAACTGTACTCAACAGGCTGCGTGCACACTTGTCTGTGATGCAGAAACATTGGCACTAGTCCAGAACTGAACTCACTTTTCTCTTTAATTCAGGGCTCAAAATTAATGCTCACAAACTCACGAAACGCTAGTACTTATCACGTCTCAGAAATACAAAGATAACAATATGCACATGTTTGAAATACACATATACAAAATACCAGTCTCTTTCTTACTCAGCTTATCTTCTCTCCATGTGCATCAATAAAAGCGGGTTCAGCACTGGACCAGTCCAGTGAAGTCAGACTTTGACTTATGTAGACACACTGCAAAGTCAAGCTCAAAGACTTCATACTTGAACTTTCTGCAGCATTAGTGCAGAACTAATGTTGAACTATTCCACTGAGACTCTATGTGGCATAATAAACAAATTATACTAGACAGTAATATTATAATGATAAATTATTTTTAGATGTCTAAAATAAACTAGCTGTATTGCAATCTATTTTGTTCTCAGTAATAACTACAAGTTAATTATGGCAGAAAAATTCTGATTTCATTTTTGTTGAATGTACAAATAACAGCGCCTACCTTGAAGAGTGGTTAGGTGTGATGACAAAGCACAAAAGCAATTCAAGATGAGACTCCAGCAAATAGAAGAATATATTAGGATTACTTCATTGTTTTCCTGGAGCCTCACCTTGAATTGGTTTGTGCGTGATCACTCAACTGGAATATCGAAAGTGGGCTATTGCTGGTTTCAATCATTTCCAAGAGAATAGAAAAACAAAAGGCACGGCAGCCATGTTGGTTGACATAAAAAGATACTGACTACAAATTCTTTTTAAAGTTCAACCAAGATGGCGGCTATGACGTCATGTGAAAACTAACAATATACCCCTTGGAACACTTCTGAACAGCTCAATTTGGAGGACAAAACAATGGGTTTCCAATTCTCAGGAGATTTAAATTCTTTTGTTTTGAGCTGAAATTGAGCTGCTTTGATATCACATGCAAGGTCTACTGCCTTATATATAATAGGTTTACAAGATTCTTTGTTATGAGTCATATCCATATTCATGTGTCTTCTCATGCCCAACAGTCAAACAAAGAAATTATACTCTAGGAATGACACATGGTCTGAAATGGGATAACATTACACCCAAGTTAAAAAAGTCTATTAACACAAAAAACTACACAAAAACTTTATCTTTTGGAAACTTTCATTTTTGTTTTAAGAAAATTGAGTCACAATTTTCAAGAAATCCTGCTTTTTGTAACAAAGCCTAAATCTGATTTTCCAACAATTTTAAGGTTTTCATTTGATTATAAATAGCAATTTACATCAATAATTTAAGATTTTACAGTTGAATTTTTCCAAAATATTTATTTTAAGATTAGGATATGTTTGTTTTTGGACTTTGAAATTTCTTCAGTTGATTGTTATATGAATAATATAAACTAAAAATTTACCTTTGTAATTTAAAACGAAGTGAAAAGAATGAAAATGGCAGCACATTACTAAAATCTGAAATTCTCTCCTTTTTCTTACACTACACATAGGTCTTATGGATGGGTGTAGGGGTGGTCCACTGTTCGCACAAAATGTCTTACAGACCCCTTTCAGCAAATTGGAATGCAGCTCAATTTGGAGGACAAAACAATAGGTTGCAATTCTGAGGAGATTGAAATTCTTTTGTTTGGTCCTCCAAATTGAGCTTCATTCTGATGTGCTGAAAGGGGTCTATATCTGAGTTGTATTTAGAAGCAGATGACAGACTGAGCATGATACTGCCATAAAAACTAAGATTATTTAGCAGTTATTCGCCGAAGGCGAAGTGATTATCGATGAATATTTACCGAGCGGCGAGTCTTCGAGCTGCAAGGTAAATATTCATCGATAATCACTGAGCCTGAGGTGAATAATTGTTTTAGTATAAATAAAAAGGTGATTATTTCAAAAAAGAAAGAAGGAAACAACATTGAAAGTGAAAATATTTTATTTTTTAAAAGCACAACAGCCATTTTGGTCGAAAAGGTGATTATCGGCTGATAATCCGAGATAGAAAACCAATCAGAGCGCGCGATTTTGTATAATCACCTTTGTATTTATACTAAATATTCATACTCACTGGATATGAGCTTGTTGCCATGGTGATATTCAGACCTGCTAATTGGTCCAGATAATATAACCATTTGACAATTTGTTACACTTGTAATGTAATGCACAGTCATTGGCCAAGATATATTTGGTTACCATGGTAATATATTCAGACCTGACGATTGGTCCTTGTAGCATGACCAAGGCAATAATATTACATATACACCACACTGCAATGCATACTCTTATTGGCCAAGAGCTAGCTGGTTGCCATGGTGATAATGATTGGTCAAAATCATGCAGTACTACCAACACATTTTACAGTGCGACGAACAAAAGTATGACAACATTCAATATATTTGCATACTTCCATACACTGGCTTTTTGCTACCAAACAAGCTTTTACACACCTTATTAGGTAAAACCAGCCAGATTCACATCCGAATATGTCAGCTTAACATACAAAAGCCAGTGCATAAAAGTTTGAAAATACAAATGTTGTCATACTTTTATGTGTATACATATAATGCTGTGATATGCATGCTCACTGACCAACACCTGGTTGTCATGGAGACAGCTTTAGAACCTACTCATTGGTCGTGGTGGAGCCATCAAACCAAGCCCTGTGTTTTGCCTTGTTGTTGGTTGTCTGGCTGTACCCCCTCTTTTTCTGTTATACTTGAAGTTGTTTATACTATTAGATGAGGAATATCCACCACTAGAGTAGCCTGACTGGTCATCTGAAACACCGGTCCTGGTACTGTACGAAGATATAAACAAACAAACATAGGTAAGAGAATAGACCTGATTTGTGGTATAATGTTTTCCCATGTCAGACCAAGTGTCATTCCCTAGTGCATCATTTCTTTATTTAATGGTTGTCAATGACAGGGGCAGATCCAGAAGGGGGTGTCCAAAATGGAAAAAGTCAAGATATAGTGACATCATCAATAATCATGATATGACTTATTTAATTGTACTTAGATTTGGGGGGGGGGGGGGGGGGGTGGGGGGCTGTCCAGTGTACCAATGGACACCCCCTAGATCCACCCCTGCAACAGCTATTTCTTGCACAATCAGAACAGTGTGGGATATTCTAGCATTATGGCTACTGCAGTGCGTGTCCTTGCCGTGCACTTTGCCAATGGAATTAAGCCCGTTAGGTTTTGCAGAAGGAGAAAATCCGGCGAACCTGGAGAGAAACTCTTGAATCAAGGGAGAGACCTAAGAAACTCTACTCAAACTCATATTTGATGCCGAGTGTGAGAATAGAACCAGAGACCAGGTTAAAGGTGAATTGCACTACTGGCACGCCACCCTCAACTCCCTAAAAAACCTCAGAGCCTCAAAGAACCTACCTAGGCTTTCTTTTTGAAGTGGTTTTACGCTTTCTTTTTCCACCTCGAGTGCTTTCTTGAACTGCGTTATCAGTCCAGTAGGGCGAGTGCCCATAATCACTACCACCATTCCATGTGGGACCATCCGTGTCTGTAGAAGATACAGTGTCTGTTCCGACATCTGAGCTCGTAACTTTTCGCTTCTTCTTTGACTTTGGTGGCGCTTTAGCCTTCTCGCTTCTCACAGAAAAGGGTGGCAACTGAAAACACAGGATAGAAAGTTTGAAATGTATGGAGCGGATTTTGTATGAATGGGAAACCGTAACCGTAACTACGCGTTGCGTTGGATGACTACAATATTGGGAAGTAATCTCAATGTTACGGCATGTCGTTCCGTGTACGTGCTGTAAGTCAGTACCGTACGTTTCCCACTCACATGATAACCATTTTTATGGGAAGCCATTTCAGTGTTACGGCATGTCTTACCGTGCGTTTCCCACTCATACGATAAGCATTCTTATGGGAAGCCATTTCAGTGTTACGGCATGTCGTACCGTGTACGTGCTGTAAGTCAGTACCGTACACTTCCCACTCATACGATAGCCATTCTTATGGGAAGCCATTTCAATGTTACGGCATGTCGTACCGTGTACGTGCTGTAAGTCAGTATCGTACGTTTCTTACTCATATGATAACCATTCTTATGGGAAGCCATTTCAATGTTACGGCATGTTGTACCGTGTACGTGCTGTAAGTCAGTACCTTACGTTTCTTACTCATATGATAACCATTCTTATGGGAAGCCATTCTAGTGTTATGGCGGCATGTTGTACCGTGCTCTACCACTCATATATATGAAAACCACTGGACAAATCCCAAGTCGCACAGTATCGTAACTCGTTTTGATTGGATGTTTCCCACCAAACCAATAATTACCTTGTATCTTCCATTGAGTAGATGCATAGCCTTACAACCAAGCACCGCGTAACCAATCACGTTCTCATGGTTACCAATAACCAGTTTCTCTCCCAGGACATCCTGCATCACTAGCATCCTCGCTAGTCTCTCCGCGTCGTTTCTATGGAAGTCTTTCCCACGGGCAAACAGTGCGCAGCGCTCGTGACCCTCTTGAACTACTCGCGCGTTATTTGATCCCTGCAAAAGTATGTCAAAATAGTTGTCATTAAAAGCGTTTTACAAACTTTAAAACAGTGCAAAGAAAAGGTCGTTCCTTGACGAAAGAAACTTGAGAATCTAGAGAATGCAGTACTAAATGCACGTAGCATTGCATGCCACCCATTTCACCCCAGCCAACGACTTTCAGGAAGGAAGTGACCCCAGAGAAAGTGATTCCGTCCATACATGGTCATACCTTGTAGATATCAACAAAGTGGCTCAAAGGGTATCTAAGGTTCCTGGGTCTACTCCAAGTACTGTTCCCTTGATGTACCACCTCATTGACCGTCCGTACAAATGCCTTGGCGTCTTCAGTCACGTCTTTCTCCACGTAGTCCAACGTATTGGAGCAGTTGTCACATACAGTGTCTTGGCGTTGACGACACTCACTCTTATCGTAGTTCGTCTCCCCAAAGTAATGCAGTAGTTGTACTCTTCTACATTCTGTTTGATTCTCACAGAACTGGACAACCCGGTACAGATTATCCATGTGGACGTCTTTGACCATCTGGTCCCCTTCAATCATCCTGTTGGGATCACAGGGAGCCAATTAAAAAAAGCGAAACAATTTCTACACAGCGAACAAACAGATGACCGACTCCCCTTAGTTACCGTTGCTATGGCCCACAAGCTCAACAAACTCGCTAGAATATTCCAGAATAACTCTGCAAATTGATTATAAATTGTTTCAATAGGCAATGTGCATGAGCTCGAAATTATAGCACAAAGCATGATGGGAAAGTGAGTTCTTACGCTTTTTTGGCTCCTCTAAAAATTCATCTGACAATTTTTCCTTCGACATTTTCTATGGAAATAAAAGGATTTCAGCAGACGAAAATAACAGTATAGTTCTTTCGATTTCTCTATTACATTTTAAATAACTCACTTTCCCAGAGTGCTTTGTGAGCTTTGATGCACATTGCCTATTGTTTACTGTCTTGTGAAAATAAAATAAAATTGCACGAAGCAATATTTAATACAGTATTTTTGCTTGATTTTTCCATTCATTCGGCATATGCTCAGCAAGTTGTAACGTCGATGCGGTAAGTTGACCAATTTTTCTACTTTTATGACGCAAAAAAAAGATCCCTTAACCGTTACCTTCTTAATCTGTGCATGTCGTTATACGAGTAATACAGAATACACTCTGCCTTCTTGCTATCTCGTCCTGCTCGGCCACATTCCTGGTAATAACCCTCTAGTGATTTGGGCATGGAGTAGTGAATGACGTAACGTACGTCACCTTTATCGATACCCATACCAAACGCTATGGTAGCACACACCACCTGACACAGGGAAACAACATTAGTAATGACTGATTGATTGGATGGATGGGTGAATGTTTGATGGATGTTGGTTAGATCAGTGAAGGGTGGTTGGTGGGTGAATTTATGGATAGAGGGATGGTAGACGGGATGGATGGATGGAGGAAAGGACTGTCAGATGGACGAATACTGAATTGCTCAAATAAATCGCAAACCCTTGTGCGTATTTTTTTCCATTTTAGACCACGTGTACGAGTATCATTTCTTTCTTTAAAAGGGCACTTGGATGAAAACGCCCCATTTTTTGAAAGTCTAAATAGTTCAAGTATTTAAGGATATTATGACTCAATCATGATTATGAAAACCAGGAGGCAAAAATGTTAGTCTGGAAGCTACTCGCAGTTGAGAAATTTTGGTTTAAAAACTAAAAGAACAATAGGGTTGAGTAAATGACGTCATTTACTCACAATTTAGATGCTGAAAAAATATATATAATTTTTATCCGCCACTTTTGACTGTGAAGAAAACATGTTACTTGGCTACTATTGGCGCCATATAGATAAGTTTAACCAAGTTTCAAGGATCCAATTTTCATCGATTTTCATCCAAGTGCCCCTTTAATGGTTGAGATAAGAAGACACATGAATGGATACAACTCAAACACAACGTGGTCTGAAATGAGTACTAAACATTACGCCCACGGTAGTTAGTTCATTATAGGTTTACCTTGACCTGTCCTTTGATCCAGGTTTCTTGTGTTCGTACTCTCTGTTGATCACTCAATCCAGCATGATAAGCAACAGCTTTGATACCAGCTGCCTTTAGACTGTCTGCTACACGACTACATTCATTTCTATCGACAGACAAAAGTACCAAATTATCAGGGAAATGTTCAAAAGTACACGAGAGGGGGAGGGGATACGTGTGTGTGGCTCTCGAACAGGTTTACAACTGCTTCCTTGTCTGGAAATGAACCAACGGTGCTACTGCGCGTCTCTCACCGCCGTGTAGTTCATGCCTGGAGTCGCGTATTCGAGTCTCGACTGAACCGCATATGTGAGTTGAGTTTGTTTGATGTGTTATTCTCCTCCCTCTTTAAAAATCAACATGTGAGTTGAGTGTTGTAAATATAGAATATAGTGGTATTGCGTGTGGAGCGAATCTCACAGAATAGCCCCGTACGGGGAGTGATGGTTGTAAAATACAAGTTTATAAAAGGGGCAGACAAATAAGGGGCGTAGCCAGGATTTTGCCTTAGGGGGCCTAAAACCCATTTTTAGAACATGAACCAAAAAATGGCCAATTAAAAAAACCGGCCCACCAAAAAAAAAAAAAAAAAAAAGAAAAATCGGCCCACCAAAAAATCAAACGGCAAACCAAAAAAAACGGCAAACACGATGGAGGGGCCCCCTGGCTACGCCCCTGTAGAACTATTCATTGTACTCACCTTGACAAGCAGTATACAATACCAGAGGAGTGTGGATACTTGGCCTTGATCAGGTTCGTCATTTCCTCCAATGTTTTCTTCTTGGGAACAATTTGGAACTTTAAGTTTGGACGATTAAAAC
Organism: Anthopleura sola; assembly: GCA_023349425.1. Classification (NCBI taxonomy): domain Eukaryota; kingdom Metazoa; phylum Cnidaria; class Anthozoa; order Actiniaria; family Actiniidae; genus Anthopleura; species Anthopleura sola. The sequence goes on from JALHLI010000022.1 coordinate 2,539,223, forward strand.
TTTGACAGAACCTAAATTTATCAAACGCATTCAGGTTAATCTACGCAGATAGTGATCTGGACGTCATTAGAAGTAAAAACAATGGTCCAAAATTGGGACCTGATTTTACAGATTTAGATAGAGTTTGGCCTAATAAACTCTACTCACATGTGATGCAGAGACCAGGAATCGTATCCGAGATCCCAGAGGTGAGAGGCGAGTGTAGTGGTGGGGGTGGCAGTAGCTGTTAGTGCCATGACTGGGACCCCCTGAAACTTGACTTACCTTTTACAATTAGATCTGTTTAATCGTAGTTGGTTTTCAATATCAGTCCTGACCCGGGGGGTGGCAGTAGCTGTTAGTGCCATGACAGGGACCCCCTGGTACTTGTTCATCACTTGGGAGAGTTTCTTGTAGTCAGGACGAAAGTCGTGACCCCACTGACTGATACAATGTGCTTCATCGATCACAAACCTAAGAGACGAATAAGAAAACTTATTTCAGTTTTATTAGTTTTGCTTTGCTTTTGCATCCCCGATCATCGAATCATTCTTTTTTCTTTCCTTCATTCATTCATTCTTTCTTTCTTTCTTTCTTTCTTTCTTTCTTTCTTTCTTTCTTTCTTTCTTTCTTTCTTTCTTTCTTTCTTTCTTTCTTTCTTTCTTTCTTTCTTTCTTTCTTTCTTTCTTTCTTTCTTTCTTTCTTTCTTTCTTTCTTTCTTTCTTTCTTTCTTTCTTTCTTTCTTTTTTTTCTTTCTTTCTTCCTTTCATCCATTTTCTTCCTTTCATCCTTCCTTTTTTATCTTTTCTTTCTTTCTCCCCTCTCCCTTTTTTTCTCTGTTCTCCTAGACCTACATATTTCTTTCACTTCTTCCAATCATTCTCCTTCAGACTCCACCACCAACAATGTCCGACACATCAAAGTGAATCACAGCGCACCAAAATCACATTACGACTAAAAAAGACGTATCTCACCTGTCCAGTAGACCACGGCTGTGTAAGTTCGCTAACGCAGAGTTCAGTTTCCCACTGGCAGATAGTTTCTCCGGTGTGATGTAAACAAGCTTAAGGTTAGGTTGACGTAACGACAAGTCTTGATACACAGAACTAACGTGTTTTATTGCCTCATCACTGGTCATGTCCCCTGAGAGATGTGTCGCTGGAATCTACGGTTACAATACAAGATTTTATGTTTATTTGTTATTTCCCATGTATCTTTCTTCCTTACTTCCTTTCTTCCTTTCTTCCTTTCTTCCTTTCTTCCTTTCTTCCTTTCTTCCTTTCTTCCTTTCTTCCTTTCTCTCTCTCTCTTTATTTTTTCTACCCAACTATTTCCTTAATAATAACGTATTCCAGACTACTGAAGCCTGAAAACAATCAGGCTTAGAACGGGACTCGAGCCCATACCCTTTGCGATACTAGTGCAATGCTCTAACCAACTACCTGAGCTAAGCAACATTCTACTCACCCGCATTGACGTCAGTCTTTGAACTTGATCCTGAATGAGAGACTTCAACGGAGAGACAACAAACGTCACACCCTTATTCATCAGAGCTGTGACTTGATAACACAGACTCTTCCCTCCCCCTGTTGGCATCAGTACGAAGCAGTTCTTCTTCTGCATGGCGGCGTTGATAACTTGTAGCTGGTTGGTACGCAGGCTCTTGATGTGGAAGATATCTCGTAGGATCTTCCACATGTCTTTGGAGAAAGGGAAGTCTGTGCGACAGAGCTCGCCTGAAAGGCAATTTGAATCATTATCATTGTTATTATCATCATAACGTCATATTTTTGCAGCATCATTATCAACACCACCACCACCACTTTGACATCCCCATAATGTTTTGCGTTTTAACAAAATATTTGAAAATTCAAAAGTTGTCGTATACAGGTTGAGTACATTTGCTATTATCATTGAAGAATCCAGTATCAGTTTAACCAGAGCTAATTCCACACGCATGGAAGAATGAAACGTTTGGTGTTACAGACAATGTATGGACTTCCTAAGAAATGTCACGAATTTTACTCATAAAACTGTTCAATTTCCTTTCTTTCTGGTTTTTGTGAATTCTGATAGAATCTATCATAGACGCATAAGTGTTTTTAGATGTTTTTTCTTCAATTCTTATTAATCTTCCTGGTAATATTAATTATTTTGTCTCATTGCCCCCCCCCCCCCAAAAAAAAAAAAAAAAAAAAAAAAACACGCAGAACATTATGGGATGCGAGTGGCGAATACCAAAGCCATCAAATCATCATCATCATCCCCACCACCAACTTCCCCACCACTATTCTTCAATAGACACATCCGATCATCATCATTGTCGTCACCATCCTCATCATTGTCGTTATCGACATCGTCATGATCATCTTATAATTATCATCATCATTATTATCATCACCATCATCATCAATGTCGTCATCGACATCATCATCATCATCAGCAGCAGCACCACCTCCAACATCCTCATCATTATCATTACAAGATTACATACCATCATCACCATCATTAGGTAGCATGTTCTTCTTCGCAGGAGAAAGCCCAAAACTACTGTTCAAATTCTGTGAAGTTGATGCTGATGATTTGGACATGTTAAGACCCTTTTTAAACTGTGGCGTAGAATTTGTACTAGAATCTATTGCTTTGGCCTGGTTCGTTTTGTTAAAATACGACTGTTCCAACACACATGCCATCTCCCAGTCATCATCACTTTCACAATCCTCGGCGATTTCTGTTGATAAGATAAGAGCGGCAAACGTTGATTTCCGGTAAATGGCAAACGTCTAAACACAGCTAGAAAAGAGGGGGGAACTTTGACTTTATTAAGCGGTATACGCGTTTACCACCGAGAAGAGCGGGAAACATTGATTTCCTGCAAATGGTACACGCGTCTATGTACCATAAAGAGCGAGAAACGTGGACTTCCGGTAAATGGTACACGCGACTAACCACCGAAAAGAGCGGGAAACGTGGACTTCCGGTAAATGGTTCACGCGTCTTCCCACAGAAAAGAGCGGGAAGCGTGGACCAGTTCCGACAAATTGTACGCACGTGCATATAACTATCAAGAACTTTTAACTGCCTACCTTGTGGAAGAAAACTTGTCGATACACCAGATACGGAATTCCTATTTTCTTTATCATTTTTCCAATTTGATGAAGTTGAAGTTGATACTCCAAGACTGGGATTCGAGCTATTGTCAGCATAAAAACTGTCCCCACAAGGAGGGGATTGTATAAAGGAACCAGTACCAGTACTTGTAGAAGACCTGTTGTTGACCATGGCTGGTGTGCTGCACAACTTTGATCTCTCACTATTGGTACTGGACTGCTGTGTAGTTCTAGTAGCTATGAATTAATACAATAATAATATTAATAATGATAATGATGACGACAATGTTGATGATGATACAATCAGACTTGTAGTACAGAGGCAGAGGCTAGAATTCTGAAAAGGGAAGGGAATGTTACACGAGACAATTTACAACGACGATTTTTCTTGCACCCTATTGCGCGAAACGTTTATGCCGTGTCTAAAAATTGCCAGACAGAACCATTTTTAGCCTTATTTCGACTTTTGAAACACGTTGCGAGTTCTTGATCTGAAGTCAAAACTTTGAAACTCAAAATGATGTATTTTTCCGCGCAAAGACAATTTCCTTTTTCTTTGATGCAACTGAACAAAATGAACAAAAAAATCACTAGGAAAGAGAGATATTTATGGCATCGTTTTCACGATTTGTCCGGTTCGACCATGTCCTACCATGATATGAAACTCGGCAATAGTACTAATTCCATGTTCTCTTGGAAACAATACACCTTACCCGAATTTGTTTGGGGGATCAAGTCGAGATTGGCCTTGATAAATAAAAAAAAAACCAAGTTCAGTCTCGACTTGGAACCTTTGTTTCGGAATCATCCAAGCGAATCGAGAAAGTTGCAACAGACCCCTTGCAGCACGTCAGAATGCAGTTCAATTTAGAGGGAAAACCAAAAACTTTTGCCCTCCAAATTGAGCTGCATTCCGACGTGCTGCAAGGGGTCTATTAAACAAGGAAAAAAATTACATAGCATGTCTTTGTATTTTCACCTGGAATTATATTTATGCTCTCTCCTCGCTGCTTTAACATGGCTTCAAGTTTGCATGCCTTGGATCTCAGCTTCTTTCTATTGATAAAACAAGAATATAAAATAACAAGAAATGTCATCCTTTCTTCACATATCAAGCTCAGAATTTTATGAGCCATATTTATATCACTGAAAACTTTTTTTAGGAAACACTGAAAGTATTCAGCTACAGCTTGTGTTCTATTGACGGTTTTTTCGTGCTTTCGTCATTTGCTGCGTGTTGTATTACTGAACAGAGCATGAAAAAAGTTGTTCTATATATAGTCACCTCGCCAAACGCGCTTTGATTGGTCAAGAACTGTGCTGTATTAGTGATAGAGCACGGTGGTGAGGTAAACCGCACACGCAAAGCCCGCTTTGCAAAGAAGTCTAAGAAAACATATATAATGAAACAAATAAAACAGCTTTTTCCAAGCTCCGTTCAGTACAGCACTTAGGAAGCGTCGAAAGCACTCGAGAAGTCAGAGTATCACGGCGTTAACTATAGATCGGGTAACGAGTGGGAAACGTACGGTACTGACTTACAGCACGTACACGGTACGACATGCCGTAACATTAAATTGGTTTCCCAGAAGAATGGTTATCGTATGAGTGGGAAACAGACGGTATTGACTTACAGCACGTACACGGTACAACATGCCGTAACATTGAAATGGCTTCCAATTGTTTTTCAGTGAATTATCCAATCACAACGTCTAGTCACGGCTACGGTAAGTTGCGGTACGGCTACAGTACGACTACGAATTTGCCCTATCATTTCCCACTCATACGAAAACCCCTATAATGTAAACAGAAAATCGAAAATGAATGAATACATGTGCCAGGAATTCCGCGCTACTGCTCTAGGGGTGAAAAAATGGGATCCAAGGTTGTAAAAATTGCTATATTTCGGTAAATTTGATTCAGAATTAGTAATTTTTACAATCCATGGCTCCTCTTTTTACCGCTTGAGCATTCGCTTAGAGCAGTAGCGCGAAACTCTTGATGCTTGTATGTACCTGAGACTCTGTGCTTCTGTCAGCTTGTCTATACTGATGTCTACTGGTAATGATCTTCGTAATACATCAGTATCAACTTTATCAACCATACTACAGATATCTTCCATTGTTTTGGTCTGTAGTGATTGTATTTCTATGAGTTCATCTTGAATCTGTGTAGTAGGAGTCTAGCAAGTACAAATAATGATCATGAATCACCATGATAGTGCAGTTTTCGTATGACTGTGAAAAGCTCACGGTATGAACGCGGTCGCGAGAAAAGTCATTAGAGAACTTTTAGGCAACTCGAAATCTAGGACGGAGACGTGAGACCCGAGGTTTCAGAACTGAATTTAATGATAGTGGAAGATCCGGAAATAGGTGTTACTTCTTGATCTCAAGACGTGAACGACGTGCAATTGCTGAATATTGCATTCTGGCGAGAACTATATCGTCTTTTCTCGTTCAGATACTGACGTTCCCGTTCTAGACTTCCCGTTGCTTAAGGTCCCTATTAGCCAATCAAAAACCTAGAAAACATCACGGTCGCGGCAAGGCACGCACTCTTCATCCAATCAAATGTACGAAACACGGCACAAACACGACTATGAATATGATCAAATGCGCCTGGAAAGGACATGGTCATGGTCATGGCAAGGTCGCGACACTGACTAAGTACTCCAGATTACATTGCATGCATGAGAAAAAAATCAGCCAATCAAAATTCTAGAAAAAAAATCACGGTCGCGGCACTGAACTTTTCATAGTCGAACGAAATCTGCCCTAAATATTGCTTTCTGATTGGTTGGTGTCATTTATTAATGTGCATATTCTGTCATTAGTGCCAACCTATCCAGTGACAGATCTAAGATTACCCAACATGAACCCAGGATTCAGGATTTGATAAACTTTGAATAGTTGAATGAGCGTCGATATAGTGACTCCCCCTCCCCTTCCCCCAAATCATGATATCAAATTTTAATAATGGTACATGTAAGCTCACAAAGTATAAAAATAATGGGTTTATTGAATAGTCCTCTACTTGCCTGTTTTGAGGTCTCTTTTAGTAAGGGATGCAGAGCTACTTTATCTTGGGCCTTGGGGACATTTTCTCTAATTACACAAGAACAGCAAATAACTTCAGCTGATCATTTCATTCTATCTTTACCATATTTACTCAATAAGCCGCCACAGCACTCTTAAGAGTTTTAGTGTTTCGGTTGCTGCGCTTATTTGGGGCAGCGCTTATTTGAGGGCAGCGCTTTTTGATGTTTTTGTTTTTTTCTGGGCATAAAAATACTGAATCTGATCATTTGCAATAGAAATATGCAATCCAAGTTGCAATCAGTTTAGTTGTCAAAAACCTATGTTTGAATTCATTTGCATTACAGTAGATTCAGCACATGTGAAATTCGGCATTTAAACTGGGTCTTAAATAATAAAAGCAAACAAAAATACAGCCAATCAGAAAGCAGGAAAGCCATAAATTATATATTCGTTGGTATTTCACTCTTCCTTCCCATCATGCACTGCGCATTAAATCTACGCACAAAAGTAACTCGTGGGATATTCCACGGTATGCCACTCAAAACCATTGTATAACTAACTAGTATATATATAAATAATGGCTGGGAATCCACTATACAGTATGTGCGAATTACAGTGGTCCCTCACATGTATATGTATATTAACATTTTGAAAATTTTAAAAGTACTGTAAAAGAAGTTATGAATAAAGTTAATATTCTCTTCTTCAAACAATACCTTTCTAATTCCTCTAGTTCATCCTCATTGTACAGGTAGGCATCACAGTCCTCAGGTGGTATTTCTTCTGTAACATGCTGTGGTGATGGTGGTGGAGAGTAGTAGGTAGGCATTGTGGGACTATCAGGAGCATCCTCAATGTCATTATCATGTTTATCATCATTCTTATGGTTCTCAGGATCATCTTTGCCATCATGACCTTTATTGGGCTGTCAAAATAATGAATAGACTGAATCCACTGTTTTTCAGATTTGGACCTCAAGTCTTCCCTAACCTTACACCTATTTACAAAATTATGTGAACCGTGCTGATAACTCATCTAGAGTCTTGACTGCCATCAATCAAATAAGTAATGGCTGGCAATGTTTGTTATTAAATGCAAACTCTTAACTTTCTAAACCACAAAACGAAGTAAACTCACTGTATTTACTTGAATAAGCACCACATTTGAGGCGCGAAAAATTTAATAAGTGTGAATAAATACAGTATACATTTTATATCTAAATATTCAAACCGTTCAGAATTTGAGATCAATTTTGGCTTGTTTGATTGAAAACAAATTATCAGCAATTTGATTGACAGGTGTCAAAACACTAGAAAAGCCTTTCAAGTGTTGTAAGCACAAGTCACATAATTTTGAGAATGGTTATAAAATTATGTATCTTTTACCAGAGTATGGTTGAGACACAAATGCACTAAGTCAACAACTCATGAACATAGACAGTGGACCCAGGATTTTGGGCACAAGGGTTTGAAGTACACTGTACAAGCTTTTGTCAAATTCAAAAAATACTTTTGCAGAACGAATATAGAGGCTTTGCACCACCACGTGATGGCAGCCATGACAGGAGGCACAGCAATAGTCCTTCTCCCCTGGGAAACTGAATTCTTTCTCATGTAAATCATATTCGACCAGATTCTATCGTTCCTGCCTCCTGTCATGGCTGCCATCACGTGATGGCGCAAAGCCTCTATTCTCTAGGATGTGGAATTACAAATCTTGTGCAGCCCTTGTTGACAACTTTGATAGCTTATTACCTGGTATATATCATCTAGAAGGGCGTCATCTTCAGATCCAATACCAAAGCTCCAGTTGAGCTCATCAGCATCAAATGTAAGATCAACAACAGGTTCCTAAGTGCACAACATATCATAACATGATCAATGCAAAGACATTGAGTCAGTTTTGGGATATACATTATTGATGGGTTGCAAGCATTCCCAAGAGAGTCATAAGACAAAAATACAGCAGCCATTTTGGTGCCGTTAACAATAGATGCTAATGATAAATATTTTGTTAAATGGCACCAACGCTCCCTCAAGAGGCTGCGATGACATAACGTGCAATTGAAGAATAAGTGTTCCATTTCCATGATTCATAAATTTTATTTGCCAATTATTATAGTAATTATTTAAAGAGGCTTGAAATATTTTCTTGTTAGTCTTGTATCCAAGATAATTTTGAAAGGAGGTCTATTAAGGGTAATAATAATAATAATAATAATAATAATAATAATAATAATAATAATAATAATAATAATAATAATAATGATAATAATAATAATAATAATAAACTTTATTTAAACACAGTATCTACATCATCTACAAAAATAAATGCTCTTCCTGAGAGCCGTGCATGTTACATATAATACAAGGAGAATTGAATAAAAAAAGATTGAATCATTAAAATTTTTCTAAAATATTTCTTTTACTGCCATTCTCAATATTCTGCGAACTCGGTAGTTGCGAGTTTCCCATTGGAATTTGGTTTTTCAGTGCCGCCAGTCAAAGACATAAAAGGTACCGACTGATTAGTTTGGATTGACGGCAGCAAAAAACCAATTTCACAACAAGCCATTGAAATGTCTGAGTTCACAGAATATTGAGAATCACAGTAAAAACAGAGAGACTTTGGGATTCTCATACCTTTAATGGTAGAGAATTCCAGGCAGCTGCTCCACTATACTTGAAACTATTTTTTTTCAAAGTTTGTCTTAGGTTGTGGCAGTTTGCTTGGACCTATACTTACCACATTCTTCATTTTGAATGGGCTTTCCTTCCTTTCTTTATCAGCAGGAGAAGTAGCATGATGGAGCTTTATCTTCTTGGAATAAGGGGAGGCTATGAGAATAGACATTCCAAGTTATCTCACAAATACAAGTCATGTACATGACATTGTGTATAGTGCATTGATGGGAGTGGATTTCCCTGTGGCTGCTGTTGTCTCGATCCGCGCATAGCAATTAAACAGTCTGTGGTAAATGAACATAAAGTACTTACTACTGGCATTCATTTCAAAATCGTCATCGTCATCATCAATGGACAATGGAATCAGTTGATTCCCACTGGTATTTGCACACTTCTTTGCGATTGGTGATTGAGGTTTTTCCTGGCTGTCACTGCAACAACAAAGGTTGTTTTAAAAAAAGTTTGCAAATGCTGGTGCTAAATTTCTAAGTCTTCTATGATCCAGGTAATAAGATCTGTGCATAATGTAAAGTGTTTTAACACTTGTACAAAATTTATACATGTATTGTTGATCTATTAATAATTATTGGAAGTTACCTCTTGCTAAATGGCTGGATACGTGCAACCTGTTTTCCAACAGAAACTGTACTCTCCTGACATGCATTCAACCTGTGAAAATAGATATTTTACTGAATAACAGACATAAATTAGAAGGTAAAAGGACTCTACTGCAATTCCCTCAGTAATATTTCCCCAACATGAGATGCATTATTCCATTGCTAAATCTTGCAAGAAACACTGTTTGAGTTAGTAGCAAGGACCTTAATACAAAGCATAAAGCATAAACCCTATTTATTTGGGTCCTTTTTCCCCATTTCAGACCATGTGCCATTCTCTTAAGCACAATATTCTTTATTTGAGTTGTATCCATATTCAAGTGTCTTCTCATGCATGAATGTGAAACATAGTAATGAATAGATACTCTAGGGAATGACATGTGGTCTGAAATGGGAAAACATTACGCACAAGCTTAAAAAGTCTTTTCTTACTTGAAAATAATTTGGCATTCTAATAGGACATGACATGTAAAACACTGACAGAAATAAATGATCTTTTGATTATGTATATACTAGTTATACAATGGTTTCAAGTAGCATACCATAGAATATCCCACGAGTCACTTGTAGTTTCTAGTGTACACATGAGCCTTCAGGCGAGTGTGTATACAAAGAAAATACAAGTGATGAATGGAATATCCATGGTATGCCACAAGAAACCATTGTATAACCATTTTATCCCACGTCATAGAAAATACTAATAGAAAATAGATTCAACGCGCGGCGCATAATGGGAAGGAAGAGTGAAATACCGATGAATGTATGATGGCTTTCCTGCATTCTGATTGGCTGTATATTCTATGGTGTGTGATAAATATAAATATACTGCACCTTTGACTTTGCAGTGGTGTAGAAATGTTTACAGGCTCCTGACTGAAAGGTTTTGATGCTGCAATCTAAAGTATGTTAAAGTAATATCAGTACTACACTATGGATGATTGTCCTAAATAAAGTTTCCTATTACAACTGGAAAGGTATTCAGCAGGACAAGAAAATACAACATCTCACATCAAAAAAATGTATCAAGCATGTACAAAACATCAGCGCAAGTGTAATAGACCATTTTGCACTATAAGTCATGTGACCCTACCACATTTACATTAATCAGTTGTATCCAACCCCCCTCCACACACAAACATATTTCATAATTTATGATGTATTTCATGCACCATACCCTACTTTACAGAGGTTTCTTTATTTCTCTTCTCTAACGAGAAGGAAAGGAAACCTCTGCTCGGATCTGCTCAAAACCTTCCAAAACACTCTGGATAAAAAAAAATTAACTCCCAACCAGTTTTAAACCCATAAAAAACAGTTTGAATTTTAATGCATGTCACAATGTAAAATAACCACTGACTATTAATGAGCCCTGTGGTTTTATCTGCTGGCATGGTCTGAGTCTGCAATGCCACTTCACTTGAAGTGACGTTCCAACGACGTTGCATTTTCATGCATGCTCAACAGAATATCGAGCACATCTGTGCAGAGGTTTCCTTTTCTTCTCGTATGAGGAGAGAAATATGGAAACCTCTCCCAAGCAGGGTACATGCACCCTAATGCTGCAGACTATCAATGTTGCAAACCATGTCGAATGATGCAATTTGTTGCATGCAATGTTGCTGAAGTAGAAATATGATCCTACTTCAGCAACATTGCCTGCAATATTGTTACACCATGTGTCTGCTCCTTAACAATCCTTGCAAAAAGTTGGTCACTCAACAAACATTTATCAAACCACATTTCATGTTTCTGTCACCCAGACATTACTCTAGACAAAGCTTAGTGTTGTTTCAACTTCCATCAATCAAGCTTACAACATTAACTTCAGTTTTGGCTGATAGAATTTACAGTCTGCAAGTCTAGAGATTGCTGAGGTCGCAGAAAAACCCTGCCTCTCCGCCACCAAAATTTGAAATACCATTCACAAAAGATATATCATTGTCTTGTATTTAACCACTAACCTTTACGTTTGATTTATCCTTTTTGAAAAACCGGAATAAACTTGGACTGGATCGGGGAATAAAAGCCAAACAGACAGACAATTTATGAGAGAATCATTTGTGTTGTTTCATTTGTGTGAGTTACTGTATGTCAGACAATGCCATCAAATTTTAACAAAACTTACCCATTTTCTTTAGATTCAGAACCTTTCTTTCCCTTAGATATGTTCCCTGATATTTTTTTGTTCTTGTTGAACATTTCCAGCTGCTGAGCGAGGTTATTGCTCGGGAGACCGAGACCAGAGCGAGCCGCCATTTTGAACAACAATGTGGACTCGACTGTTGAACTTTACAGACTTAAATCTTCGTAAAAAACAAAAATCATACGGAATTGATCCCATATTTGGATCAAAAAAACATATTAAGCCCTTCCTCTGATGCTTTTTGGCTGTAATTCAGCCTCAAAGGAATAGAAAAGGTAGTTTTTAGTCAACAAATAAGTTTAGGTTTCTTCTTTTTCTTCAAACCTTCCCGCGTGTTTAAAGTGCTAGTCACCAGTCCATCAAGAAATAACACAGCTACCCCAACCCAGACAAACACGTACACCAAATCACTTCTCAAAAATTTGAGATTAGTTTCAAACAAGTTTATTTTTGTCATTGTAAAAGGGAAAAAAGTTCTTCTTCGTAAGCTATTTATTTAGAGTTTAGTCCTAGCCCGCGTGTAAGGATCGAGAAAGTTTGGCCGGAAAAGTGACACAAAAATTGCCTATCCTCAAACTTTGCCTGAAGAAAGCCTACACTATTTGCCTAGTACAATGGTACAATTATCTTTCAAAAAGCATCATTCTTTAACGTGGCTCTCGTGAATATTTTAAGCTCGCTCGTATCGCGTTAAAAACACTCGGTGTTCAGTTAGAACCATAAAGATCTTGTTCACAAGTTCTACCTAGCGGTCCCGCATCACATGCCTGGACAGGAACACAAGAGACGTGCTGCAAATTTAAAAAATGATGCAAACAAAAAAGGAGCAAATAAAAAGACAAACGCTGCAAACTAAAGAGGCTAAAGCCTGCGCGCGCATTTAATATTGGACGAGAGGGAATAGGTTCTAAAGATGGCGACTGAACTGGGAAGGCGGAAGAAGGCCCGGGGGGGGGGGGGGGGGGTACTTCGGGTCGTTTCATACGGGGATGCTCCGCCCGGACTCTCGACCCCTTACCCTTTGATATACCAAATTTCAGCAAAAAGTTACCCCTTTTATATACTTTTAAATGCGTTAAACTCTGTAAATGAACAGCCATCCCTGTGAGTGCAAAGAGGGCTTTTTTTAAAAGACTGTTGTAAGAGTTAAGTTGAGATTTTGCCTAGATTTTGCAATACTGCCAGAGTTAGTTCGACGCATGAGGATTGATGAAATAAACATGCTCAGTTATCAGTATGTAATATATCCCACGACCTTGATCAATGATTTGTTGTTGATGATGATGTTTACTCCTATTTGAATGGACAGAGTTTTGGTGAATTACCGAGTTTTTGCTGAATCGACAGAGTTTTGGTGATTGACCGAGTTTTTGCTGAATCGACAGAGTTTTGGCGATTGACCGAGTTTTTGCTGAATCGACAGAGTTTTGGCGATTGACCGAGTTTTTTAATCGACAGAGTTTTTTTTTTAATCGAGAGTTTTTTTTTTGGATCGCATAGGTTTTTGAATCGACAGACTTAGTTTTGGAGATCGACAGAGTTTTGGTGCCGGATTGACCAATGTTTTGTATGCATGATGATTGACAAAGACATATGGAATTATGGCGCGCGGAATGGTTCAAAATTATTATTTCGATGGTAATTCAATTCTTGTTTGTCAATTGCGTTACTTCTCTTGAAAGTGTATAACTTATGTATCGATTGCATTAGATAACCATTCCATACGTCTTTATCAATCATCACGCATACAAAACATTGGTCAATCCGGCACCAAAACTCTGTCGATCTCCAAAACTAAGTCTGTCGATTCAAAAACCTATGCGATCCAAAAAAAAAAAACCTGTCGATTCAAAAAACTCTGTCGATTCAAAAGCCTAGCTCTGTCGATTCAAAAAACTCTGTCGATTCAAAAAACTCTGTTGATTCAAAAAACTCGGTCAATCGCCAAAACTCTGTCGATTCAAAAAACTCTGTCGATTCAAAAAAAAAAAAAAAAAAAAAAAACTCTGTCGATTAAAAAAAACTCTGTCGATTCAAAAAAACTCTGTCGATTAAAAAAAAACTCTGTCGATTAAAAAAAAACTCTGTCGATTAAAAAAAAAACTCGGTCAATCGCCAAAACTCTGTCGATTCAGCAAAAAAACTCTGTCGATTCAGCAAAAAAAACTCGGTCAATCGCCAAAACTCTGTCGATTCAGCAAAAAAACTCGGTCAATCGCCAAAACTCTGTCGATTCAGCAAAAAAACTCGGTCAATCGCCAAAACTCTGTCGATTCAGCAAAAAAACTCGGTCAATCACCAAAACAGTGTCGATTCAGCTAAAACTCGGTCAATCACCAAAACAGTGTCGATTCAGCTAAAACTCGGTCAATAACCAAAACTCTGTCCATTCAAATAGGAGTAAACATCATCAACAACAACAGCAAAGCATCGATCAAGGTCACGCGTGGGATATATTACGTAACTGAGCATGTTTATTTTATCAATCATCACGCGTCGAACTAACTCTGGCAATATTGCAAAATCTAGGCAAAATCTCAACTTAACTCTTACAACAGTCTTTTAAAAAAGCCCTCTTTACACTCACAGGAATAACTGTTCATTTACAGAGTTTAACGCATTTAAAAATGCTCTCACACGGATGGCCTTGTCGGTTTTTAAAATACTGCCGGAGTATTACTATTACAATCTGTGTATTACACAAGATTTTAGCTACCGCTTTTGTCGTTTGCCTGCTTAAAACTATATTACAATAAGAGCTCTTTTAAACCCTAGAACAATTCTTCGATCTCGTATACTGATCAGTTAACAACGATTCAAGACATTATATTTCTTTGCTCGCTAGTTCCAGATACCACATGCAACACTAGCTGTGGCGGTCATAAGATTATAGCAGAAAGGTCATCATTGACGGCTAGCCTGACATTTGAGTGGATCAATCATTGAGACAAACGCTACTTTACGATCTCTAAATGATATTGCAAAACAAAACCATCGGTGACTCTTAGCTTCCTTTATGAATACCCAAGACAATAGGATGGACTGAAGCAAGGAGGGGAAAATAGCAGAATATTTGCTCAAGACTCAGTTCACTTTCAACTTTAATCACAAAAATGATGATTACATTCACTTTTCAAAAAATGTCAGCAGACAAAATCAATCCTGATCCAACTAAAATTTGAAATGAAATAAGAATGTACATTAAAATGTCCTAAAATTTGAACATCATTGCATGAATGTAACGTAAGTACATATACTACTACATATCCTATTTAGGTTCAAATTCAGAAAAAAAAACCTTCTGACACATTTTCTCAGATTCAGCTTATAGTACATTAATTTGCATCATTTGGTTTTCTTTTTGAATGATCTCAGAACTTCATTCTTCTTCATTAAAATCGCCCTTCTCCACTTGTGTGCTTTTATCCACTAACTGTTTTTGTCCAGCAAAATCAGCATCCGCTTTTAGAGCAGCCAATGCTTTGGAAACATCATCCTTTGTAAGTTGAAAAAGCCCTTCCCTTGTTATGTTTGCAAACATCACCCTTTCACTCATGGCTTCCTTTATTTTGATAAAAGATCTGTTGCAAATTGCCCCGTTAAATAAGGCCAGATAGGATGAAGGCAGGGAGGAAAAGAAATCTACCCAATCTATTTGATCACTATCGTAGAAAAATCCCTGCTTTTCTAATAGACTTTTCATTATGTCCCTCAGTTCTGTTGGGGTGTAATCGCGAAAATGTACTGGCTCGCGAAATCGCCTAAATAACCCTTTGTTGGCAGACATAAAATGCTTCATTTCGCGTTCGTACCCCGCTAGAATAAATACGGTTTTACACTGATGACTATCTTGCTGATTTAGGTGTTTCATAATAACTCCAATGGCCTCCGCCCCAAAGTCATTTTTTGAGACGCCTTCGCGGTACAATTGATAAGCCTCATTACTGGGTTGCTATGGTAGCAAACCAGTCTTAAAATGAGATCCGTTTTTCCATGGTCAGGTAGACCATAATTTCACACGTCATGATTGGTCGAGAACTTGTAAACAATGTCCAATGTCCAATGAAGTTGCCACACGACATCGAGGACGATGTATTTATAGCTTTTAGTGTTGTGTCACTATAAATTCATTCGTTCAGGGTTCGTGAAGTACTATCTTTGAGAATCTATGAGCAAACTACGGTATGAGAATCGTAGATCTAGTCAAAATAGACTAAGATAATCTATAAACTACCTAGCTATGATCAAACTAGATCTTACCAGATCTCAGATACAAAAAAAATATACTGAGACAAACTACAGAACGAGAGACAAACTACAAAACGAGTGACAAACAAAGCTTTGATGAAAGCTGACTCCAAGAACTTGTAGAAGTCAGACGAGCTGATAGTGATCTACAAGAAAGCGAACTGCCAAGACTTGTTGAATATTTCCATTTATGAAAATACAGAAAACAAAGACTGAGGGAAAAACAAATGACCAGTTAAACACATTTTGGCTAAGAGTATTTACATTGATAAAACGTTTGTTTTGCAGCGAACAGTTTCGATACTGAAATAGATATGTTTATTTCATCAGCTAGTCTTGAAAGGTACTCTAGGTCAAGTAGAAATATAATATGCGTTGACAAGTCAGTAACGCAACACTAATGTCTTACTAGAATTTAAAATGTTTTTAGTAAAGGGGGACTTTGAACCCAAAAGGAACACTTTGGTAAGAAATAATAGAGTATGAGGATTGGAGAGTGGGGGAGCTCTCGCACAGGCAACCCAGTGAACGCTCCAAGAGCGTCTAGTCTATGAATAGAATACCCCCCTCTGCTTCCCGTATCTTCTGCGTAGTATTTGCTTCAGTGGAGCCAATGTGAACACCCACCAGGTCGTCCCTTTGCACTTCGACTACTTTATTCTCAGATATGATCCCAATGTCCTTGAGTATAGCTAAAGGCGAGAAAAATAGAAAAGGGACATAGATATTATTGCCGCAGGTACCATGCATAGAGTTGTAGTTTTGGTTTCATCTCATCTTTGAAAACACAGAATGTCAGGAAAACCCAAGCTATGTTGGCACTCTAAAACACTTACGTCTCTGAATTAGGAACTTTCATATTAAAAATAAAACAGTATTTTTCATTATTAAATATTGTAATGCGAGATCACGAGATATTATGATTTGAACACTTGAGATGTTGAGAGACAACGAGAGAAGCACAGGTTTGCTTGAGAAAACCATAAACCCTTTGGATGAGGACGGAAACTATGGAATTGACATTTATTTGAAAGTTATTTTTACGGTTCTTGAACTTTTAAACGCTGAAAAACAATAATAAGATTGTGACGGTCTGTTGATCCACTGTAACTATACTTCAACAAGAAAACTCAAGTCACGTTGTGTACATTATTCATTTTTTAAATATAAAACCTCGGATTGTGTAGCATCCGATCCTCCTGTGGTAGCAGAATACACTTTTTAAACTAAAAATAAAAAAAAGGAATTTACATTTGCACTGTTAAATACCAAGACCTTTCTGGCTGCAGGGGATTCACGTTAAACAAATAAATTAGTAAATGTTTTTTTCTCTCCCAGTTTTCTATTACCTTGTTTTGTTCAAAGAGACAATGAGCAATTTATAAAATTCGTTAAGATAACTAAAGTTATAAGTGAATGGCTGTTGTATAAAACGCTCCCTCGTGCGATGATTATTATAAAAGAAAACGGCTGTCTACCGTTATTTGAAACATACGAGCAAGCGCCACGAAAGATAATGATAGCCTAGATGTTTAATAAGATATCGAGATGTTCGGCGCCATTTAAATAACGCAAGTTTTAGGCAGACCAAGATATAGATCACAGTATTTTAAAAACCGACAAGGCCATCCGTGTGAGAGCATTTTTAAATGCGTTAAACTCTGTAAATGAACAGTTATTCCTGTGAGTGCAAAGAGGGCTTTTTTAAAAGACTGTTGTAAGAGTTAAGTTGAGATTTTGCCTAGATTTTGCAATATTGCCAGAGTTAGTTCGACGCGTGATGATTGATAAAATAAACATGCTCAGTTACGTAATATATCCCACGCGTGACCTTGATCGATGCTTTGCTGTTGTTGTTGATGATGTTTACTCCTATTTGAATGGACAGAGTTTTGGTTATTGACCGAGTTTTAGCTGAATCGACACTGTTTTGGTGATTGACCGAGTTTTAGCTGAATCGACACTGTTTTGGTGATTGACCGAGTTTTTTTGCTGAATCGACAGAGTTTTGGCGATTGACCGAGTTTTTTTGCTGAATCGACAGAGTTTTGGCGATTGACCGAGTTTTTTTGCTGAATCGACAGAGTTTTGGCGATTGACCGAGTTTTTTTTTGCTGAATCGACAGAGTTTTTTTGCTGAATCGACAGAGTTTTGGCGATTGACCGAGTTTTTTTTTTAATCGACAGAGTTTTTTTTTAATCGACAGAGTTTTTTTTTAATCGACAGAGTTTTTTTGAATCGACAGAGTTTTTTTTAATCGACAGAGTTTTTTTTTTTTTTTTTTTTTGAATCGACAGAGTTTTTTGAATCGACAGAGTTTTGGCGATTGACCGAGTTTTTTGAATCAACAGAGTTTTTTGAATCGACAGAGTTTTTTGAATCGACAGAGCTAGGCTTTTGAATCGACAGAGTTTTTTGAATCGACAGGTTTTTTTTTTTTGGATCGCATAGGTTTTTGAATCGACAGACTTAGTTTTGGAGATCGACAGAGTTTTGGTGCCGGATTGACCAATGTTTTGTATGCGTGATGATTGATAAAGACGTATGGAATGGTTATCTAATGCAATCGATACATAAGTTATACACTTTCAAGAGAAGTAACGCAATTGACAAACAAGAATTGAATTACCATCGAAATAATAATTTTGAACCATTCCGCGCGCCATATGGAATGGTTATCTAATGCAATCGATACATAGTATACACTTTCAAGAGAAGTAACGCAATTGACAAACAAGAATTGAATTACAATCGAAATAATAATTTTGAACTATTCCGCGCGCCATATTTGCAAGCCATTTTTTTCGTCTTCGCTTTAAAAACTCTCTTCTCAGGTGATTTTTCACCTTGATGCTTGAACTGCTTCGGAACGTTAAAAAAATTGACATTTGTGTCTCTTTCAGAGCGTTTTCCACATCCAACAACACAAAAAACATTTCTAATCGCGTTCGTTACTATACTTTGCTATGGTTTACATGCCTCCTGTCATGGCGAGTCACGTGATGGCGTAAAGCCTCTATAGTATATTCAAAGCACAAATTCGCCTTCAGAGCACAGTGATATAGACTCCGCAGAAATGGCGTGTTTTGACTACCGTGAAAATTATATTAACAGCTACAATGTTTACCAAGAGAAGTCTGACCAAGTAGCCAGGTGTAAAGGTGTTCTGGATCTCTATCTTCCAAGTGCTTTGAAGAAGATATTGAATCCAAGCCAAGATCATCGCCATTTTAATATCTTGAGCGTTGGCAGTGGAGATGGTGAGATCGATAGGCACATCATCAAAATCGTGCAGGAATATCTGTCAGATCACGAAAAGTTTCAAAGTACAAAAATATTCAATCGTGCACTCGAGCCCAATCCTGATTTTGTGAGTCAATATAAAGAGAAGCTCAAAAGACAAGCATCAACCACACTTGATGACGACCAAACGAACTTTGAGGTGTGTCAAAAGACCTTCCAAGAGTATGTTCAAAGTAAATCAGAGGGTTTTCCTGAAGGATATCCTACAAAATTCGACATCGTGCACTTCGTGTACAGTTTGTTCCATGTTGTGGGAGCTGCTGACAGTGACCTTGAAGGAGTTTTGGTTCATTGCTTTGAACAGCAGTTAAAAACGAATGGCCAAATAGTTTGTATTACGAGTGAATTTATCGCAAGGAATATCGTGCCCAAGTTGTGGGGTGGAAAACCTCCTGGAGAATCTTTGCCCGAGCAGATCGTAAAAGTTGCTGACAAGCGAGGATGGAAAGTTGATCATCACAAACAAGAGTATTCCTTTGATGTTACAGAGGTTTTCGACGACAAATCAATGGACGGCAGTCTGTTGCTCGATTTCTTGACCCGGGTGAAGAATTTTCGTGAAACGGCAACAAAGGATAAAGTCGAGGAAAGCCTGCAAGTGATTCGAGACTTGTGTCGTGTCAGAGATGGAAAATACCTGATTGAAGACGAATTTGGCGATATTTTGTTTATCTCTGCTTAGTACTGAAACATTCTCGTAGACCCTTTTTCCAACTTCTTTCCACATTACAAGATTGGTTTTGTTTCGCAAATTTCGATAAGCAAGTTAATAACTTTGTAAGATCATTTCTACTAATTTGTATACTGTTCGTTATCTGATTATTATTATTATTATATATATATTTTTTACACAATGATAAAGCAAAATAAATATTTAGTTTCTTGTTTTTCTCCTTGTTTTTCTGTTTAGATATCGAGGGCTTTTTGGGTAAAGGTTCCTTACGACAATCCCTCCTCTTCGATCCCAGGGTAATGTCATCAGTTACTGCGAGTGTATTCTTAGTCTCAATTTTAGGATAAACTGTCGTCCCTCTTTTATCCCCAAACTAATACTCAGTGGAGTCGGCTTTTCCTCCATCTTGGACGCGCGGCTTCCCGGGGAGTGGGGGCGAGTTTGAAGCAGCACGCGGGAAAATTCGCGGGAAGAGGAAAAGTAGGACAACTTACAGACAAATAGATTACACGTTCCTGACACAACGATGTGTCCATCGATTCTGTACGATGTTATTCAATTATTTTGCTTTCATTGGTTATCTTTTTTTCCTTCTTCCCGTACTTTTCTTCAACATGTCCATCAAATTTCCCTGATGAACTATACCGAGCGAGACAGATCTACAGAGCGAGACATTCTTCGAGGTTTTCATTGGAAACATCGACTTTTCTGTGATTCCATCTATTTCGGCATCGTAATCAACTGATATATGAAAATAAATTTTCTCTCCTTCACGAAAATAACGTATCCTCGGACTCCTAGGTTTGTTGCTTTTCCAGAAGACATGTTCGCTAATTTTTGTCTTTACTCTGAACTATCGGAGTGCAACTGGGACTAATCCAACTGTCGTATCGTAATTTATTTTATTTGTCTTTTAACTATTCTAATGACATAACATAATATGTCAAAATAATTTTTCTTCCAACGAGAATGTTTGGAATTCACTCTTTTCGTACTTTGACCTCTATCCTACATTCCTTTCATCCTCTAAAGTATTTCTCCTCTTCGAGACCACCCCTCCCCTAACATTCTTAAGGGTATTCTTTCATACATTCCACAGTATGTATCCAAGTATTTACTAAGATTTCTCAGTAACACTCGGTTATAAAACTTTTCTCGGCCCATGCGATACTAATGATGTTGGTTCGTATTTCAAATAGTTTCTTTTCCCGCGAGAGTGTTTGGAATTCAACCTTTCTGTACTTTGACCAAACTAGCATACATTCCACTCATTTAATCCCCTAAACTATTTCTCAACTTGGACCACCCCTCCCTTCGCAATCCCACTATATGATTTCTCAGTTTGGACCACCCCTCCCCTCGCAAGTGTGCCGTTTGGGGGGGGGGATAACTACTCCAGGGTAATGTCATCAGTTACTGCGGGTGTATTCTCAGTCTCAATTTTAGGATAGACTAACTGTCGTCCCTTTTTTATCCCCAAACTGGTTCTCAGTGGAGTCAGCTTTTTCTCCGTCTTGGACGCGCAGCTTCCCGGGGAGTGGGGGCGAGTTTGAAGCAGCACGCGGGAAAATTCGCGGGAAGAGGAAAAGAAGGACAACTTACACCAGGTGATCTGAGGAAAAGCGATTAGCCAATCAGATTGCGAATCGTGATATCCGAAAAAGAATCAATCCCATGCGTCTTTTCGAGTTACAAGTACAATAATGCTAGGGAAAGTGTCATTTAGCCGATTATTTAAGGCTAAAAATGTTTCTACTTCAAAGAATATGTTGTCTAAGAATATATTTTCATCGGTTAGGTTAATATTCATGGTTTTTTTATTAAAGAATTACCGTTGAAACGATCTCGAAGAAGCTGCCGAAAAGCTTTCTCGGGATGAGATTGATTCTTTTTCAGATCAGGAAATCATGCTTTGCGCGCCTAGTCAGATCACCTGGCCCAGACAAATATATTACGCGTTCCTGGCACAACGAAAAAGTCCCGGATACGTCCATCGATTCTGTACGATGTTATTCGACCATTTTGCTTTCATTGGTTATCTTTTTTTCCTTCTCTCCGTGCTTTTCTTCAAAATGTCCATCAAATTTCCCTGATGAACTATTTCATCTTTCTCCTTCTGTTTCACCTTTTGCTTCTTTCGTTCCTTTTGTTGCTTCACATAAAACGAATTTGTAAGCTCGCTAGGTAAAGAGACCGCTAAAGGACTAAGGGTTTCAAACAAGTCTAAGAATAAGTTTTTGTTTTGGTTGTTGATGAAGGTTATTGCCCAGCCGCTCGTCCCTAGTCTTCCTGCTCTACCTACTTGATGGATGTATTCTTCGATTGAAGAAGGCATGTCGAAGTTGATAACCTGTCGAGTAACAAGAACGATACTAATCAAAAAAGCTAAAAATACACGTATTAAATGTTGAAGTTGATTATGGGTTCAAAAATCTTTGTTGTTTTTCGAAACTGCAATAGACCTTTTTACCTTGGACGTAATGTTTTCCCATTTCAGACCATTTGTCATTCTCTATAAGCCAATTCACAGCTTAAGAATCGTTATCAAGCCCCGGCCGGACCAACACTCAGGGTCTTAAAATAACTGAGGAGAAGGTGCTGCCTTTGTAAGGCATCTACAAATGGTTAGACCTTCGCGTGGCTCGGATGACCACGTAAAATAGCAGTCCCGTCTTTCCACACTACTCTCTCCACACTAACCCTGCATCGGAGGGACGTAAAAGAACCACTGAGGACGTAACGAAACCCTGGCAGTGACCACCCTCAGTGTCTGGCCTTTACTAATGATTTCTTAATGGGTTGATTGTGGGATGGGGATGGGAGTTTTAAGGGCTTGTCCTGTTGATCATGCCTTCAACTGATTTCAAATCAAAGTCGTAAAGCAGATAAATAAATAATAAATAAATAGTAATCCCTCTCATTCCACTCGACACACATCATAGAACTCCACCTGTTTGACGTTGAGAAGATCCACACCTCTTCCTAACACTCCAGTACAGACAATAACAGGATACTTCCCACCTATGAATGACTGTAGTATTTGTGTTCTTTCTTCTTGTTTCTTGTCCCCATGCATGGCTACACAAGGGATGTTGCACATCTGGGATAAAAAGAACAGAATTAAATAATTACAGTTTTCAGGGTGGACTCAAGATCAGTATGTAGATCCCTTGCAGCACGTCTGAATGCAGCGCAATTTGGAGGACAAAATAGGTTCCAATTTTCAGGAGATTTAAATTCTTTTGTTTTGTCCTCCAAATTGAGCTGCTTTGACGTCACTTGCCTTTGCATCAAAGTAAGACAAACGGTGAGCTTGCAATGATAGAGACATGTGAATAATTGTCCAAGGTGTTAAAAAAGGTCTCTAACATTGGAAGCTCACCGTTGGCCTTGCTTCATTGCAAAGGCAGGAGTACATTGTACCTTTCAAGATGGCACAGGGAACTGTGAAAGGGACTATTGTACACTAAGCCATGTTCAAACTGTAGCTGAACCAATTGTCTGTCAAATATGGAAATCCATTGATGCTCATCATTTTGTGTGGCATAAAAAAAACTTCATGCAAAATTGCAGTGACACCCTCTTTTATACATATATTCACTTTCCTCAAACAAACCTTTTCTATTGCCTCAGCCAACATGTCTGCTCCTATCTTAGAATCAACAAACACAACCACTGGAGGCCTGTAGTGCTTTGGATCCTTCAGAATAGAAAACAAGTGTCTTTTCTTGGAGTTCTCTTCCACCCAGAGGACCAACTGTTTGACTGCCTGTGTGGGTGCATTTGGGTTCCCCACAGATATAAACACAGGGTCTTGTAGAAGTTTACTTGCCATACTTTCAACGTTGGGAGGGATTGTAGCCGATGTCATCAGTGTCTGTTTAGTGTCATTTAGTTTCTCTAAGATTTGTTGAACCTGAGGCAAATTTTAAAAAGTGGAATGGTTTTGGTTTTCCTTACGTAAATTGGAGAGAGTTTGGATTTTGTTTTTAAAATGAGTAACAGAATGAATGGCTAGGGGAATGGGTAAATGGATGACCAGGAGGATGGATGGATGGGTGGGTTGGTGGAGGGATGGGTGGATACTGAGACACAAGGATGGATAGATGAGTAGAATTGAATTCATTTGATAGATACATGGATGGGATGGTACATGCATGAACAGGATGAGATAAGATAAATGCTGGAAGGAAGAATAGGATGGAATGAATAGGATGGGATTAAATTGGATGGATGTTTGGAAGATTAAGATGGGATTGAATAGATGGATGGATGATTAGATGTATGGATCAATGGGTGAAATCATGTATAGGATGGGATGGATAATGAATTGATATCAGATGGTCAAACTTTACCTGTTGTTCAAAACCCAGTTGAAACATGCTGTCTACTTCATCAATCACCAAACACTTCACATTAGACAAGTCTAGATTGATCTTTGACAGAATCTCCAGCAACCTCCCTGTTGTAGCTACAACAATTTGTACTCCCATCTGTAGAATTTCAATTTATTAATTGTTAACAAGTAACAAAAAGCAATATAGTTAATACTACGCTTATCACTTGAGTGAGAAAGGAGAGAATTTAGAGACATAAGTTTTACCGTCAAAAGTACAATGTTGTTGTTGAAGCTCTGAAAAATGTCAAAAATTTACAAAGAATGTATGGTTAGGGGGGATGCTTGTCATCTTTTACTATACATTCTTTGTAATTTTTAATACATTTGAAAGCTTGTAACTCTGTTTCTTTCCATTTAATTTTTCTGTTCAAATTTGGTAGACCTACTAATCTTGTGATGTTCTTTCAAATGATAAAACTTTTTTGCTAATTAGATTAAAATTCAAAACTCGTCCCCAGTCCTTTGCTCGTTTCTGAAATGGCCTATTGTGGTCTCTCCCTTGATTCGATTTTTATTATTTTCCTCCCTCCACAAAACCTATCACACTATTTCCGCAACCCTTATCTGTGAGTTAGCTGTGCCCTGATTTTGATCTAGCCCAGAGGGTATCAATAAAATTTGAAGGTTATGGCAGGTAATGAATATGACACAATAGGTGAATGCAATGTGTCACCGGACAATGAGCAACAGTTTTACAAATTATAAATACCTGAATTCGATGAATTTGTGGAGGTAAGGGCATCCCACCGACAAGCAATGCCGTTCTCATGTTAGTCAAGCCTTGCATGAATTCTTTAGCTTGGTCTTCTATTTGCATACATAATTCACGTGTTGGTGCTAGGACTAGCCCAAGGGGTGTCCGTAGTAATGCATCCTTTGGTAATAACTTATCTGTTCAAATTACATATGAAAAATATATTAACTACAGTTTCTAGTGCTGTTGGACATGGCAGCCATGTTTAAAATGCCCCTAGTGCCTGAGGCAATACTTTTAGCATTGAATCAGGGCTTGAAAAACGGCCAGTCATTGGACAATCTCTGGCCAGAATTGGAACTTGTCTGGTCAAATCTTTGCCCTGCCAGTCATTTTGACCAGTAACATTGAACCAGGAATGGGATAAGACGAAGCTAAAACTAATTTGGCCAGTCACCATGACCAGCAACTAACCAATCATTATTTCAAGCCCTGAAGTGAATAGTTGAATGGTGAAATACTTATTTGAGTGATACTTCTTAAAGTTATAAAGTTTTATACAGTACTTTCAACATGTTAATGACTGCCGACGTCATACTGGAAATTTGGGGTTATTTGTTTACTGCGATTCTCAATATTCTGCGAACTCGGTAGTTGCAAGTTTCCTGTTGGAATTTGGTTTTTCACTGCCGCCAGTCAAAAATATAAAAGGTACCGACTGATTAGTTTTGATTGATGGCAGCGAAAAACCAATTTCACAACAAGCCGTTGAAATGTCTGAGTTCGCAAAATATTGATAATCGCAGTAACCTGTAATACTAAACACAGGCCATTATGAAACACCAAATTTACAATAATAATTGTGTAAAATGGATTTACCTGTAATACTATGAATCCTGGCTATCATAGGTAACAAGAATGCAGCAGTTTTACCAGATCCTGTCTGTGCACAAGCAATGACATCCCTACCACTCAATGCCACTGGAATCAACTGCATTTGTATCGGAGTGGGTGAAAAATAACCACACTTAGTAATATTCTCAGACAGCTGTTCATTAAACTGACAATGGAAAAACTCCAGAATCGGATTGGGCACGTTATTTCCTTTTTGTTGAATTTCTAAATGCTTTAACAAGTGTTGAACTTGAGGCTCACTCAAGCTAGATATTGTAAGATGTTCTTTGTAAACATAATTTTGGAAAGACAAATAATCTGTTCCAACATAATTTTCATCCAAATTTAATTCCATGTTCGACGAAGTAGACAGACGAGACACATTCCTAGTTTCATTTTGAGAATTTTTTGAAAAAGAAGTTGATGTTTTCAGTGGTATTGACAATGTTTTTAATTGCTTTGCTTTGCATTCCAAGCTACAAACGTCTTTTTCTGTTTCGTCACAAATGTAGGCTCCATATCGTCCACAGACAACACAAACAGGTTCATCGTGGTCTGGCCATCTTTGATTTTTACTGTAGGATACAGTTTCTTCTTCATCATCATCATCGTGTTCTGAATTATTCGTATTTTCGTTTAAAACTTTATCAGGAATAGGAATGCTGTCTAGATCGTTAGATTTTTCTCTTAGGTCTACAATATGTACTTTACTTTTTTCTTGGTTCGTTTGATATGTTGTTTTTCTTTTTAGAGAGGTTTTAATGTTGTTTTTACCGTCTTTTCTTTGCACTGCTCGTGGGACGAACGAAGCCATTTTGTCCGCCATTTTGGAACTGAGCAACCAGGCCACGTCGAAGACAGACAGACAGACAGACAGACAGACAGACAGACAGACAGACAGACAGACAGACAGACAGACAGACAGACAGACAGACAGACAGACCGTAGACATAAAAGAGCTCGACAAATAAAAACACCTGATGGTTCCCATCTATGTATGAATTTAGTTCATATATAGTTTGAAAAGAAAGAAAGGAAAAGAAAGAGGACAGAAGGAAAGGAAAGGAAAGGAAAGGAAAGGAAAGGAAAGGAAAGGAAAGGAAAGGAAAGGAAAGGAAAGGAAAGGAAAGGAAAGGAAAGGAAAGGGGGAAATGATAGAATGACCGCCGACGAAGGAGAGAAGTTTTGAACGAACGAAAACGAAGAAAGAAAGGAAGGAAATTAAGAAGAAAGAAAGAAGGAAAAAGGAAGAGAAACCAATAAAAATGACAACACAATCAGTTAGAAATCCATGAAATTCCCCGTTGTATGAATGCCAGGCTGAACGTTTTTATGTCTCATATTTTATAACTCTGCGCTCGTATCGTATACTTTTTAACATTCAACTTATCCTTACTAATATTATTATCTCTTAGGCGACGCGATTTTTTAAAATCACCTGTGCAAGAACAAAATCGCTCGTGTAGCCGCGGCTTTATGTCGTAATGTGCATCACTTTTTTTAAATTCGCATGAATTTACAAAGTGGTCCATGACATGATTCTATATATTCTATTAACTATTTTTTTTAGCTTACAGACAGGCATTTTTCCTAAATAATTAATTTTGCCGAATCATATACATAAACTACAAACATGCACAACTATAACGACAAAATATATAAAGAAAAAGAACTATCCGTGGTTTTCGCTTCCTCTGTATATCCCACGGATGATTTTCTTAGCAGCTAAGCGCATTTCTTCGATTCTCCAGCAGTAAATAATAGGATTTATAACACTATTTAGCATTACTATCGTTATAGCCAGCGCGATCAATACTTCCATAGCGGCCTGTGTCTTAGACGACTCGAAATTTAGACCAATCATTTTTACAATGTAAAGAGCATAGCACAATACAAAAGCTCCAACTACATAATAAATTGTATTCACAGACTTCTTGTATCTGGGAATGTCTAGAGATTGTTCAAGTGACTGTTCTTGAGCTTGGATTTGAAGTGAGTGGCTTCGAATAATTCGAGAGATCTTGAAAAGGAGATATAGATTGAGGATTAATATGCTGCAAAGAATAGCCGTTAGGATGTTGAAAAATATTTGGACTTCGTAAAAGTCTTTCAGGGCACTGTTAAATGAGCAGACAATCCAAATTACGACGAGAGTGATGCTATAACGTTTCGTTGTTACGAGCTCGTTGTATCGTAGATGAAGCTTGATGGCCAGGAATCGATCTACTGTAATAGCTGTTAGAGTCAGGAACGAAACTGTGGTTAAAACATAACACGAGCAAAGAAAAATAGTTTCAATAGTATCTGTCAAGTGAACATCGTCTTTGAGTTCGACAAACTTTAGGACACAAAAAAGTGGTTGAGTCAGAATTCCCACGCCAAAGTCAGAGACTGCTAGACCAAGAATAAGAATATTCGAAGGTTTTTCTCGTAGTAAAGGCGTTTTTGCAAAAGTAAGGATAACCATGAAATTCAAAACACTCGACACGAAGGACATTACTCCATTGATCGATATTATCGCGAGGATTAGGTTTCTGTGGTGAGAATACATTGGTGTTTCAGTACTCAATGAAGAAGCTGTCGTTGTAAAGTGTTCCGAGAAGTTCTGCATTTTGAAAACACCAATTCATCAATATATGCTTTTTTTAACGGCTCTATCCAATGATCCAATAGTCAAACATTCACATGGCATCTGGTGAGAGATTATTGAGTTCAAAAATACTTTTTTTTACAAAACAAATGGACGAGAAAAGGCTTACTCAAGACTTAGCATTATTATTTACGTTTTATCGATAACAGCCTATCAATGAAGTGACTGATATAGCATTCTATTTAATCACATAAAAACTCTTTGTCTTTATCTTGCTGTAAATAAACACACCTGCCTTCTAAGTTCAAATTTGAACTATCAAATGCGAAAACCGGTCTTCAACTGCAGAGATCAAACACCTTCCGAACACTAGGAGCAATATTATGTTTGCAAATTAAGTCTTGCAGAATCGTATGAAATATGAAATCGATTTTGAAAACAAAACAAAACAAAACAAAGTATATATATATATTTAAAATATTCTTGTAATGAAAAAAATGCGATACACATATACCTATACAAGTTATTGCCCTAAATAGATATATAAATGAAACTAGCTAAAAACATATTCTTAAGTATTGCAAAAATACTTGAACCATATTTTTTGGCAAATGAACAACAAATTTGTGCAGTAAAAATTAAGTGTTTTGCAAACGCCATGAACAACAAAAGCGCAAGTTTTGCTTGCCAAAATATCGTAAAATTAAAAAAAAATATCTATAAGGTTTACTGGATTTTCTTTGCATGTTATGTTATTACAGCCGCGCCATGTCGATTAAAATTCTCTGTTATGTCAACCAAGATGGCGGCTGTTTCATTGTTATTATATCCATTTATTATATGATTATCAATGAAATACCTATATTTCTCTATTTCAAAAATTTGATATTTTCACATGTGAAAATAACATGTTATTTTCACATGTAAAGATAGCATCACTATATATGGTAACATACTTCTTATGGCAGAAAAAAGTTCGAAAAAGCTTTCTTTTCTTTTCCATTGATAAGATTTCATGGGTGCACGAATTTTATCTTCTCACGTTGAAAATCTCTCACTCGAAGATCAAATTCGTATCTCCGCGCGCCCATGTAATATCCTCAATATCTCAAGAGATTTTGAGTCACGTGGTTGCACTCTAATTAAGAATATTCTTATTGGAAACCATGCAAGACTCACTTTTGATGTGACATTAGGTGCTTACTGTCATCTAGTTATTCCTTACCTGCCGTGATGCTGTTTCAGTTCGGCAGGTTGTCACCATATAATGAAATTTCGGAACAGACAGAATTATTTTAAAAAAATGTGCCAAAAGTTGCTGGTTTTATTTGCGTTTTACAATATTACATGTCATGAAGAGGCGTTTTGGTCGCACAAGCCTGTTAATAACCTGTTTATTTTTCTTCTCTTATCTTATTCAGTTTCTTTTCTAATTCTTGAAACTTTAATTTACATTTTATGAAACTTTAATTCTGTAGTGTTGTGATAAATATTTACGGTAATATTTTGTAATATTTAAAATTGGTACTTTTACGAATACAAATATACCTTCATAGTTTGTTAACTGCTTTGATGTCTGGTTGATTTTGAAGCCATTTGAGAGCGTAGACTTATGGAATCAGTCTAAAACTCATCCGTCCAAAGATTCGCCAAATAAATATACCTTTTAGAAAAAGCATATTTCGTCGTTGTTGGTGGAAAATATTTCATTTTGACAACAGATAATAGAAAATACTTCGATTTTTTTTCGCTGTGAACAATGCATTGCGCGTCGATTCAAGATCACCTTGGACCTAGAATGATTTGAAAATTGACAAAAATTTTATAATAATAACAGGAAACTCAACAATAGCTTTTATTTTTTAAAGTTATTTTATTAAAAATTTAAGTAAGTAAATCTTTTGTATTTAGAACAAAAAAATCCCGGAATGGCTTGAAAACTTTGATTCGTTTCTCACTGGCAGAAACCTCATGATAGTTACGTAAAATTACAATAAAAAAATTCGTCATTAATAAATGTGAACGAAAACTTTTTAATACTAACCATTGATTCAAGGTCAGTAGAAATTTTATCGCAAAAAGATGGTTATTTTGAGGATTTTATTTGTGCTTTTCAAACTTATGACAGCAACGAAAGGTTTGTACTGAAGTCTGTTATTTCGTTCTAGCCTTAAACTGAAAATTTCTAACAAACTTATTTTAAAATGTTACTTACAATTTTATGGATAAATTCTTTCGAAAATTTAGGTAACATAGTTTTGCCTAAAACTTCATTTTTTCAGTCACTGGTTCTTTGTTTTTGGCTTTATACGTTTATTTGCCAGATGCAAATCAGTTCAAATATTTTAGGTAAAACATGTTGGTTTAGCCTGGTTTTGGCTTCTGAAAGACTCTCGTTATAATTTAATGCGATGACTTGAGCTGCAATTCACTATGCAAAATAAAGAAAAGTAGTCTGTATTTCTATATTTGATGTACTGGCTACAATAGTCACAATAGGTAAAGCATGTTGGTTTAGCCTGGTTCTAGAAGACTCTCGTTATAATTTACCACGATGACTCGAGCTGCAATTCACTATGCAAAGTAAAGAGAACTATTCTGTATTTCTTTATATGACGTATTGGCTACAATAGTCACAATAGGTAAAGCATGTTGGTTTAGCCTGGTTCTAGAAGACTATCCATATAATTTACCGCGAGGACTCGGGCTGCAATCCACTTTGCAGTATTCAGTATTTACACAAAAAATAGTCGCGAGAAAAATATCCTAAAGCTATAAAGTTCATTAAAAAACTAAATTCATTATTAATTAAAATATACTTCAAGATATTAAAAAGCAGTTTGTAAAGAAAAAGTCTCTTGAAAATCTTTTATAACTGACAAAGAAACAACAATACTTTTAGGAAGCGAAAAAGAATATTTTAATTTAAAAAAAAATATTTAAACGCAGTCGTGTCTTTTGAAACTTTTTTTTGCACGTTTATATTTATTAATTTTCTCCTTCTCACTTTATTGCTTTCGTTTGTTTTAGAGCCGGCTTTTACTATGATATTTCTTGTTTTCAAGATCTTTTCGACTTGAAACCGACAGTTCAGGATAAACTTTCTTGTCTCAAATTAATGCGAAATAGTAGCCGATATAGATCAAGGGCTAGCACCTGCTAACTCTCCGTAGTCGTATTTAGAAATTAATTTGGGATAGGTGAATAGAGCTCCAACATGATCTCAAACTGTGGTGTTGAGTCAAAAGCGGGTTCATTGTTGTAAATTAAAACTTCCTCATTCAAAGTCAAAAAACAAATTCTTTTGAACTTCATTCAAAACAATTCAGGTCAATACGATTTCTCACCTTCTTTTGTTTGAATAAAATTATTTACTAGCTTATTTACCGTTTCTTGTTGAAATCGAGCATGCGTACTTTGTTTGGATCCCACATGGATTGTGGATCGTGTTTGGTATAAGTCAGCAAATGAAAAAGCTATTTTATTTCGGTACGGCTGCCTGGATTCGAATAGGCCTTGGAAATCTGGGGAACTACTAAATTGGTGGATCCATTTGCTTACCTTCTTCTTGACTGCATTGAAACTAGAGAGAGACGTTTGCGCATGCGTGCCTTTCAGCACGCTTTCCAAGAATTTACAAGAGTTTTAGTGAGAAAATAAATGTTCGTTTTCGCTGGGTATACAAAAAAATTTCAGAATAAATATATAATTTTGTGGGACCAAGATACTGTATTAGTAAAGACAATATGAAAGAATTAGCCTTAAGTTTTAAGAATTGTCTTTCTAGGTGATACAAGAAAATGTAACTAGCCAATCAGCGCAAAGCTAACAAGCTCAAGTTGTTAGCATAACCCATGACGGGAAAAAATTGCGCACCAATGACTGCCTTAGTAGGGTAGGGCACGGCAAATGTTTTTTCGGTATAAACAGAATTGGAACTAGAATTCAAATTTCTCTCATTACAAACGCAGGATCCAGTGTTTCTAAAATACTGAAAAGTTATTATCAATAAAATTATTTTTTCTTTCAAATTCGAGAGCTAGAACGAGCTTCGAGAAAATGTTCAGGCTCCCCTCCCTTGATTTGATAATTGGAAGCGGGTTTTACTTTGTCAAAGAAGCTCGTGACACGAAGTTTATAGAAAAACTGAAGTTTTAGCCGTAGCATCTCAATATTAGCCATGTTAAATCATTTTGACAGGCTTTGGATTCCTCTAAGAGTTCTAGCGACGCGAGTTGTGCTGCTCTAATCGAGTAAGTTTGAGTTGCTGATAAATAATTCAGCTGATATGAATTCTCATAATACTCAATAATAAAACTGAAATGTGGAGAGTCCTATTCGACGCAGCGAGCTCCCTTTGCATTTGAAGGGAACTTAACTAAATTCTAATACTAGTGACATGTTCGTATAGATGCTAAGCTTCTGTGAATATTATACGGTATGCCTTATTTTGACCGGCCGCTTTATAATATGTTCCATGAATTAACATATTAAAACAGTATTTTTTAACAGTTATCACTTTAATTCTAGAAATAGAAAGTTTGCGAATATCTTGATACGTGTAGACATACATAATGCGAATGTTTCAGTAACTGCAAGCTTTTCAACACTTGTCTTCTTTTGAATTCTTTTAAATTTACTGAAGAAGCGAACGAGAGTTGTTGGGTTTCCCTTCGGTTTGTTTATATTCTCGCACAATGACGCATTGTAAAAATGCACGGGCTAAAGGCTTACAAAAGGCTAACAACTTTGGAGGGATTGCATGCAGGCCTGGTCGCAAATACTTTACCTAGTTAATTTTGGGCATTTTTCAGGCAAGTGCGAAAGTCAAATTTGCATATTTTTATAATAGCACGAAGACACTTTTGGTAATTTGCATACGGACTTAGAGCATGCGCAGACGCGTGTCGACTGCAATATTAATAATAATGTCTCGTGTAGTATAGTGCAGTTTAGTGATTTTGCTCTCAGCATTCGTTGATGTAATGCAGATAGAAAACAATAGGCTTGGACATTGAATAGTTATTATTTAAATTTCTTACCATCCGAGTTTTTTTATTTGTTTGTTCCAGCCATCGGATGTAGAAATTTGGTGTTTCTCCATTGTTTACAGGACATGACATTTACAGGCCACGTGACAAGCTCTTTTAGAGACTTGGAACCTGATCTTGCAGGCATGTGCAGAGTGAGATGCTGGCTTGATGAAACTTGCGTTTCGATCAATCTTAGGCCAATCGGAGGTGTGGTGACCTGTGAACTGAGCAACACAGATCACATTGGAGAACCCAACGATCTTGTTCCGAGTCCTGGTGGGAAATATTGCCCAATTAAGGTAAATGGATCGGGATACTGGCTTTTTATCCCTTGGAAACCCCGGGGGGGGGGGGGGGGTTACTTCGGGTCGTTTCATACAGGGATGCTTCGCCCGGACTCTCAACCCCTTACCCTTTTCTATACCAAATTTCAGCAAAATGGTACCCCTTTTATATACCTTTTTGCCTGAAAAGGTACCCCTTACCCCTATACTAAAACTCACAAATTCCCACCCCTTTTCTATACCTGCGGCCAAGTATAGTCAATTATAGGGATTCCCCCCCCCCCCCCCCCTACCCCCCCACCCGGGTTGGGCATAGTGCATGTAATAGTATACAGTGCAGATGTCGGGAAATCTGATCCACGTACTGAACAAATGCTAGAAAATTTATTCATAAACCGTGATAATCATGGGAAATATATAATAAAAAATAATGGGAATACCTTAGTTTCGTATAGCTGGGTTTCACTTGACGTCATTTCCTGTCTCGTGGGGAATGTTCCTCAGCTGAATCCGGCACAAGTTTTCCATTCGGTGTGAATAATAGAATAAAGAATTAAGAGAAAAATATCATATGCCCCTGGCAGGACGTAAATATTTATGGTGTTCATCTTACCCATGAGATTAATATCGCCCTGGACCCCCACAGTTGCCACATATACAACATTGCCTGGCTGCGTAACCAGCGTGGTTGGTCCTTGTACTGTAGTGGTTGACACGTCGGACTAGTATACCGAAACCGTGGGTTCGAGTCCTGCCAAGGGCATATGATATTTTTCTCTTAATTCTTTATTCTATTATTCACACCGAACGCATTTCATCTCACTGAAATAGGACAATACAATATTGGGGAATAGAATAAATATTTTTCACTGGAAACTTGGCGGGCTTCGTGCCTATGTTAGCCATACTGAACTAAATAAGCCAAAATATTTACATGTTAGGATGAACTTTTCTTATAGAATCCATGTTCATCAAATCCATGTCACGCTGGAATGAAATGTAAACCAGACTTTTCATTTGAAACATACACCTGCAAAAACAACAATGAAGAGCCAACTACCCAGGGATCTACTGACCAGCCCTCTGATACACCAACACTAACTACCCAGGGATCTACTGACCAGCCCTCTGATACACCAACACCAACTACCCACGGATCTACTGACCAGCCCTCTGATACACCAGCACCAACTACCCAGGGATCTACTGACCAGCCCTCTGATACATCAACACCAACTACCCAGGGATCTTCTGACCAGCCCTCTGATACACCAACACCATCTACCCAGGGATCTTCTGACCAGCCCTCTGATACACCAACACCAACTACCCAGGGATCTACTGACCAGCCCTCTGATACACCAACACCAACTACCCACGGATCTACTGACCAGCCCTCTGATACATCAACACCAACTACCAAGGGATCTACTGACCAGCCCTCTGATACATCAACACCAACTATCCAGGGATCTACTGACCAGCCCTCTGATACACCAACACCAACTACCCAGGGATCTACTGACCAGCCCTCTGATACACCAACACCATCTACCCAGGGATCTTTTGACCAGCCCTCTGATACACCAACACCAACTACCCAGGAATCTACTGACCAGCCCTCTGATACACCAACACCAACTACCCAGGGATCTACTGACCAGCCCTCTGATACACCAACACCAACTACCCAGGGATCTACTGACCAGCCCTCTGATACACCAGCACCAACTACCCAGGGATCTACTGACCAGCCCTCTGATACACCAGCACCAATTACCCAGGGATCTGCTGACCAGCCCTCTGATACACCAGCACCAACTACCCAGGGATCTACTGACCAGCCCTCTAATACACCAACACCATCTACCCAGGGATCTACTGACCAGCCCTCTGATACACCAGCACCAACTACCCAGGGATCTACTGGCCAGCCCTCTGATACACCAACACCAACTACCCAGGGATCTACTGACCAGCCCTCTGATACACCAGCACCAACTACCCAGGGATCTGCTGACCAGCCCTCTGATACACCAGCACCAACTACCCAGGGATCTACTGACCAGCCTTCTCATACACCAACACCAACTACCGAGGGATCTACTGACCAGCCCTCTGATACACCAACACCAACTCACCGAGGGATCTACTGGCCAGCTCTCCGATACACCAGCACCAACTAATCTGTTGAGTACAGTGGAAGGAATTGTAGCATCAGCTAAAAAAAGAATCTAGACGAGGACTATCGTAGATAACGTCAATGTTTACGAATATATTGATGTTATGTTGCCGTTGTTTTGCATCGTTGTAGATTTACTACGATCCTCAATATTCTGCGAGCTCAGTATAGTTGCCCTTTGAATTTTTTTTCACTGTCGCAAGTCAAAAATATAAAAGGTACCGACTGATTAGTTTTGATTGACGGCAGCGAAGAGTCAGTTTCACAACAAGCCGTTGAAATGTCCGAGTTCGCAGAATATTGAAAATCGAAATATTTTTTTGTTTTCATAAGATTTGATGAGCTTCAATTATTAACAGCAGTAGCCATAAGAAAAAAAGAAAAAAAAAAAAGCCACGAAACCGCATCTGAGCGTTGTTGCTATTACTTGAACTTTGAAAGGACCTAGCAATGACCCTTGAGGCACAACCAAATATACTTTTGATTCCAAACCCTTAAAGTGCTTTGGAAAACGTTTAACTTTATTGTTATACTTTTTGTGTTCCTATAAAAGAAAGTGATTTGTTGTACCACCTATTTGATTTGCATTATATTGCCTTTTTATTTCTCGACTGTTCGCTGTATTGACTTTTAATTCCATGTCATATCATATCTTTAAACTCGTCCCTGTTGTCTCTTACACCAAAATTGTAATGCCGTCATTACTTCGATACTATGTTTTGGTCCAGTGGTCACACTCCAACAAGTATTCGAATTGAGTATTCATAACAGACCTCTTTACCTTGGGTGTAATTTCCCCCCCATTTCAGACTACGAATAAGATTCTTTGTTTCAGTTGCATCCATATTCATGTCTTCTCATGCGCAGCTGTTAAACAATGAGATGATACTCTAGGGAATGACAAGTAGTCTTGAGAATAAGATTCTTTGTTTGAGTTGTATCCCTATTCATGTGTCTTCTCATGCGCAACTGTTTAACAAAGAAATGATACTCTAGGGAATGACACGTGGTCTTGAATGGGAAAAGGAAAAGAGGTCTATTAAGTTGATGATCAAAACAAAGTTGGATTCTATTCCTTGTTTCTTACCCAACTCAAGACTTATTTACCTTGGGTGGGGTAAGTACGTATGTTGTGAGTTGATCCGTGGTAAAATAAAATACCCTCTTCATCTTAGTGATTGATAAATGAGAAGAGCTGTTCTGCTACGGCAGAGTCAAGACATTCCATACACGTTTGGAACACAACTTCACCATGAGCTGCTTGGCTCTCTTTAAGCTTAGCACCAACAAACTGCCACAGAGGAATACGATGCACTGGATCCGATAACGTCAACTGTTGGAGTATATGAGTCATATATCAGAGTCAGTATATAGAATGGTTGATAGACTGCATTAGCTTTCAGAACCAAGAGTGAATCTATGGGGGGGGGGGGGGGGGGGGTTCATCCTAACTCCCTGGAATTCTGCAATCGAACCTCCTTATTCAAAGATACCCAATTAAAAACATTTTTTTTCTGATTTGGCGGTTCAACCTCCCCCTGTTTTTTTTTTGGTTCACCGGCGCTTCGGCAGTCGAAACCCCCTAACCAAAATTTCGAGCCCCTTAATCCTGAATCCGCCCCTGAGACCTCGTGTCAGATCTGATTGGTTCACTTGGTAGACTATGATTAGATGACTGACTCTAAAACCCTTATCTTCTCACAGACGATATTTTTAGAGTCCTACTTAAGTTATTTGAAAGACCAAGGGTTATTAGCTTCCTAGGATTTCGAAGCTCAACTATCCAAGCTTACCTTCTTTTTTCTCAGTTGGTTTTCTGTTTCTGATTCGTCACTCGGAACTTCCTCACCATAAAAAAGTACGAGGCAACTGAAAGAAAAGGTCAGTAAAACTCAACAATATACGCGTAGTTACTGCTACGGTAAGATCCTGCACGACTATATAGCACACATACAGTACGCCAACGAATTTGCCGTATCGTATCTCACTAATAAGAAATAGACCTCTTTACCTTCGTTGTTTGTTGTGCCCATTTCAGACCACGTGATGCCACTCTTGGGAGTTGATTCTTTCATGTGTAAATATTTTAACAAAAGAACATTTCTCAAGGGAATGTCATGTGGTCTGAAATGGGCAATTTGCATACGAAGGTAAGGAGGTCTATTCGCTCTGCATCCTGAATAGCGCTTTCCACGGATGACGTCACGATGATGCATTATGGGATTGAAATGCAGACAAGCCGAGCCCAAAACACATGCTAATATGCTGCAACAAGGTTTTCTTGTCTTGTTGTTTCTAATTCATGGAAAACTATGGTTTTTCGAGTGATATTGATCTTTTTTTCCCCGTAAACTAAGCCTTTTTTTTACAATGTTTGACCGCATTTCAATCCCACAATGCTTTGCAATATCTATTTTAAGTAGCCTGTGTGGGCTTCTCAGAGAAAATAGCGGAGTTTTTTTTAATAATTATAAAAATGAGATTGCATAAAGAAGAGGGTTTTGGTGGTGAGTTTAGGTACTCACTCTGTATGTACTCCGTCTTCACAGCGATGAATCTCGTGCAAGACATCAACAACTGAGTCGAGGATGACTGCAAACCTCTCTGTTACACACCTGAAATTAAACGCAGTTTCAATTTCCATTCACTTGTTTGAACTGGCTTAAAAACCCCTTGCAGCTCTTTGGAATGCAGCTCAATTTGGAGGACAAAACAATAGGTTCCAATTCTCAGGAGATTGAAATTCTTTTGTTTTGTCCTCCAAATTGAGCTGCTTTGACGTCACGTGCAAGAGATCTATAGGCCTTATCACGACAGACGCCATGATGGTTATCATATTGCAATGCAGTCTACAGTCGAACCTCTATTAAGCGACCACCCTCTGAAGCCGGTCAAGTGGACGACAAATAGAGGTTGGTCGTCTTGGGTTTATCAAGCTGGTTGGTTTATTTTATGGAATGTTCAAGAATGGATAAGACTTACTTCGAATTTACAGGTAAAAGGGACGATAGCGCCATTACTATTAGTTTTCTTCTTTCCAATCGAGTCATTGAGTCAAGCTGTTTGGGTTTACAACAATAAAAACAAATTTTATTTTGAAGCTTTCATCAGCCTGCCATGATGATTATTACCTAATATAGATATCGGAAACCAATTGAGGTTGTTTACTGTGACGTCACGTAATCCCCCAATTTTTTTTTTTGCTTAATCAAGAAACGAAGTTCGCAATTAAATTTGTCATGTAGTTATTAGTAAAATTGCAAAGTTTTGTGAAGATTTATAATCCAGAGAATGTATGAATTTTTGAATTTGCCAACTTTTACAAAGAAATGTATGTTGGCAGGCAAATTCTGCCTGCCAACATACATTTGTTTGTAAAATTTCATGTTTTTAAAAATTCATATCTTCGATAGTTTACGCGCGATCTTCACGAAACTTTACAGTTTTACTAATATCTGTATGAAAACTTTGAATATCAACTCTTTTTTCAGATTAAAGAAATTTCTCTAAATTGTGACGTCACATGAAAAACCTCGATATATAGATCTAGAAATTCAAAAGTAATATGTAAGGGTCAGGGGGAAAAGGAGGGTAACCCCAGAAAATATTTGATATACATGTAAGTAACAAATCAAATCTTGTCATCCTATTAACCACACTCATTCTCTACCTTGTCCAGACACACGTCTAAAAACTGTCCAAGAAGGTCCACACTCTGAAAACAGAAATATATATTTAAAGAATGTTATCGCTAATCACCACCAGAGTAGAACTGAAAGCAATGTAAGGGTGTCTCTGGCAGCTGCTATACAATCCATGTATGACCCTGGAGAACAGTTTGAACCAGTTTGAATTAGTTAGGTTGATTTGAGGAGGGAGGAAAAACCGGAGGACCGAAAAAACGGCTCTCAGAGTCAGGAAGAGAAGCAACCAACTCAACTCACATGGGGGACTGGGATTTGAACATTTGAACATGACTTCAGCTACTATTTATTACAGTTTTAATTTAATTTCATAACTATTCTACAACCTGCCTAGATTAGCAAAGCTATCAGCAGGTTGTGCAAGATCTGTAATTATTTAAATTAATTTGAAAATAAATTGATTGATTGATTGATTGATTGAAGGTGAGGGTTTTACCACCACGCCATAGAGGCTACTATGATCTTGTTGGTTCAGTCTCCAATAGACCATTTCACGGTTGTCGTCGCTCACCCTCAGCCTCAATAGCGTGTAATTAATTCTTAAGAATTTGACTAAAGCCCGTGGAAGTTTCAAGTGTTTCAATAGATATTTTTGAAAGCGCTTACACACTATCGAGGCTGAGGTTGATGGACGACAACCGTGAAATGGTCTATTGTCCTCCCCCATCCCTTTCCACTCGATGGTCCCTGAACATCTCAATGTTTCAAAATCCATGTCTTTCCTGTGTATTTTTTTTTTTTAGAGAAACTTGAAAATTAACTTCACAACCCTTACCTGCGCATTTGACATTCCTGCCATCATTTCGATAAAGTCCGAGAAGTAGGATGGATTTTTTAGAACTATTTCCCCAAAAATACACAAGTAGATGACCAGCAAAGGAGTGTGTTCCTGGAGATCAAACACAAATATAATAGTTATTTATCATCAAACTCCAGGATACTTTGAAGTTCTATCAAACGCTTCCTTTGTATGGTGAATAGACCATTCCCGAATAGGCAACGTGCATCAAAGCTCACAAAGCACTCTGGGAAAGTGAGTTCTTTAAAAATATAACAGGGAAATCAAAGAAAATATCAGAAAAAAATTACTTTGTCATTTTCGTCTGCTGAAATCCTTTTATTTCCATAGAAAATGTCGAAGGAAAAATTATCAGATGAATTTTTAGAGGAGCCAAAAAAGCGTAAGAACTCACTTTCCCATCATGCTTTGTGCTAGAATTTCGAGCTCATGCACATTGGCTGTTGGCTTGACTTACCACAGAACAAAAAAAAGTCAAGTCCAGGCTGGAGTTTTCAAATCCATACATTTACTGCATAGTGGATTTTTTTACACAGGGATCCCAAGCGAATAGAATATGGCTTACCTCTTCGTCAAAAATAAGTTTAAACATCTTGATTAGAACTGGCTGCAACAACTGGACTCCGTCCACAGGAAAAGATTTGACGATGGTCTCGATAACCTAGAAAATCAAGCAGCCACGATCAGATTATCTTCAAATCGCAGTAAAGTATCATTTTCGCCCCGCATTTCTGTGTTTGTTGGGGGTGGGGTGGGGTGGGGTGGTGGCCTGTGGAGATAATAGAAGAGAAAAGGACTGGGCAGAAACGTCTTTTTGCTCGCATTTCTGTTTAGGGGCTACTGTGGGAGATTATAGAGGAGAGTAGAGGCCTCTAGAGGATAGTGAACCATTTTTTGGCTTGTTTTTTCTCCCTGTTTTGGGGTTCCTGTGGAGATAATAGAAGAATAAAGGACTAGGAAGGGGAATATTTCTCATCCCTCGTCCCTTTTTTCCCATGGGAACCCCAAACCCAATCCTGGTTAGAGGTTACAAGCTCACATACCTTGGCTACAATCATTCCTCCTTCGGGTTTGATATTCCCCACCATGTTCTCACAGGAACAAACCACGGACGACCCGAAATTCTGTGGGAAAACAGGTAAAACTTTTAACCTTTTTATCCAGTTACGGTAAGATACGGCACGAATACGAATCCTTTTCATAGTTCCCTGCGTCATCTTGAAAGGTAGCCGGGCCTTTGCATCGAAGCGAGAGGAAAGGTAAGCTTGCAATGATAGACCTTTTTTTAACACCTTGGACAATTATTCACATGTCTCTATCACTGCAAGCTCACCGTTCCTCTCGCTTTGATGCAAAGGCACGGCTACCTTTCAAGATGGCGCAGGGAACTGTGAAGGGGACTATTTGCCCTATTGTTTCCCACTCACACGAAAACAATTCTAATTTTTATCCTACCTTTAGGAACTCTTTCCCGTCTAAAAGAAGATAACGGTCGATGATTCCAAAGCAAGTTCTTAAGTTTTCACTGCTGATTTCTGAAATTTAATCAGGTGCGGACGATCAGGGAAGGATGTTGCTGATAGCGAGAGTACACTCGCCTCTCACCTCTGTGGTCCCGGATTTGATTCCAGGACATCACATGTGAGTAGAGTTTATTGGGTCCCGGGGGGGGGGGGGGGGGTACTTCGGGTCGTTTCATACGGGGATGCTCCGCCCGGACTCTTGACCCCTTACCCTTTTCTATACCAAATTTCAGCAAAAAGGTACCCCTTTTTTATACTTTTTTGCCTGAAAAGGTACCCCTTTCGTATACCTTTGAAGAAAACCTACCCATTTTATACCAAAATTCACAAATTTCCACCCCTTTTCTTTACGTGCGGCCTGAAAAAAGTACTCCTTTCGGGCGGAGCATCCCCGTATAGTCCATTATAGTACCCCCCCGGATTGGGTCTCTCCCTTGATTTGAGGGTTTATCTCCGGGTTCTTAGGTTTCCTCCCTCCAATAGAGCGATTTAGTTTGGTCTATTGTTTTCCCAATTCAAATCCCTAGAGTATCATTTCTTTGTTTAATGGTTATGCACGAGAAGAAATATGAATATGTATACAACTCAAACAAAGAATCTTATTCTAACGTGAACTGAATTGGGAAAAAATATTACTCCCAAGTTAAATCGGTCTATTCCGATGATCTTTGAGTTAGACATGCCCTGACTTAAATCAACCCAGAGAATGTTTCAGACTTTGATAAACGGTGGTTGATTTTCAGAAGTCAATCACTGAAGTCACTTTTACCTCCTCCC
The DNA here is from genome assembly GCA_023349425.1 of Anthopleura sola. Lineage (NCBI taxonomy): Eukaryota > Metazoa > Cnidaria > Anthozoa > Actiniaria > Actiniidae > Anthopleura > Anthopleura sola. Next base: position 2,581,901 of record JALHLI010000022.1, read on the forward strand.
CCCCCTCCCCTTGCTAATACCCCTATTCGTTTGATACCAACCCAGTAATGCAGGCATGTTGTTGAACAAGTGTAGAAGCTCTGGAGTTAGTTTGTTTGCATTTTCAATCGTCTTCTGCCTGATAAAAATAATAATAAAAAAGGTTATAAGGAATCAAATTCCGTCCGTCCGTCCGTCCATTCATCAATCAGTTAATTAACCCTTTATTCATAAATCCAAGAGCCAACAAAAGGAGAACCAACATAAAACACCCTTACCATAGCTCTAGTCCATCTTCTAACAGATAAACGTGCGGAGGCTACAATGAAAACAGGATAACAAACTATTAGATTAATACACAGGGAGCCCACTTTCTGGAAAATATAATCCGTATGTTTTCTACTTTCCTCCTGGGAATTTTTTCCAATGAGTTCCACCGTAGCAATGCAACTTTTTACAGTCGCTTTTGATATCACGCACGGAGTCGTACAAATTACCGTCGTGACAAAATAGAGTCTTGGTGGACGTCAATCAAAGTGTTACCATGACATTGTCGGAAAACACAAAATTTTGAAGGGCATGTTTCTATGGAATGTCATGGAAACGCTTTGATTGACGTCCACTAAAACCTACTTCGTCGCGACGACGATTCCGCGTGGGCTAGAGAGAAAGAATGTAAACGGATTTTAAATGTAGTGAAAATAACTGACATACTAACCTGTGTGATATCTGTGCTTAGTTGGATGATAGGAAGAAGAAAAGGATACAAGTTAACACTTTCTGTTCCCAAGCCCTATGAATGGAGAGAGAAAGAACCTTTCAAAAAGGTTTTGCACAATTATTGTAGCTGGGTTTGGCTGGACTGGTGTGTGAAATACAGGCACAAACGAGGCAGGGGGCGTGAGGGGCGGGCTTAACCCCGCACATTTTTAGCTAAAAAATATTTTCTGTACATGTTATGAATTGTCTAAAGCTTTAGCATGACTTAAATGCAATAAATGTTGCCTCAACTGCGCCACTGAAAATAGTCCGCTTCCCAGAAAGGGATTATTGCATTTCCAAGAGCCTCAAAACCCAGGGTGGTGGGGATCTCCCAGCTTAGCCCCCTCCCCCCACTAAAACTATGCTCCACGATCCCGGAAATAATATACTAGTAAATCCTATTTAAAAAAAGTCATGGAAAAGTATCATGACATTCCTTGTTTGAGTTGTATTCGTATTCAAGTGTCTCTTCATGGGAAACTGCCAAACAAAGAAATGATACTCTAGGGAATGACACGTGGTCTGAAATGAGGAAACATTACGCCCAAGGAGATCTATGGAGCAACATTTTAGTGCTGTAGCACAAACGCCTGAGAGTCTGTAATCAAATACGAATACGATTTAAACCTTTGTAAGATGTCTATACCTGTATCAGATGGTTGAGTGTAGCGAGTATAGCACATCGTAACATATTGTGTTGCTCGGATTCGTGCCATAGATGAGGCAGGTACATCGTTAACAAACCAGCGAAAGGACGGACCTGACGAGAAAACATAAGCAGTAAAAATCTTATTCATATCTCTAAGAATAAAATAAAAATATATCATTCTTGTTTTTACGAGGGTATGCTTAATAGCCAAAGGCTAACAAACCTGTGGCTCTCGTTCCATGATCGAATTGGAATTTAGAAGTTGATTTTTGTGGATGGAGGAAAACCGGAGAACCTGGAGAAAAACCCTCAAGCGCAAGAGAGTCAACAGCAACTCTCCTCACATGACACCGAGTCCAGAAATCGAAGCCTTGGTGAGTGGTTAGCACTCTGATTGCTACGCCACCCTTGCTTCCCTTATTACAACATATATGAAGTACCTTTGTCTCTACTCTTTCAATCAAGGTTGACAATACATGGAGAACATGCATCTGTATGCGAAAAGAAAATAAAGATGTATTATTCCCTAGAAAAAACTAGAAAGAATATATTTATCATGTCAAGTTCACATGCTATCAGGGACTGGCCGCAATAGGCAATGTGCATTAAAGCCCACAAAGCACTCTAGGAAACTGGAGTCTCGAAAATATGGAACAAGGAAATCAAAGGAAATATCAGAAAAAAATACTGTTATTTTCTTCTGCTGAAATATATATTTCCATAGAAAATGTCGAAGGAAAAATTGTCAGATGAATTTTTTAGTGGAGCCAAAAAAGCGTAAGGACTCAGTTTCCCATCATGCTTTGTGCTAGAAATTCGGGCTCATGCACATTGGCTATTGTTCTCGGCCAATCACACCGGAAAAATCGTGCACGCTTCAAGTGACGGAAAGATGTTGGAAATTAAACAATCATGAAAATATCATGGAGGTCGCCACTTCCAACATATTCACAACATACGAAATGTACTCGTCATTCCAACATAACATATACTTCCATGATATTTCCAACATTTTTCTAACATATTTCCATGTCATGGGAGTGTCCTATTTAAAAGGTTAGAGGTCTAACTTCAAATATTTTCCAACATACTTCCAACATGTATGCATCATTCCCAGAGAACTTCCAACATATTTCGATATTTCCAAACCATGGAAGTGTCCTAATGGTTGGAGGTCTGACCTCTAACATTTTCCAATATATTTGCATGATCTCAAATCAATCGATTTTTCCAGTGATCAGAGACGGGATGGTGAGTAAAATCGATCGATTCTTCCAGTGATCAGAGACGGGATGGTGAGTAAAATGTACAATAATCATGTGTTTCGATGCGACACATCCTTACAGACCCTAAACACCAACCTTAGTGTCACATTCTGTCACTTGTCGCAGCAGATGAAACAGCGACGTAAAACTCCCATTGATGAACTAAAACAAGAACAATCAACAATAACATTAGTAAAGGCGCGACACACGATAAAAATCGCAGACACACGATGCGATTTTTCATGCGACGTCGCGAACATTAGAGACCGTGTCACCACCCATGCGACGTTGCAAAAGGTAGAAACGATTTCTACTTTTGAAACGACGCGCGCGACGAACCTCACCGCGTGAACATGTCGCACGGGGGTCACACGTTGGGACCTAGTGTTTGCGATGTTGCATGAAAAATCGCATTGTGTTTGCACCTTAAATCACAAAACTACTGACACTGATTCAGAATGCTTATCCCCAGGCCGTGTAGGTTGTTTTTGGGTGGCGATAAAATGTGAAAGTTTTTCTCCAAGATTTTACTTACCGGTTCAAAATCATCGAGATGGAATTCTACGTCATCAACAATTAAGAAAAGTTAAGGATAAGAAAACACTGGATCCAGTTGTAACAGCACATCAGCATATAGAACCCTTTATTGTGACGTCAAAGCAGCTCAATTCGGAGGACAAAACGAAAGAATTTCAATCTCCTGAGAATTGGAAACCTATTGTTTTGCCCCCCAAATTGAGCTGCATTTCGACGTGTTGCAAGGGGTTTATATACCAAAAGGGAAGTGGGTGGTGTGATATGAGTAGAGTTCCTTGTTGCTTCTCTCCTGTTTGTTTCGTTGAATTTAGAAGTTAAAACTTCTAAATTTAAATTCGATGACGAAAGGAGAGCCACAGTTTTGTGGTTCTCGTTTCGACAACAAACAACTGTCCTTGTTTTTACGAGGGTAGCACTTAATAGCGAATGGTTAACAAACCTGTGGCCCTCATTCCATGATCGAATTGGAATTTAGAAGTTCATTTTTGTGGAGGGAGGAAAAAAGGAATAACCCGGAGAAAAACCCTCGAAGCACAGGAGAAAACCAAGTTCACTAGAAAATCACATACAACACAGAGAATGGCGGGACTCGAACTGGGTCGCCTTGGTGAGAGGCGAGCGCTCTCAGCGCTACGCTACCAGTACTTCAAGATAGAACCTCTTTACGAGGATTAATCAAGTGAGTATATAAGGATATCAGTCTTCATGGAATTTGCTGCTGTTAGTCGAACCTAAAAATAGTAAAGATTTGCGTAAGTGATATAAGATAAACCACAGGGAGCCCAAGGTCTATACTCTATATTTACCACTAGATCCTCGTGTTCTTGCATGAGGTAGATGAGTGATTCATAAAGCAAGGGTCGAACTGATGCAGACATCTTGACATTGACCCACTGGCCAACAAGCCACGGTACACGCCGTCGAAGTAATTTAGTTCTACACAAAAAAATTATCAACACCTATTACAAATAATTAGAATCAAGGACTTGCACTCTGGGGGGGGGGGGGGGGGGGGGCAGATCAGCCCAGAGTTTGCGATAAAACTGAAAGCTTCTATGACGCATGGGGTAGAGAGGAAATGGGAATCATTGTCATAGCAACACAGTTTACCTGGAAGAGTTCGTATGCATTTCCCTTCTAAGGTATTCTTTGAACCAAACGTCAAAGTCAACTTCTCCAAATAAGTCGTACGACGCTAAGCCAGCAGCAGTGTACACTGGGATGAAAATGACATTGGTTATTGTTAATGAAACGATAATGCTAGGGGAGGGGAGGTGAGGGAAGGGTAGGGAGGGGAGGGGAGGGGAAGGGAAGGGAAGGGAAGGGAAGGGAAGGGAAGGGAAGGGAAGGGAAGGGAAGGGAAGGGAAGGGAAGGGAAGGGAAGGGAAGGGAAGGGAAGGGAAGGGAAGGGAAGGGAAGGGAAGGGAAGGGAAAATAGGATATGCTCTTTGCTTCTTACTTTGGACATCCCACTCTTATTAATAATACTAACCAGCGTCTTTTTGAAGTAAGAAATTCATGTCTTCAGAATCTGGTGACGCTGAAACAAGACATGGTAGTCAGTACTGACTTACAGCACGTACACGGAACGACATGCCGTAACATTGAAATGGCTTCCCATAAGAATGGTTGTCGAATGAGTGGAAAACGTACGGTACTGACTTACAGCACATACACTACGACATGTCGTAATACTGAAATGGTTTCCCATAAGACTGGTTGTCGAATGAATGGAAAACGTACGGTACTGACTTACAGCACATACACGGTACGACATGCCGTAACATTGTCCTATAGACTACATGTCTTTAGTTACCCAAAGTTACCATGGAAACTAACCTTGTACAGTATGAATCATATTGACCACTACTGGTGTGACTATACTTCTAAACTCTGCAAACAACGTTAGATACAAGACTTCTGTGCTTGGCTGTAGGAAAGCATAGAATCAATTAAGGGCATTAGATAAATAGAGTATCACTGTTGTTGTGGTGTAAGTGACTTTTGTCTTAGGTTCTTTTGCTGTGTCGACCAATATACACCAGGTGATCTTGATGTCTAAAATCAGCCAATCAGAGTGCAGCAGCAAAATATTATAAAAACGCACAGAATCCTTTGCGCGCCTAGAGTATATCGTCTTACAAGAGCCACAAAATGGCCGCGAAGCTCTATGAAACAAGGATAGAAAATAGTTTTGGGGGCTAATCCTGCTTTGTTATGTGGACATCAGCCGTTTAACGGTAAAGCTGACCTTGAACATCAAGAATTCTCACAGCAACTTCAGGTTGTGGCGGGAAATCTCCAGTGCTCTGATGTAAAAGCAGCTCGTGTAAACAGACATTTATAGTTTAAAAACCCAATACTTTAATAAATATTTGTATAACACAATACATACATATTTCATATAAAACATGTAAACTGTATATGAACTGCTTCACCAATGCAATTCGTCTTAATAAGGCCACCAATATCATTTTTACGACGATGTCACTCAAGTCAAGATCGCTATTTCGAGTATTAAACGTACTATTACGAAATGTCTCTGCCTTTCTATTACCAGAAACTGCGTTTTAAAGCCGGTGTTGTTATAAGCATAAATATTTTTCGCTTATGAGCTCTATAAAGGCTGCGATTCCTATCAATTTTGCCTTAATCTCTGCATCTTCGGGGAGCTGGTTTGGGGCCGCCATGTTGGATTCAAATAGTGGAGCGCCCGCAATGACTTTTGGGATACGTTTTTAAAAGATTTTGGCTTCGCGCTAAAATGACGTCATCAGATCACCTGGCAAGGACAGCAGAGAGAGAGGGGCTTGGGGTCTATAGAGTTTTCAAGTGTGACGTCACTCGTATGGAAAAACTACTTCCGGGTCGAAAAAAAAAAGCAGTTCTATAAAGATTTTTCTTACTTTTTCTTCATGACTGGATTTTTTGTCCAAATCATTGAGGTCATTTTTCATTTTATTTTTGCTAAAAAAATATTTGCGGTTTTCGTTATCAGTTGGACCCGGAAATACGTCACAACTTAAAAGCTCTTTTTATAAATTAGGCCCCCGCATTTTGGTAATTTAATTTGCTTTAATTTTCTTATTACGAAAAAACCCCATTGAAATATTTCTATCCTTCAAACATGGCTGTCATGAAATTCGAGTATAGACCCCTTGCACTAAATCACAACCTGGGGGTCAAAACAATGAAGAATATTAACATCAAAAAAGATTTCAATCCTAAAGAGAAAGGAGTTCTTTTTTTTTTGACCCCAGATTGGGAAATAGTGCCGGCAAGGGGTCCGTGAGCAACTAATGAAAGCAGCTATGTTGATCATTTACCCTCAGTTGATAACGCCACGATTCTCCAACTTCTTCATTTACTAGAAATAAAATAAACGATTGAAAGAAAAATCAACAGCGAATGGATGAATACAGAAATACATTGGTAACTTACCGAAATCTTCTGGATCTGACTCCCAGTTTTCTAATTCCTGTCAGGGAAAAATATCATTAATATCTAGCTGATCTGAAATACACCTGTTTCACATTCGATGGAAACCGCTGTTTTTTAAGACCACAGACTCATTTGCACAGGCTTAGCCTCGTTTATAAGTCAGCTATTCAACGACGTTATTAAAAGTCCGTGGGATTCCAAAACATTGGTATTGTTCAACTTACACATTCTTTACATTACGGTTGACTTTTGCAAATCATTAGCAACAGCCAACTGTAATGTAAAGAATGTGCAAGTTGAATAATACCAATCCCACGGACTTTTAATGGTGTATTTGAATAGATGACTTATAAACGAGGCTAAGCCTGTGCAAATGAGTCTGTGGTCTTCAAAAACAGCGGTTTCCACCGAATGTGAAACTGGAGTATTCACATGTTGTGAAGGAAATAAGTGTCAGATTCTTACCTCCTCTTTTAACAGAAAGAAATGCATTACAAGTCTTTGAATGATTTCAGTCAACACCGAAGGCGTGAAAAACGACATCTTGACCTATCGAAAAAAGATAAAAAAGAATGAAAAAACAAACAAACAAACAAACAAACAAACAAACAAACAAACAAAGAGTGTATTTTGGACCTTATCCTAGAGAAAATGACAGATAAAGAAATGAGAGTTCTAACAGAGATCGAGCTATGATTTATATTTTGAAAACTCTTGTCAACAGGAATAAAAAGAGTCCTGTGATGCATCCAAATTGTTAGAATGCATGCAGTCCTATTTTGCATAAAAATTAATGATTTCTGCGTTAGTGCGATTACTCCAGGGGTTCAGTTTCGATACCGAATGAAATTGAACTAAAAATGTACTGAATAGACACATTTAAGCTAAGGTCTCTTAAGGTGCGGATACTTGATGCCATTTTTCATGCGACGTCGCAAACACTAGATCGCACCGTGTGACCACCTTTGCGCGGGAATTCGTAAAACTAGAACTCGTTTCTACTTTTTGCGACGTTGCCGGTGACGTCACGTGCAACGTTGCACGAGTGGTCACACGGTGCGATTTCTAATTTTTGCAACGTCGTATGAAAAATCATCAATCGCTCGTAAGTTTACAGACCTGATGAACTGCAATAGTTTCTTGTGGAGTGCTTTCTGGAGTAGAGATGAATAATCAGAATTTTAGATAAAAGACAATTTACTAAAGTTGCCAAGATGAAAACTTGCAACATCGATTTTCAGTTGTTGCATGACTGACAAGTTGGGTACGTGGGTGGTAATACGAACAATACGTTCTGCAACTCGCAATGCAACAATGCTGCGCGACAAGTTGCACGATTTTGTTGCTCGTATCAGTGGCGGATCCAGAATTTTACAAAGGGGGGTTCCATTTCGTCTTCACTCTTTCAACAACTGATACGTAAAACTTCATTGCAGGACGCATTCTCATTATTTCATATACCCCTTTTCAAAGGGTCTGATGCTCAAAGGGGGGTTCCCGTGGAACCCATGGAACCCCCTCTGGATCCGCCACTGCGTATTATGTATGTAACTTGGGCTGGACAACAACATGTAGTACAACATATAGCATTTATCGTTGCATCAATACCTTTAATCTCCTTGGGTGGACGGTACACGTCACAGCGAAGAATGCCTCTCACAATATTACAACACTGAACAAGAAACAACTCAAACCCAAGCCCTGAAGCAAGAAGAAGAAAAAATGCTTCTAAGTTCTCGTATCGTTATTTTTCGTCAGCCCATCGTTGAATTTCGTTAGCCCATCGTTATTATTCGTTAACCCACCGTTACTTTTCGTTAGCCCATCGTTATTATTCATTAACCCACCGTTACTTTTCGCTAGCCCATCGTTATTATTCGTTAACCCACCGTTACTATTCGTTAGCCCGTCGTTATTACTCGTTAACCCACCGTTACTTTTCGTTAGCCCATCGTTATTATTCGTTAACCCACCGTTACGTTTCGTTAGCCCATCGTTATTATTCGTTAACCCACCGTTACTTTTCGTTAGCCCATTCTTATTTTTCGTTAAGCATTCGTTATTTTTCGTCAAGCCTTCGGCACTCTCCGTCAAACATTCGTTACATTGCAATTTACCTGCTGCCTCCGAGTTAAATAAATAAGTGACGCAGAACTCTAGACTCTTTTGCACCAATGGGATGAAAGACGACGGATGGTGATCCAGGCTGTCCAAAAGCTATAGTTACCATAGAAATAAAGACTATTAAAATCAGCATGTTGTTCGGTCATGATGATGGTGATGATGAAGATGAATGATGATGATGCATGATGTTGATGCAGGATGATGATGAAGTTCAGTTCCAGTACCAAGAACGAATGATTGTGTAATTCACTTCCTGACAAAAAAAAACAAACAAAAAAAAACAAAAAAAAAACACCAGCCTCTAAGTTTTCATTACAATTTTTCAATTTTTCCTACTTACAGATTTGCTCAAGAGCTTGGCTATTTTTTCCACCATTTCAATCAATTTTTCACTGTGACTTAGTTGTCTCCCTAAAATTAATGGAAGCATTATCAATATTACCATTGAATCAAACCATCTTTCATAGTCTATCGCCTTTACTTACGGCATTCCAAAAAATGTCTTATCTTGTCAAAACTAGAGCTAAGAAACAGCTGAAAAACAAACAAACAAACAAACAGTAGTAGTAGTATAGGCAGCACCGCACGATCCGGATTTTGGATGGGCAAGTGATGGGCAAGTGAGGGGCAAGTGATGGGCAAGTGATGGGCAAGTGATGGGAAGGGATGGGCAGGTTATTTCTGGTTGCCATGGCGACCCAGTGACGTAATAGATTTGTTAATTATTCATAAATGTACTATTGTTGGGCAAGTCTTTTGTTTTGGGATTCGATTTTGAGACCATTATCTTAGGCATTATTGCTACCCCCCCCCCCTCCCCCACGACAAAGACACAGGGCACACATGAATAAGTATTAGCATACCATTGGTTTGGAATCTGGTGTAAACCCTCTGTGGCCATGTACAGTGAGTTTCCTGAGGACTGAACAAAAAATCTTATTAACAAGCAACTCTAAATGAGTAATTTTGTATATGAATTTTAGAAAAATTTGAGAATTATTTTGCAGAGTGTTATACCAAGAGAGTTAGTTTAAAGTAAGAGAGCATATCTCCGTGCCCTATGATAATTATTTGAAAATCTATTTTTACCTCCACGCACAGCCTAAAATATTATATCATGGGATTCCTGATTAAGTTCAGACTGCACGCACTCCTAAAAATAGCTCCACGCAGAACTAAAAATGGATTTTCAAATATTTTTCATGGGGACAGACCTACAGTACAGGCTGCATGTATGGGAAATGTGCTTTCTTACTTCAAACTCTTTTGGTTATTCATACCTTTTACTAATAATATACTTAGTTCTAAAGACTCTTCTATATTTGAAGCCTGTGAAAACAAAATGACATTGTTTAGTGACTACCATGACTTATATCAGGTTATATTCTGTTCATGTGTGATGCTGTCAGAGTCACTGAGTCAAGGAATCAAACCCCAGACCTAAGAGATGAGTGTACTATTGCTACACCACCCTTGATTACTCAGAGTGTTAACACAAAAGATTTGCTAGCTGTGGATTGCTGGTAAAAAATTCTTCAGTGTCTCATGTTTTTCACTGACATACTGTACAGTACCACAACAGGTGTGGATCACAGGGTCCATTGAGGGGGGTGGGGGGCTGGTGGAGGAGGCTATAGCACACTCCACTTTCTTTTACTAGTCTATTCTATTTTCTAATCTTAGCCCCCCCCCCCCCCCTTTTTACACTTTTTCCTTTTTTGACACCTTATACTGGAAAGTACATAAGTGTTAATTTCCAAATAAACTTTACTTTAAAGATACTTTAAGTAATTTTAGCCTATGCTCTAATAATTTCATTTTCCCATGTCAGTACACAGTGTTTCCCAACACAGCCTTTTGTAGGAATGCATACAAGTCTTATATTTTCCAATCTTTGCCCCCCCCCCCCCCCCCATTTTTTAGTGTATTCAACCGTCTTTGATATATTGTACCTGTTGGTGTACTCTTTCAAAACACAAAGTAGAATGAGCATCCCACAGATCAAGGATAGTCCCATAGATGTTCTCAGATAACTGAAAAAAATATATAAAAAACACAGATAAACTATGCTTGAGGATACAACTTCATCACATAAAGTAAATAAATCCCTTCAGTGTCCACATATATTCAAGAGATTTGATTGTATATGATGGAATACCTTACCTGTCTGAATAATTGTCTATCACTAGCCAGTCTCTTAGATGACAACATCTTGGTGACATGGTTCAACACCAGTAAAGATCTGTGCTTTACTAAAAAAGATGGATTCTGAACTCCCTATATGGTAAAAATAAGAAGTTGCATCAAGGTCATGTATAGTTTGCTATAGTGAAAACACTGTTAAATTGCCACGTTCATTTATTCCACACAACAATGTATTTAATCATCAATTACCTCAAACAGAGCAGGAAAAAGTTCTGGCCAACTCTGTAGTTCAAGTCTTGAAATCTTTGAAACTAAAACTGCCACTTGTGTTGCTATCTATTTTTGGAAAGAAATTATCAAAACTAACTTGGGATTTCTAAGTTGTTATTATAATACCTGGATTCGAAAATAATGTAAATATGTGAACTTCAAAGAATACCATAGAAAATATATGGAAAGAAATAGAGATTATCACATGTTAAGAGCCTGATATTGTTTTTATTCACGAGTTTCCCGCCATATCGCGAATATGCGAGTCCGCGAGCGAGTGAGCGATATGATACAGAAAACAAGTATCGACCCTAAATGTGTAATAAAATATATTATTCTATGATTATCAATGAAATACCTATATTTCTTTATTTCAAACATGATATTTTCACATGCGAAAATAGCATGTGCATTATGCATTAACCTAAGATCAAGCATGGCCTGTTACAGTACCTGATGAACAGGTTCATCTAATGATGATATCAATGTGTGCCTCATGACTGCTTTTTCCTCTTCTGGAATAGCCCTTAAAAAAGACACAGTACACGATATGAAGACAAAATTCAAAAGATGCATACTGTCAAACCCCTCTGGACACCCACTTATATGGAATGGACATCCCACGTCAAGCCTGTAGCATGGACTTTGGCCAGGGTTTGGGTGCATTAACCCGAAAAATGGCTAATCAAATATGTGGCCGACCAAAGCAGCCGACCACCCAAAACACAGACAAACAAAAATAAAGACGACCAAAATACAGGCTTAAATTTTTCTTGGACATGTTGGAATATTTTAAGAGATCATTTGGGGAGGGGGGGGGGAGGTTGTATCGACACCCACTGCACCCCCTTCCCCCAGCCTACAGGATTGCACTATGTTGGACACTTGTTTTTGTACTGAATTTAATCTTAGATGAAACCAATAAACATAAACCCACTGCAGTTGTGTTTCAGGTCCCTACTAGCTTTTCTAATTTGTATTTCATAACAAAAATGCATGCTGTACTATGTGTAAAAATTGCTTCCTGTGCTGTGTCTTGCAGGAATTGCCAGAACATGAGAAAAGTGTTAGGAGAAGCACAATGCAGAGGGCTTCTCAACACTTCTCTTGCATGTTTTCTATTTCATTTCTTCATTGTAATTAATTCTATGTTTTTGAGAAGCATGGACAGTGTACAGTACCAGGGATGGAACCCAGGATTCATTTTTCAGAACACTTGCCTCTCACCAATGCAACCCAGGATCGATCCCTGGATTGACCTCCTAGTATGTGAGAAAAGTTCTTTTACATTTTACACTTACTTTGGGGCATTTTTCCTCCAGTATTTATCCACACCATTTTTGACATAAAGGATAGCTAGCCAACGAATATTTACATCCAATGATCGATTGGAAAATATGTGCTGGAATTGAAATACATGTTAAAATTTAAAACAACAGACCCCTCGCATGTGATGTCCCATCAATGAATAAATGTTTGATATTTTTTGCAAAGGCAAAAATTATTTCAGACAATAATGAACCCCTTGCAACACATCAGAATGCAGCTCAATTTGGAGGACAAAACAAAAGAAATTCAATCTCCTGAGAACTGAAACCTATTGACCTTCCTAACACATCAAGAATTAAAATTCATTTTTTGTCCTCATAACTGAGAACTGAGCAGCTCTGGGAATTGTTGAAGAGCTGAAATCCCTACCTAGGGACCAAAACAATGAATACATGTATTATTAAATCTAAAAATATTTCAATCCTCAGGAGAAAGGTATTCCCAAACAGAGAATATAGTGCAAGGGGTCTAGGTATACATGAAAAAACATGTTTTGAAAGAAGGAGAAAGATTACACACCCAAAACAATCGGAAAAACTATAAATCTAAATAACACTCACCATCAATGCAGTATAAAAGCCATGCTGTGTCTCCCATGAATGCAACCTCTGTTCAGCAGTTTTTAGTAAGTCAGGATTCTGGCTAGACGCGTGTTGAAGTGCTTCAAAGATAGCTTCAATTCCTACAACTCCTGACCCTTCCATTATCACGCTGCAGTAATGAGTTTACTACAATTTTCTCTTCTTTAATACCGTAAATTATTATATCTTTGCTGTACATCAAGTGTTCTCATAAGCTCTCCATTATCTAAACTCAAGTTTCATACAATTATAAGGCAAAAAAGATGCTTCAATGATAAGAATATGTCCAAAAAATAGACACTCGTGAATCTTGTTCACACCACGTGACGGCAACACTTGACGTCTCAAGCCTAATTTTTTCGCTGGATTCAAGAATGCAAGATGATTTAACCTACTGGACTTCTCTAGGACTGTATTCTGGGTTTAAACATTGCTATTTATAAACGAGAAGGCAGTGAAGACAAACTCACACTCCACATGCAGACCGCCATTTTGTTTTTTGTGTTTGGGGTAACTGCTGATCAACGATAGTGCAGGCTTCGGATCAAAAGATAATGGTTTGCAATATTCAAAATGGCGTCCAGCGGGAATTTTTTGCAATTTTTACCCCCAAAGATTCTGAATATAAAGAAACTTAGGTAAAACTATCAAACGAGGAAAAGGACACCATAAATTGTCTTTTCCTTCCTTTCATTTCCTTTTCTTAAGTTTTCTTTTTGTTTCTTATTTCATGAATCCCTCCCATCCTCTCCAGAGACGCTGTTAACCATACCCAACACCAATTCAACAAATAACGACATTATTTAATTCATTTTTCAGTTGCTTGGTACATTTTCATTTATCTTAGCTGCTCCTCCACATATTTACAACCGGCTCCATTAAAACCGGACAATTTATTGATTGTAAATCTACACCAGTAATAACCTCTGACGAATTTGGTAAAAATGCTCAGTTCGAAAAATCATATGATATAAAAACTAATTACTGAAATAATCTTAATAAGATCTCACGGAGGAAGAGCTACACTATTAAATACGACTCCAATTCATTCATTCATTCATTCATGCATTCACTATTTCATTTATTGATTCATTCATTCTCTCTTTCATTCATTCATTCATTCACGTACTGTTTCATTCATTCTTTCATTCATTCATTTAATCTATATGCTGATTGTTTCTCTCATTAATCAATCAATCAATCAATCAACTAATCAATTGATTTCTTGCAATGATTGATTATTGATTCATTCAATGAAAATAAATTTCATATATATTATTTATATTTGTTTTAAAATTTAGTATTATCCGCATTTTTTCCCTCTGTCTCGACTCCAAAATTTTCGACGCCTTGACCAGCGGAATCATTGTTCTTGTCATGTTCATAGCCATATTCTTGCATTTCATTATTGTTCATTTTATGTTCGCCGGTCTGCAGCAACGCGGAAGAATCTTCAGGGTTTTTGCACAGAAACCACGAGAGAAAATAGAAGACCAGTGATAGAGCTGAAAGACACAATTAATAAGCAAGGTTAGTTATCGCATGATGCTAAATAAAAAGTTCATTCAAGAGGATGGATGGATGGATGGATGGATGGATGGATGGATGGATGGATGGATGGATGGATGGATGGATGGATGGATGGATGGATGGATGGATGGATGGATGGATGGATGGATGGATGGATGGATGGATGGATGGATGGATGGATGGATGGATGGATGGATGGATGGATGGATGGATGGATGGATGGATGGATGGATGGATGGATGGATGGATGGATGGATGGATGGATGGATGGATGGATGGATGGATGGATGGATGGATGGATGGATGGATGGATGGATGGATGGATGGATGGATGGATGGATGGATGGATGGATGGATGGATGGAAGTGGATGGATGGATGGGTGGAGGGAGGAGCGAGGGATGGAGGGAGGGAGGGAGGGACAAAGGGATGGATATGTTTGACGTTTTTAAATGTAAGAATACAAAAATGGTCGATACAAAGATAAATACACGGATTTTACCACAAAGTTCCGTCATGTCTATATCAATACACACGCACCTTGAGGCGGAAAACCGTAAACAGTAATGATCCATCCCAGCTTATAGAAGTCATAATTCAGGCAGTTTTCACGTGTTCCACATTTGGTGCTCCACAGCGTACATGTCTCATCGATGATAGCTCCAATGATAACTGGACCCGGAAGCCCAGCGAATACACGTACGAAAACAAACTGGATTCCTAAAGCAAAGGCGCGGAGATTGTTGGGAACCGATCTGAAAATAGATAAGAAAAGGCACTCGTATAAATTAATGTCAGATAAAAAAAAAATTAAAAAGCCCAGAGATTTTCTAAAATGCCAATTAAACTTATCGAACCCTGAAACAACCTCTGGGCTGATCAATGTCAGGGCACGGCTAACTCGCAGATCGAACCCTGAAACAAACTCTTGGCTGATGATGTTAAGAACTTACAACGGGTTTTACCTTAAAACTACAACTTTACTTGGAATTGCGTTTGAAAATCCGAGGATAAGAACAACCAGAGTACCAATTATGAAGCCATAGTAGTTAAGTCGGTAACATTCTTGACGACAAATTCCTTCTGCGAGGATCGGGTAAAGCTGGGTGTGGTTAGCTGACACGTTAAAAGAAGGGTTGACGCATGAACAATTTGAAAATCCCTGAATGAATATAAACGCATTGTCGATTATTTGACAGCTATCGATATCCTTAAATTCATCTATTTGTTCATCCTTTCACCCAACGCCGGTTTGTCCATCCGTCCGTCCGTTCAGCCGTCCGTCCACCCACCCACCCACTCTTCCGTTCGTTCGTCCATCCGTCCTTCCGTCCGTTCATTCATTCAATCATTCGGCCCCTCACCCTCCCCCAACCAAAAACCCACTTTATTTTTTCCGTTCCGGTATCCTAAAAATCGCGCGTTCTGATTGGCTGTTTGAGCGGGCGGTATTTTCTCGGTATCTGCCCGCGGTCCGGTATCCTGACGTCATCTGTGCGCGCACGCATGAGATAACGGATGCAAAACAAGTGGAAAAGTGAATGGACGAAAATGAATAAGTTATTTACCGTCCTAAAGTTGGTTCTGATAGGTAAAATACTGTGCCCTCGGCCTAGAAAACATATGTTGAAGACCTCGTGCACGTTTTTTTCCCTATGCGGGCCTCCTTGCCGGTAAATGCGAATATATAATTAATAATCGAATCTCAAATTCAACAAAATGAATGAGCATGGACATAACACTAGGCGCGGAAATGAATTTCGGCTGCCAATCATTAAAACAAATTGGGGGAGGCAAAGGCTATCCTATCAAGCCATAAAAGAATGGAACAACCTTAGTGTCGATCTTAAACAATGCTCAAAAATTTCTCAATTTAAGTCTATTTTTTCTGAATGAACTCTTTGAAGTATGTTATTTGAATTTTACGTTTTTTGCATAATTGTAATTTTTCTCATAATATTTTTGTATCGATAATTTGCCATCTACTTTTTAACTCCATTATATGACGCATAAAAATTAATTTTACAGGACCTTCTTGAAAATCACTAAAGTGAAGGAGCATACTGTTAAAATATCATTATAAATAAGATAAAAAATAAATAATAGAATGCATTTCTCCCCAGGGGGGAGGGGACAGGAAACATTTACCTTACCTTATTAGGAATATATTTAGTACATCCCGCTAAGCAAGGAGAATAATAGTTGATGCCATTGGGTGCGCAGACTGGCCTAAACTTGGAAGTAGAACACTGGCACCTTGAATTGCACTGGTTTTGTAAGGTGAATTTACCAAGAGAACTTTAAATAAGATAATAATAATAATAATAATAATAATAATAATAATAATAGCACACGCGTCCATAAGATTGTATAAATTCACATTACTGAAACGATAGCAGCAACAAAGTAATATGTCGTTATCTATCACCTAAATCAATAAAATCGAGGCCCTATTTTGGACCATTGTTTTGACCTTGGCTCTAGCTGAATACCTGTTGCTGTATCCTACATCCACGCCTGCGTACTGGTCATAGTCACATCCGGGAATTAAAAAGTTCAGCGAGCCCCAGACTCCTATCAACTGTAGAAGAAACGTTACTTTTGCAGCTTGTTTACACGAGTCACGTACTCCGAGTTTCTTGGTAATAAAGGAACCTAGTTGGGAAAAGATTTCAAAATTAGATTTCAAAATAGGCCACTTGCACTCATTCTCAATCTGTGGGTCGAAACTAACCTAAAAGAATTCAATTCTCTTGAAAATTGAAATCTTTTTTGATTTTAATATTTTTCATTGTTTTGACCTCAGTTAGGGATTCAGTCAAGATTTGAATTGTTTTTTGCTGGATGGACGCGTGTGCTGTTTACCGGAAGTCAACGTTTCCCACTCTTTACGGTTGGAGAAGACGTGTGTACTATTTACCAGAAGTCAACGTTTCCTACTTGTTTTTGTGGATGGACGTGTATACTATTGGCCGTCAACGTTTCCCGCTATTTTTGAATTGTAGACGCGTGTACATTAGTTACCAGAAATCAACGCGAATTTCCCGCCCTTTTTGAATGATAGACGCGTGTTCATTAATTACCAGAAATCAGCGAATTTCCCGCTCTTTTCTGTGGTAGAAACATATCAAAGTTTCCCACGACTTCCGGGTTGTTCCTCATAAACTACAGTATACAGTTCAACCAAATTGGGAAAGGCGCAGATTATTAATTAGTTAGGAGACGGTGAAATTAGTAAAATGTTTAAAATATAGGAAGCTTTTTTTTTAAAAAAAACCTGTAAATTTTATCAGATTTCAATGATTACCAATAAATATTCCCACAGCTGAGCTGGGTAGAAGAAGGATTGCTATACCAATGCCTGCCTCGGTAAGTGATGCCCCGTATCTACCAGTAAGAAGTTTATAGATGAATGGACCAACACCAAAACCAAACAGTATACTGAAACACAGAAAAAACAAGAAAAAAATACTTTATTATAAAATTAACGATAAGAGACTACGTTTCGTTGTCATCACGACAACATCGTCAGGTCAACTGAAGGATGAGAGAAGTGCAAATATATAGAATAATAATAATAATAATAATAATAATAATAATAATAATAATAATAATTATATAGCGCCGTTTCCAGCAGTTCAATGGCGCTGCAACGAAGCAACGAAGCATAATAACAAAATGAGTTGATCGCCTTCCCCGAAAGGAATTATGGGTCACTATTTTTGGTTAGCATTTTTCAAGCATTTTCCAAGTATAAAATGTAGACTTTTGAAAATAAAATTCCGCCATGAGTTCGACTAACGTTTACGATTAATTTAAAGAAGGAAGAACTATAAAAATGCTAATCAAAATCGAATGTCGAATCCTCAATTCTGATTGGTTGACCTTGAGTTTGTTCTGACTTTGAAAATTCTGTCTGTTGCTGCTAAAAGAAAAATAACCCGCTTTAAATTTTATACTTACCCTGAATCTCTGGGCTGATCAAAGTCAAAGCAAAAAAACAAAAAACAAAAAACAAAAAACAACAAAAAAAAACAAAACACACACACACACATCGAACCCTAAAGCAGCCTTTTGGCTGATCTAAGTCAGGGCACAGCTTAAAAATCCCAGATCGAATTGGAATTTTGTTAGGTTTTTTGGAGGGAGGGGAACAGCAAGAATCTGGAGAAAAACCCTTGAACCAAGGGAGAACCTACAAAAAAGCCCCCCTTCTACACTCGTAGCACATGGAACTCACCCACCCCAGATAACCCAAACCTTAGAATATACAACAATCTTGTCTGGGACGACCTACTACAACAACACACCAATACACTCCAACACTGAACCAAAACTACCATAAAAAGAAACCTTACCACCGAAGCAAAATCAGCCCTTACTACACTACGAACCCTCCCAAATACTATCATCAAACCAGCCGACAAAGGTGGAGCTCTTGTCCTATGGCCCAAGGACCACTACATCAATGAGAGACCACAGAGGTGAGGCGAGTGTACTATATACCGGCACACAAAAGGCGTGAAAATGGTGAAAAGATTGCGTCGCGTCTTCAAATTATATTTGAGAGCATGAAGTGATCATTATCAATCGCCATCACCATCAACATACCTGAATGAAGATCCCAGCGCTTGAAATAAGAAAGTCCAGTTTGTTAGAAGTGACTTAGTTGAAGGTAAAATGTTCTTCAAGCTTCCTGTCAGTTCGTCCTTGTTCTTTTGGATGTAGCCCTTTTGGATTGCTCTTTTTCGCATTGCAATAGAGCCTGGGAGTATTGGAGGAAATCCAAGCAAAATGCAACCTAATAAAACCAAGATGAATCCACAGAAGAATGGACCAACCCACCAGGCACCGATCCACCGTGGATCTCTTGGAGTGAGGTTGAAACCTTCGCGCTGAAAAATTAAAATTGTTTATCAGTGACCATGATTTAGTCAATAAGTAGAAATAGAATTGAAGGAAGGAAACAATCATTTTGGCCAAGCAAACAAGCAAACAAGCAAACAAGCAAACAAGCAAACAAGCAAACAAGCAAACAAGCAAACAAGCAAACAAGCAAACAAGCAAACAAGCAAACAAGCAAACAAGCAAACAAGCAAACAAGCAAACAAGCAAACAAGCAAACAAGCAAACAAGCAATAAGCATGCCAGCGAGGAAGCCAGAAAAACCAGCGAACAAACAAACAAACAAAGAAGCAAAGCTAAGCAAGCTGCCAGGCACTCAGCCCAACGAACTCTAATCATCCAGCGCAATCTACACTAAGCCGAGTTGAGTTGAGTTGACGAACCAATGGCAATTTTTTTCCGGAGCAGACAGAAAGTGAGTTCGGGTCTCGGGACTACCTCCAGAATTGAGAATTTGACCTTTCGTAATTATGGCTGTGCAGGCATCAACATGGAAAGTTTCCCAAAAAATGAGATTTTATACACTGGGACCTGGATTTAGCCATTACTGGGATTGGGATTTTGCGAAATTTTGGGCTGGGAAATGGGATGAGGAATCCCCATTCAGGATCCTCTACAAAAGCATCTCATGAACAAGCTTTATGGACGGGACGAGTCAAGGGGGAGAGAACAAAGCAAACACAAACTTAATCCTTAACCCGCGCTATTGGTCATGAGATTCAGCTTGGACGTCCTAACCAAAGGTAGTGCACTTCCTCCTAAATAAAAATCTGTGCACCCCTCAAAAAATCCAGGATCCTCCTTCAAGCTTACAGACACAAACTTACCAAAAACAGATCAACATGAATCGATAGAAGTCGTCCACCAAGAATTGACCCCACGCTAGGACCAAGAAAAAACGAGAGATAAAAAACACCTAGGTACCACGACGTCTTTTTCGGGTGAACATTCTCGTCTATGTAAGCTGGTCCTAACGTGAACAAAGGAGTCGTACCAGCACCAGATAGAAGCTGAGATAAGATGAATAACATGTAGTAAAGACCGACGGAGCTGGAGTCTTCGTTGCACTCGTTGGCTTGCACTGATGTGGCGTTTAGAAAACATAACGAACTTCCAGCTGAGCTTACTGGAAATATAAAGGAATCGAATAAATGGATGGATAGATGGATGGATGGATGGATGGATGGGATGGATGGATGGATGGATGGATGGATGGATGGATGGATGGATGGATGGATGGATGGATGGATGGATGGATGGATGGATGGATGGATGGATGGATGGATGGATGGATGGATGGATGGATGGATGGATGATGCAGTGGATGGATGGATGGATGGATGGATGGGTGGATTGATAGATGGATGGATGATGCAGTGGATGGATGGAGGGAGGGATGGATGGAGAGAGGGATGGATGGATGATGCAGTGGATGGATGGAGGGATGGATGGATGGACTAGATACTTACAGTCGGGTGGTCGGTATTTGCCGATCATGAACTTTGGGATTGTAAATACTAACGCAGCAATTCCAGTAACTATAGAACCATAACCAAGCCACTTGGTCTTGTGTCCGTAGCTCCCGAAAAAACTTACAAACATGACAAGAATTAATGCTGTGATGTCATTGGACGAGATGATGAAACCAGTTAACTTGCTGTTCAGTTTGAATCGCTTCTCGAGGGTTGGTAGTGCAATGTTGACGAACGAGTTGACTCCCATTCCTGGAAATAAATAGGAGTGCACTAATGTAATGGTGGCCGTATTAATTGGGTTACACTGTATTATTGAAAATAGAAAATAAAAATTCTTGTCGCTTGTGTAAACTCACCCTGAAGCGCTTTTAATTTCAAAATGTTTAGTAAGTTACATGGCAATAATCCAGCCAACATGCTGGGCAAATATTTTTGCATTTCAGACCACATGTCATTCCTTAGGCTCAGATTTCAGCCGTCGGGGAAACTCCGATGGGGAAACTCCGACGGCTGAAATTTGAGTCTAGTCATTCCCTAGAGGACGTAGAGTAGAAATTCTGAGAGAACGATATGTGGTCCGAAATGAGGAAAATAACACCCAAGTAAAAGAGGTCTATGAACTTGTCGGTTCATATAACTTCAAACATCTGTAGTTACTATACTTAGCTAACCAACTCGTTCGATTAATTGACGGAAGCCTTATACCTAAACTGAAATAGTCACTGCAAATACCGAATACCGAATAGCGAATCACAAAAAAAAAGAGAAGCTTTCGTACGATTGTCACACCCTGATAGAATGGCTACAAAGCTTTCTTTACTGCGATTCTCAATATTCTGCGAACTCTGATATTTCAACGGCTTGTTGTGAAATTGGTTTTTCGCTGCCGTCAATCAAAACTAATCAGTCGGCACCTTTTATGTCTTTGACTGGCGGCAGTGAAAAACCAAATTCCAACGGGAAACTTGCAACTACCGAGCTACCGAGTTCGCAGAATATTGAGAATCGCAGTAAATCTGGTTGAAGCCAACAGGATTTCCATCCATACACTCGACTTAATAGATTCCGAACGGTTTGATTGACGGAAGAGAATCGGCAAACTCGCACAACAAAGTCGGGCGCGTAGCAATGAAATTGGTGGTAACACAACTGATGACATGTCAATATGCCATCCGTGAAAACCTTGCAAAAGACAGGCCGTAGTCTAGTCATCGATCGGGGCACTGCTAACTCACAGAACGAATCCTGAAACACTGGGGTGATCTAAGTCAGAGTACGGCTATCTCACAGATCAACCCCTGAAACAACCTCTGGGCTGAAAAACCGTCGAAGAGATAGCAAAACCAAAAATATAGTGTGATCTTCCTCGATGAGCCGTTTATCGGCTCTTGAAGAGAGCAGAGAAAAAATATGTTTACTGAATAAAAAAATTTTTTAATGTAAGAGATTTACTTTTTTCTGTCTACTAGTGCCCTTGCACTATTTATATTTATCTTTATAATCCTTTTTCATGAGTTTATTGTTTATATTTCATCACACCCTGAGCCACATCCCCTAATTTAATTACCGGTTACAAGAAACATCTCGTCTTGAACTGATGACACATTTATGACACTTTGATAGCAAACAAAGTATCCCTCGAGGTATTGAAAATGCAATATCAAGGCAAATAAAGTTGACAATATCAGAATTTACCTTGGAGAAACGTGAAACAGCAAAGGAAAAATAAGAACCAATTCGGTGAATTCAGCCACTGTAGCCAAGACGGTTTAAAACTTTTCCATCCCCAAGCGAGGTTTTTATCTTCTTGAAATACCTCGTCATCTGAACCATTTTGAGGCAAATTCTCTTCTTTTTCCATGACTTCTTTTTCTACAATATTCGTGGTGCTGCTCGTGCTTGGGTTAGAAGTTTTGGTCGCTAGTGAAGACATTTTGAAAGCCCTGTAAGCTATCCGTGACTTTCTCAGCAGGACTCCTGACCACTCAATTACTAGCTACAGACTGCTTTTCACTCACTTTATTGTACTATTTCTTTAGACTATTGTGCACATTTATTGGCTGTTTCTAAGTCACGTGAACAATGGAGGAATATTCATGCCCAAGCGGGTAAAGAATCGTCAATTTTTGCCAACTCGTAAAACAATTATAGGTGAAAAGTTCAGCTAAAGGTATCAGAGTTCGTGCTACTTTATAAAGTCCTTGAAAGAATGCTGAAATTCCAAGTCTATTTCTAAGGGCACTTGACTCTGTTGACCGAGTCCTTGAGATGAATCGTAATAGCGACCTCAGCACAGGTAGCCCAAGCTGGGTTTCTGTGGTTTCCTATCGAACTTATAAGGCAATGTATGGCGATTTTTCGAAAAAATTAAAAATCAGTAAATCACACAAATAAATGTCCCTACTTGTGTTTCGTGTTTTGCTTTGAGTCTCTGTGAAGTTTCAGGTCATTTGCAGCAATATTGAGCGAGTATTGTGGTGGAGTAGTCCCTCGTACTTAAAAATATATTTTCTTCGAGTCCCGGCCGGACCAACAATCAGGGTCTTAAAATAACTGAAGAGAAGGTGCTGCTTTTGTAATTACATCTGCAAATGGTTAGACTTTCAAGTGGCTCGGATGACCACTTTAAATGGCGGTCCCGTCTCTCCACACTTCATCACTAACCAATATCGGAGGGACTTTTTAAAAGAACCACTGAGGACGTAAAGAAACCCTGGCAGTGACCACCCTCAGTGCCTACACCTTATACTAACCACCTCTCATGTTTGTAAAGCGCCTTTGATTATATCAAATGAATATAGAAAAGCGCCATATGAATCATAAATCATTATCATTATTTATTTGTTTTTGTTTTGCTTTCGTTTTTGCAGAAGACGTATGATGACAACTCACCAAAAAACTTCTAATGAAACAGCAAAGAAACTTCGGTAAAAATGTTTTGTAAGAGAAACTTTAGATGTGAAAGCACTCAAGCTGTTTTTATTAAAATAACAGCAAAAATCCTATATATATTTTCTTGATATACTAAAATAATTTATGGTTTGTCTAACTACTTATCTTCAAGTCACTAGTTTTCAAGTCTTTCATTATTGATTCGAGGTTCTTCCTTGGTCAGCTTGCCGCCATTTGTTTTCTCAAGGATTTCGTAAATATCAAGAGCTTCACCTTAAAAAAATGAAAAATATATAGAGGACATTACACGTTGGCTTGAACATAAAAGTTTATCTTTGAGTGGTGAAATATTTTTCAACACGAGAAGACTGATAAACTTCATATCTTTAGCCATTTAATATATTTTCGTCTGCTGAAATCCTTTTATTTCCATAGAAGATGTCGAAGGAAAAATTGTCAGATGAATTTTTAGAGGAGCCAAAAAAGCGTAAGAACTCACTTTCCCATCTATAATAATAATGACTTTATTTAAAGAGGATAAAAACACGTAATAGTTTTGGAGGGGCTAATCATCCTTGCTTGCAGCTGAAGAGCTGAATTAGGAAGGACGCAGCTCAACGTGGTCGAGTCGAAGGCATACGAAGGCGCCTAGGGCTGCCGCCATACGACTCATGTCTGACCACGGAGCACAGCTCAGATCGAATTAGGGTTGGTTTTCACGGAGGGAGGAAAACCGGAGAACCCGGAGAAAAACCCTCGAAGCAAGGGAGAGAACCAACAAACTCAACTCACTTAAGGTGCCGAGTCCGGGGATCGAACCCGGGACCATAGCGGTGAGAGGCGAGAACTTACGCACTACGCCACCCTTGCTTCCCAAATAGTGTAAATACACTAATAAACTTGTGGTCCTCTATATACAATAAAACTATAAACTATGCAATAAAACTATAAGACTATAAAATATTATGAATCGTAAAAAGATAAACTGATATAAAACACAAATATACTATAATGTCAAGGAGAATGGTTTAGACGCCGAATTTGACATGGGCCGAATCCAATGCAAACGATCAGAAACCTATTGTTTGATATTCATTTGCATTAGACTCGGCACATGTGAAACCATCATGCTTTGTGCTATAATTTCGAGCTATTGGCTATTAGTCTTCAGCATGTGTGCTGTTTTTACCAGGTTACCACCCCCCCCCCCCCCCCCAGCCAAAATGTATTAGGGGCAATTTGAAGGTAGAGAATTTGTGCATTTAAGCGGAACCTCCAGGACTGCAAGAGCGTTTAGTGTAAAAAGAAAAGAAATTTAGAACTTACCAGTCGGTATTCCATGTCCCTCCAACAATCCATGTGGATTGGATGGCGTCTTGCAATCGAGAGTCACTTCTTTACGTAACACTTTATCGATATCCACAGCACTGAAGAATGCTACTGACTGAAAAAAAAAGGTTTGAAAAATCGTTATGTTGAAAAACATGTTTTACCTGATAACTTCAGCAATTTTCGTGTTTTTTTTGTTTTCATGGACAATTTGGCGCATGCGCAAACGTCTTCAGTCTCGTACCCAGAGCACCTCGGTCTCGTCCCTCTCTCCTCTTCGGGAGAGGGACGACCAAGGAACTCTGGGTACGAGATTTTTATTTAAATTAGTCTACCTGTGGAAGGTCCATCATTCCAAGCTTGTAGGCAAACATGGATCTTGTTAACAAGTTTGTGATTTGCAAAGCCAGAGCTGCTCTATATTTGTCCTTGTCAGCCACGAGGTATCTTACCTTTGAGATCAAACATTGAAATATATAAGACTGGTTAGGGTATGAGTGGGAAACGTACGGTACTGACTTACAGCACGTGCACGGTACGACATGCCGTAACATTGAAATGGCTTCCCAATGACAGTGAAAATTTATTTTGCACCAAGAAAGAATGCAGTCCCTTGGAGAAAAGATATCTTATTGTGATTTATGGAGCAGATCTCATATCACTATGAAACGCTTACGGCAATTTCACGGCCACGGCACGGAATCGACGACATCTGTTGAGCCAATCACAGCGCTCGAAATCACATTTTTTCTAATCACAATGCTGAGACCCGTTACTGTCACGGTAACGGCATGGCACGGAAACTTATGAACCAATCACAGCGCGCGAGATTACTTTTTGTCCAATCAGAATGCTCAGAGACAACACCGTGACGGTCACGCGTTACGTTAGCAACGTGAGCTTTTCACGACAATATAAAATCTGCTCTACAGTCGCAGTAAGGAATGTGTCACACCTCGTCATGGATGCTGATACAAAAGCGACCGTCAATATCGTACTCGTTAAACAGCCACTTCATAGACACGAGCATCAGGTGAAGATAGTCCACTGCAG
Source organism: Anthopleura sola (assembly GCA_023349425.1). Classification (NCBI taxonomy): domain Eukaryota; kingdom Metazoa; phylum Cnidaria; class Anthozoa; order Actiniaria; family Actiniidae; genus Anthopleura; species Anthopleura sola. The sequence goes on from JALHLI010000022.1 coordinate 2,608,166, forward strand.
AAGACTGGACCACCCAGTTGACACGACTTGTTATGAACTGGAAAGAGAAGATTTTGGTGACTTTGGTAATTGCGGAAGATTCCTAAATACAGTTGAACCTCTACGCAACGGCCACCGTCGGGACAAAATTGTATGGCCGTTGGGTAGAGGTGGCCGTTATGGAGAGGTGGCCGTTAGGTAGAGGTGGCCGTTATGGAGAGGTGGCCGTTCGTGGAGAGGTGGCCGTTGGGTAGAGGTGGCCGTTATGGAGAGGTGGCCGTTGGGTAGAGGTGGCCGTTGGGTAGAGGTGGCCGTTATGGAGAGGTGGCCGCTATGGAGAGGTGGCCGTTGGGTAGAGGTGGCCGTTGGGTAGAGGTGGACGTTGGGTAGAGGTGGCCGTTGGGTAGAGGTGGACGTTGGGTAGAGGTGGCCGTTGGGTAGAGGTGGCCACTGTGGAGAGGTTTTAGTTAGAGTCTAGTATATGTATCTCAATACTTGAACATCAAATCATTCCAAATCCTAACGACACGATAATGAAACACGATAATAAAGCGATCCCGTTTTTTGTATTTGTTGGGGAACATTGCAATAGAAAATAGGAGAGACAGCCATTGGGGTACAGAATAATAAGATGGGCAGCATTACAACATCTCAGTCCAGATCAGTCTTCCGCATAATACGCGCGTTTCCCCTTCCACTATACCCGTCGTGCTTCTCCTAACACTCCTTTCGCGTTCTGCCAATTCCCGTGTGTTCTATAACTGCACATGCGCACTCGTTTTCTATTTCATCTTGAATAGATCTCTTTACCTTCGTTGTTTGTTGTGCCCATTTCAGACCACGTGATGCCACTCTTGGGAGTTGATTCTTTCACGTGTAAATATTTTAACAAAAGAACATTTCTCAAGGGAATGTCATGTGGTCTGAAATGGGCAATTTGCATACGAAGGTAAAGAGGTCTATTCAAACAAGCTCTAAACTGCTATCTTACCTCATTTCCAACGATCCAAGGTTCCAGAGCACGACTAATTCGACACTCAAGAACCGGTGTCCGGGGTTCTTCTGACTGCGCGATCATTTCTAGTTTATTGAACATCTCTGATTCACTGATGATAAAGAATTAACAGTTATTTCTGAATGCCACACATGTGAAAAGCGTTTGTTTGATGTGTTGTTAATTCTCTCCCTTGCCACGAACTGGGATTTCTACGAGTTCACCGGTCGTTCCCCCACCCACCGACCCCCCACCCCCACCCCCCGTGAAAAATACTGCACAATTTACAATTTTCTAGGGTTACTATAGTTACACAGAGCAATTTTCATCTAGGTTCTTCTGGATCGAATTAGAATTTAGAAGTTGATTTTTGCGGAGGGAGGAAAACCGAAGAAAAACCCTCGAAGAACAGCAATGAAATACGAGCATAGTGATAGACCAAAAGGTCTAGTGGAAGAAGAACCACTCTGTGGAATCCACTGCTAATATTCCCATTTATCATTCTATGTATTTCCCATCTTTATTCAAGGAACAGTTCTCACCTTCCCCCTTGCCAAACACGACCTGAATCAACTATTTTCGAAGTTTTTCTGCCTCTGAGAAGAGAAAGAAAATTGTTGAAATTATTAGCGACATCAGCATTAATCAGGATCAAGTGGCATGGTGGCCAACAGGACTACTGGGATAACAAACAGAAAATGTGTGAAAAAAACTGGTACAGAATGGAAAAACAACCTTCCGCGTCTCGCAGATCGCACCAGCTCCCAGTAGATTTTTCTTTCTACACATCCTTTTTCATCGATTTTATCTGTGTAGCCCATTCTGTCTGCTACTTCATGGCCGTAGTCGGACAACAGATACCTAAGAGCAGAAAAAGTATAAATAATTCAAAAGAATGCGGGTTTTTTTTTTTTACATTCAAGCGAGTCTACGTCGGGACTTTCCATTTGTTGTCCTTTGTGGATACTGGTTTTTGGAAGAAGGACAAGGAACAACCCCAACAACAACAACAACAGCAGCAGCAACAACAGCAATAGCAACAGCAACAACAGCAGCAGCAGCAACAAGAACTACAACAACAACAACAACAACAACAAAAACAACAACAGCAGCAACAACAACAACAACAGCAGCAACAACAACAGCAGCAACAACAACAGCAGCAATAACAGCAACAACAGACAACATGTTTCTGGAACAAAATGAAAGAACTGTGAAGAAAAAATATTCAATTTTACGATTGTCCTTACAGCGAAATTTGCCGTCGCGACGAGATAGGGTTTTGGTGGACGTCAGTCAAAGTGTGCCCATAACACTGTCGGGAAGCACAAAGTTTACAAAAAGCCGGCCTTGATTGACGTCTACTAAAACCCTATCTTTATTGAGAACGACTGCAAGAGTGTTTTGTGACATATCTTACTTAACAGTTCCCTTGGTATTGGAGTACAGTGTTTCAGCTTTTTGTTTGGCTTCTATATCAGTTAGTCTGTGATTGAATTGCAGCAGTAACCGCTCGGCAAACTTTTGACCTGCGCCGTAGATACGACCGTAATTGAAGACCTAAAAACACAAACAAAAAAATGTATTCTAACGAAGTATAAGATTAAAGTAACCTCCGGCTCCGGCTCTATGGCTTGTATCCCAGGAAGCCAACGGTGCGCACTTTACCCCCTCTCTCCATCAGTGATCTGTTTTAAGAGTATTCAAAGCTGAAGCTACACGGATTAGAGAGAATTCGAAACAGCAAAGAGATCCTGAGGATCGAACCGTGCGGGGAAAGGGAATGGGTATATACTGAGTAATATAGTTTGTTGGTCAGCCCTAGAAGCGTAAAGTTTCTTCACCGATCAACATCAGAAAGCTTTAGGGAATGATATTCAATGGATAGATGGATGGTTAAATAAATATACCTTTTCGGCTCGGGCGTAATGTTTTCCCATTTCAGACCACGTGTCATTCCCTAGAGTATCATTTCTTTGTTTAACGGTTGTGCATGAGAAGACACATGAATATGGATACAACTCAAACGAAGAATCTTTTCTAAAGAGAACGACACGTGGTCTGAAATGGGACAACATTACCCCCAAGCCGAAAAGGAGTATTTCAAATACTCAGATATATATGGTGCCTTCTGATAACGAATGTTAGTACGTTTTTTACCTTGGCGTGATCTCGACTAATCCCGATAGTGCTTGCTGTTTTACTGTGAAGATCTGTGCCATCCGACTTCTTTCCTTGTAAAGTCATCCATCCAAAAGCGGTACTCCCTGCACAATAAATTACATCCAGCTGTACGAAAAACTAAGCGCGAAAAGGATTGTTGTTCTAATTCAAGCGGCCCTCGCCCGAGTCTTATGGATTGAGATAAGATAGAGATGGATTGCAAAGATTCACTTTGATTTTTTAAACAACACGTATACTTCAATTTTTTTCCTCTAAATTCTTTGAAACGCGTGTTTTTGTATTGCGAAGAGACTTGGAGCAAGGGCCGCTTGGCTAAGCATCGAAGCGCGCTGTCATTGGACGGTTCGTGCGTGCTCCGGACACCTGGATAAATCTCGACTCGCTTCTTGATTAGTGTTCTTTCCACCACCCCACCCAAGGGTTTTCTTCGCTGAGAGACTTACCATGAATGCCTGCAAAGTTGGCATCACCCAGAACAGCGGCTATCCAAAGCTCTTGACTATCAACATCAGCCCCTACCAATGAGTACCCTGGTGGGGCCCTTATCATGGCTTTCATCTCAGACCCTACACGATCTTCCTGAAAAATAACATTAGAATGAGCTATCTATATCAGTCGCTACTAATAAGTACCCTAGATGGGCCTTAATCGTGTGTTTCATCTCAGACCCTACACGATCTTCCTGAAAAATAACATTAAAATGAGCTATCTATATCAGTCCCTACTAATAAGTACCCTAGTTGGGCCTTAATCGTGGGTTTCATCTCAGACCCTACACGATCTTCCTGAAAAATAACATTAAAATGAGCTATCTATATCAGTCCCTACTAATAGGTACCCTAGTTGGGCCTTTTAAAATCATGGGTTTTATATCAGACATTACACGATCTTGCTAAAAATACTAATGGAATGAGCTACTTATTCGCCCCTACTAAAAAGTACAGGCCACTTTATTATGGGTGTTATCTCAGACTTACTCTAGGATTGCTTGCTGTTAACCACGTGGCTTCTACTGCCCTTCTTGTTACTGTGCCTGCGGGTATGACCCGCGGGATTATTGCACCATAGTTGGCATCACGATTGAAGTCAGACGATCTTTTGAGGATAAAAAAAATCTTGGTAACGTTTCAAGTAGCCATACTTCATAATATAAATGTAGTATGGTATGGTTTGTCGTGGCGTGGCGTGGTTTGACGTGCATGGTGTGGTGTAGTGTACGTATAGAATAAATAAACAAACAAATCAGTATAGAAAACAAAAATACAAACCTTTTAATTTCACAGTCCAAATCGTTTGCAGTTAGCCAAACAGGCATCTGGGACCTGAAGTCAAGTGAAAAGAACATTTTTATGGAAACACATTGTACCCCTCTTCCGCAGTATTACATGCACTTTACAGTGGTTAAAAAACACAGGAATTTCATATCCATCAAATACAAACCTGAGACGCTTTTGGGCATTTCTCCAAAATGATATCATTTTGTTAACAACTAATGTCCGGCGTGCATTGCGGTCACCTGCAGTCACCAGGGTCCCATCGTCGAGCTTGCTGATGTAATCTTTTGCTAGAGGGTTCCCACAACGATACTGCTCTCCGTTCTTGAGAAAACACAAAAAGAAATATTTAAAATTATGTTTTCTCAGTTGGGCTGAGCTTGGCTCTGGGTTGATCTAAGTCAAGGCATGGATAACTCACAGATTGAACCTTGAAACAACCTCTGGGCTGATCTAAGTCAGGGTATGGCTAACTCACAGATCGAACCCTGAAACAACCTCTGGGCTGATCTAAGTCAAGGCACGGCCAACTCACAGATTGAGTACCTTATGTGGAATACGAAAGAACCAGACTCCAGGCAAATCAACATCGTTGAACGGCCCCACCCCATGGTGATGACGAGGTTTACTCTTTCCACGACTAACAAAATCTCTTGATTCATCAAGTTCGGGGTTCGCCTTCTTTGCTTGTTTTGTTTTTGTACTAGGACTGATGGTCCCTTTAGCGTTGTTGAGCGCATCGTCGTCTATATCGGACCATAGGTCACTGTCTGTCAAGGTACGCACGTCGAGTTCGTCGTCAAGGATACTGGCTGGTGATGTGGATTTAGTCGAGTCTTTGTTGAGATGATGGTTCTGCCATAACATTTGGAACGATCTATAATCACGAAATATTGAAGGTAAAGATTTGGAAAAAAAAGTGTAAATGAGTTGAGAGATGGATGATGGGTGAGTGAGGATGGATGGATGAATGAATGGATGAATGGATGAATGGATGAATGGATGAATGGATGAATGGATGAATGGATGAATGGATGAATGGATGAATGGATGAATGGATGAATGGATGAATGGATGGATGGATGGATGATGGGTGGATAGATGATGGGTGGATGGATGGATGGATGGATGGATGGATGAATGGATGGATGAATGGATGAATGGATGAATGGATGAACGGATGAACGGATGAATGGATGAATGGATGGATGGATGGATGGATGGATGGATGGATGGATGGATGGATGGATGGATGGATGGATGGATGGATGGATGGATGGATGGATGGATGGATGGATGGATGGATGGATGGATGGATGGATGGATGGATGGATGGATGGATGGATGGATGGATGGGTGGGTGGGTGGGTGGGTTGGTGGATGGGTGGATGGATGGATAGATGGATGGATAGATGGATTTTATTTTCTTTAGAACTTACTTTGTAGGGAACGGCATATCAGGCGAATCCCTTTCAACTTTCTCATCATCTTCCTCTTCTTCCAATCTCTCCTCAGTATCTGGCTGTTTTAGATTGTCCGTTCTTCCAGGGACAAGATATCCCCAGCCATGCTTACGACTATAATGCAGCGGAAAACTATCCCATGTCATGCGCAGTAGTGATGGCGCTATTTGACACTGCGGGCTCACAAGGGATGATCCCAGTTCCCCGTTCTTTGGGCAGATTTTCCGATACCACCTGTTTCATGAAAACAAGGATGAATATTTGAATCTGGAGGCTACTACTACTACTACGCCACATGTACACTCGATTTGCAAGTATATACTAGTTATACAATGGTTTCGAGTGGCATACCGTGGAATATCCCACAAGTCACTTGTACATGTAGTTTCTAGTATACACACGAACCTTTAGGCAAGTGTGTATACAAAGAAAATACAAGTGACGAGTGGAATATCCACGGTATGCCACGAGAAACCATTGTATAACCATTTTATCCCACACCATAGAAAATACAAATGCGTAGATTCAATGCGCAGTGCATGATGGGAAGGAAGAGTGAAATACTGACGAATATACAACGGCTTTCCTGCTTTCTGATTGGCTGTATTTTCTATGGTGTGGGATAAAAAGTAATATACAGTGTACTCACAAGGGATACCCAGGAAGATGTCTTCTTCGTTTGTACATAACATCTTCAGCAGCAGGAATCGAAGCGATCACATCATTTATTTTTTGTGCTTCTTCTTCCAGACTTTTAAGGTCAAAGTCATGTTTGCCAGATCTATCCATTCTTAAAAGAGTTCGTTCATCAAGCTCTAAGTCCTCAATATTAATGTGATTTTCCTCGAGTTTCTTAGATTCAATGGCTTCAATGTGGTTATTTGAATTCGAGTTGTGTTCGAGTTTGAGGTCTGAGGAAGGAAGTTGCTTGTCATTCTTTTTCTTTTTTGGTTGTTTTTTGGGTACTTTGATAGGGATGTCTTGTACAGACCAATCTAGACTCCACAACCATGAGTTTTGCTGATATCTGGGAAAGCGGAGTAATATTATTAGACAAGATTGTGAAGAGAGGAAGTAGAGAGGATGGAAGAAAAAACGAACTGAAGAAGGAATGAAAGAACGAACGAACAAATGAATGAGAGAAAGAAGGAAAGAATAAAAGAAAGGACAAAAGAAAGAAAGAATAAAAGAAAAAAAAGAATGAATGAATGAAAGAAAGAAAGACAGGAAGAATGAATGAAAGAATAAAAGAAAGGACAAAAGAAAGAAAGAATAAAAGAAAAAAAGAATGAAAGAATGAATGAATGAATGAATGAATATAAGAAAGAAAGACAGGAAGAATGAATGAAAGAATTAAAGAAAGGACAAAAGAAGGAAAGAATAAGAGAAAAAAGAATGAATGAATGAATGAATGAATGAAAGAAAGACAGAAATAATGAAAGAAAGAATGAATGAAAGAAAGGAAAGAATAATAATAATGATATTAATACTAATAATTATTAAAAAATCATTACGAAACTTTTCAAGATAATATTTCCGTTCAATCATAAGAAATTGCTTTGATCGAAAGAAGCCAAAAACGCAGAAGTTTGTAACTTCAGCTTACTGTATGTGTATAACGTATTTATGTTGCCTAACAGAAAAGAAATTTCTACTGACCTTTTCCCATGTTGATAATTACACGTCTCATTGGCCAACTTCATCAATATTCCTTTCATTTCTTTTTCCAAGTCTTCAAATGTGTTATCAGAATCCCTGATGTAGTTTTCCCAGCTCTCGTCAACAGGAAGATATGCCGAACCCATCTCTAACATCCCAGCAAAAGATACTGGGTGGGGGAACCTGTCTTTGTAGATTGGCCAAATAACAGTGAAGATTTCATGTGTGCTGGCAACATCAATTGCGCAATATGTTGTAAGATCCTAAGAGAAATGGAATTTAATAAGTTGGATGAATTTGTTGGTTTACTGTAGAATCCCAGTTTATTCTACATTTGGTAACAGAAGCCTTGCTCTAGTTGCACCTGTACTTTGGAATAATCTGCCTGATGCTGTAAAGTACTCTGACTCTGTTCCTGCCTTTAAATCTGCACTCAAGTCTTTCCTGTTTAACAGGAGTTTTTGAACTATATTTTTCATTTACCATTTACTTATTGTAACCTGCTGTCTGTCTGCTCCTTTTGTTAAAAACATTGAGACTTTAGTTAGATGCGTTTCAAGAACTCTACATTATTATTATTATTGTTATTATTGTTATTATTGTTGTTGTTATTATTATTATTATTATTATTATTATTATTATTATTATTATTATTATTCGCCCAGGGCTTGTACAATAGCACACTTTTGATACTCTGGTTGAGTGATCTTGCACAAAGCAATTCAAGGCAAGGCTCCAGCAAAACAATCCTAATATATTCTATTCCATATATTTATTTCCCCTGAGCCTTGCCTTGAACTCCTTTGTGAGTGCTCACTCAACCAGAATATTGAAAGTTGGCTATTTTACTTGCTTACTGTAAGTTTTTGGATGGGTTTATAACCAGCAGTGGCTTATCAAAGGGAGAAAATATACACAAACCACCCTCCAACACCCCACAATTAGGAAATCCTTCATATCATACATTAAGTTCGCTCCACATGCATTACATTCTATTTTACAGCATACAACACTTGACTTACATGTTAATTTTTACAGAGGGAGGAAAACTGGAGAAAAACCCTCAAGGCAAGGGAGAGAACAACACATCAAACAACTCACATATGATCTAACCCGATCCGGGGCTTGAACCTGAACCACAGCAATGAGAGGTGAGTGGTAAACCACTACGGCACCCATTGACACAAGGTTTAATTGAAATGGGGCAACATTACATCGAGATAAATTAGGTGTATTACCTGAAATCTAGCTCTGATATCATCCAGATCACCATCTACAAACACCTGTTTCATGGACTTATCAAGGATATCTCTTCCACTATACAGTTTATAAAGGTCTTCCAGCTTGTTCCCAGACCCAACATCCATCCAAGGTTCTTTTGTCTTACGGCCAGCATTGGATGCATTCCATAGATGTCTCTGATGACCAGTTAGTCCAGACACACACATATGGAGACTGAGGGTGTCCAGGAAATATGTCTTTGGTCCCTGAATGGAAATGAAATAAAGGGAATGGTTGGGGGACTGCTACATTTCAGTAACCCTTCAGGGAGCATAGCCAAGATTTTGCCATCAGGGAGGGGGGGGGGGAGGGGCAAAATCCGTTTTTAGAATATCCAACCAAAAAAAAAAAAAAATGGCCAACCAAAAAAAAAATGGCCAACCCAAAAAAAAACACCATTGGGGGGGCAGCCCCCTGGCTATGCCCCTGCCCTTCACTATGGGGCTATGTACCTTAATGTAGTACTGTTCTTTGACATATGACCTATCATAGCCCACAGAATGTCCAATCACAAGCTTCTCTCTCCATTCTTTGTTAGAGAGTTCTTCACTGTCAGTAGATTCTAGTGGTATGTATAAACTAGGGGTTGGTTTTACCAGCCATTGGTAGCCTGTCTCTTCTACTAGCTTTGGACTGACCCAAGCATACCTATAGAAAACACAGAAGAAATAAGAAAAAATATTACTCACTTCCTAAACATATTGGAAATAAAAATTTAGTGATCATGTAGAGAAGAGAAGAGAAGAAAAGTGAAGAGAAGAGAAGAGAAGAGAAGAGAAGAGAAGAGAAGAGAAGAGAAGAGAAGAGAAGAGAAGAGACGAGAAGTGAAGTGAAGAGAAGTGAAGAGAAGTGAAGTGAAGTGAAGAGAAAAGAAGAGAAGAGAAGAGAAGAGAAGTGAAGAGAAGTGAAGTGAAGTGAAGAGAAGAGAAGAGAAGAGAAGAGAAGAGAAGAGAAGAGAAGAGAAGAGAAGAGAAGAGAAGAGAAGAGAAGAGAAGAGAAGAGAAGAGAAGAGAAGAGAAGAGAAGAGAAGAGAAGAGAAGAGAAGAGAAGAGAAGAGAAGAGAAGAGACAAGAAGGAAAGGGAAGGGAAGGGAAAGGAAGCAGATAGAAGGGATTGTAAGGGAAGAAGAGAGGGGAGGAGAGGAGAACTAGAGCTAATTAATAATTATCAATTGGTTATCAGAGTATCAAGTTTTTTTTACCAAGCCTTAGAAGAAGCAGCCACAGCCAGGGTTGGAAAAGGTCCTCCATTCTGACAGACTTCCACATCAAAAACAAAACTATCTTCTTCTGGGTAATCAACTGCAACAACCTTAAACCCTGCATCGCCCTTTTCATATTTATGCCATCCTGGTGCAAATACCCACTCTTCCGGCACTGGTGGAAGTGTCGTCACTGCTAACTCCTCAGTCATGTCAAAATAAGGCTTGCTTTGTTGCTGCGCAATAATCTTAAAATGTTCGTCAATGTTTGCTCCAAGTAAGGATGGAAGTTTTAAGTTGACATCAGGAAGTACAGACTTGCCTTTGCCCCATAGTTGATGTTCTTCTAAATGTTTTACACATTTTTCTATGACTTCTGCATTATAATCTGTAAATTCACCAGGGAAGATTTGCTTATATAGCGCCTCAGATAGCATCTGGATTTCTACTGGATTGAACCTGGCATTCTGTCCGTCATTTGAAGTAGAACAATAAGTTTTAATAACAATTCTTCTAAATTTCATACATTCGTGGACACCACTTGAAAAACCAAGCCTTCTAGAGACAGCTCTGCAGGACTTCTTCAACATATTTCGGTACATTTTAGAGCTAAAAATGCTTCTTTCCTTTCTGATTTTTTCTCTATTATTATAACAATACTTTCCGTTGAATGCATTCGAAGCCTTCTGTCGTGTTGCACATTATATTCATTATTATTTTTAGATAAAATGAAGTTAATTCTGGACCAAAATTTCGTTCCATTCTGTTCCAAACTTTGCACAAAAGTTCCAATATTTCTCATCAAGTATCTTGCACATCTTCATAACTCCTGAGATAGCAAATACATTATCTTATCATATTAAAACTATTCAAACCATGTATTTTCGTCCATTTTAGTAGATTTTTTGAAGAATGTTGAACTTGCGCTCCTCGTCCGCCATCTTCTTTTTCGCTGTCCGATGAAAGACTGGTGATCAATCATAGAATTGAAAGGGGAGGGGAGGGTCAGACAACACTAAAATCACCTAAAATCACCAGTTTTAATAAACTCTTGTACATTCTGTTGGCAAAGGTTGTATGAGAAACAAGCTTAATTTGAAAAAAATCCCCTCCCTTAGCATATTCACAGGTTGCTGGTTAAATAGGAAAGAGCGAACGAAAATAATTAGTACCCTAATAAATCAAGTCTTATATCATTATTAAATTTATCGTTGATTCAAAATAGCTAGCAAATAATCTTGTTTTCTAAATGCAAGAATTTTATTTTATTTTATGATTTTTTAAATTATTGGTTTTACCTAAAGTGGGATCCCTGTGATACAGTCATGCGCGCGCATTCGAGGAATCATTCTTGAGGGACGCGACTGAGGAGCTCTGGGTACGAGACTGATGCAATAAGAAGCCGGTCTTTTGTTATTTCGATCAAATATTCCTCCAAAAACTCGGTATAAAACGCGATCAAAACTACAGAACTTCGTCAGTACCTTGAATAGTCATGGCAGAGAGTGATCTTGCATCAAAAGCAGAAGATATGAGCCTCAAAGGTAAAGATTTTTGCCTTAAATGTTTAAAGATTTAGAAGGAAGTATTTTACACTCCCAAAATGACCAAGTTGCACATGGCCTTTGATTTGTATTTGTTCTTAAATTTGTTCAATGTTATTTTCTATTCAAGAAATAATAGTTTTTATATAAAGAGATTTACCTCTCACCCTTAAACTTGATTTTCTTAAAGCTAGTAAGAATTTCTTATTTTAAGACCCCCAGATAAGATAAGCTTACTATGGTTATTCATTTGAAGGTCTGGAATTTATCAAAATGAGATTTAATTATCTCAAAATCAGAAAACATATCATCTCGCTTTAAGAGCCACATGTTTTTGAAATGAGATTACCGTAATTCCTCTATTAAGCCCCCCTCTCAAATAAGTCCCCCCTTTTTAAAGGAAGAAATTTATTAAGCCCCCCTCTCTTTTAAGCCCACCCCTCCCCCTCCCCCCTCCATCTCCCCTCTCCTCCCAACCTTTGGCTTACATGCCCAACACTTTACCAACTTGGTCATTGAAGAATTATGCATTTGCATTTTTATTTTTATATTAAAAACTTTTATAAATTTATAAAAAAAATTGAGCATGTGTTTATTAATTGTCGTTTGCACATGACATCATAGAGGTTGTTTCAGGGTTCAATCTGTGAGTTAGCCATGCCCTGTCTTAGATCAGCCCAGAGGTTGTAATCATCGTTCATGATATCATCTGGTAACATTATTCCCCTGTATCTCTCTTAGGAAAACAATCTGTATAACAATGTACAGATTAGGAGTACGGCAGCTGAGAAAAGTCCTTTCACCACGTTCATTCAGAGCTGTTGCCTCAAATTTCAGAAATCAATCATTATTGATTGAGGCCAAAAAAGTTATTCCCCGAAATCCCCTGCAGATCTCACTTGCACAGAGTGCTAGAATGCGCTCATCAGTAGAAGGATTAGGTTAGTTTACTTGTAGTAACTCCCTAGGTTATCTAGTTAAGTTTATCCTCTGGAAAATATGTTTTTACTAGAATTTTTACTAGAATCGAAAAATGATATTCTAGAATTTTTCTTATTCTTTTTGTTAGCAAATGGTCCAGTGATGTACACGTCAGAAAAGGAAGGAAGTGATGAGACTGGAGATGGATCTTTGCAGAAGCCATTCAAAACTATTATGCATGTATGTACTGTAGTACTAAGAGGGCTTTCATTTATTAGTGTATGGGGGGTTGGCAATATTGGGGCTGTAATGCCGCATTACATTATTTTTGAGAAGCTATATAGGGGGGGGGGTTGATACTAATTGTATGCAGCTTTATAGGGGGTTACGGTAGTGATAAACTGGGCTAAATATACTGTACTGTTATGATATTTTTGCCAACCAGGAAGGGTAATATTTGGAAACATCAACAGGGGATTTTGCTGACCCCCCCTCCAACACTAATAAATGAAAGCTCGCTAAATAATTAATTTAATTTTACTTCCTAGTATCCAAGGGAGAGGGGGAAAAGTGATTCTCTGCTGGTATACTTCATGCTAACAGAAAGAAATAGACCAGTGCTATAACAGATGAGCCTTTGTTGATTCTGTTTATTCATTTTGACTTAGGCATTGCACCAAGCTGATGGCCAAGAACCTCAGCCAAGTATAATGGTGGATGGCAAAGAAGGTGGAGAAGTAAGTGCTGGAATTAAGGTGTTCTAAGATCTACATTACTTTGTAATAAGTCAAAGGAATCAAATAACCTCTTAACCCTGCTCACGTAATGTCAGTCCCAGAGAAAAAAAATCCAAGACACAGGATCAAGGATAGACAGAAGTAGTACTGCTACAACACTCTTGATTCAAAATTTAAAAAGAAGAAGTTCCAAATGAAAAATTAGTCTTACTTCAAGAAGCATAATTTAAACATTTTTGTTTAATATGTTTAATGCAGAGATTTGATAAAATAGCCAAAGCTCAGTTGAAGAAAGTCACAAAAATGTATGCCGCAGAGAAGAGGAAATCACAAGAAAGAGAGAAGAAAGAGGTAAAGAAGATGTTCTGCAGTGTGCAACAGCCTTACAAGTTTTTCCCAGCACCATTATTATGATTTTTCCTTTTAATTCTAATTTCACTTAATTTGATTGAAATTTAGGCAGAAAAACTAGAGCACAGGGAAAAGAATCTAGAGGAAGCAAAGAAAATCGTAATTAAAGAGGATGAAAGTTTACCTGCTGCGAAAAAGGTAAGCACAAAAACGATAACAGAATTAAAGATGGGTTGTAAATTTGGTTTCATCATGCAAATATTCCTGTTAAAAATTTCAATTCCTTCAGGTGAAAACAGACCTTTTTTGGAAATGATGGCCACAAATTTGAATGCGTTCAAATTATAATACCAGCACTAGAAAGAGCACTCTTACATTAGTAACTCCACTAAGATTCATCACATGCAAATTTACAGACGTTTGTATGTGGGGTATGAAAAAAGTTTAAAAATATACATATTTTCTTTTTTCTTGTACCAGATTAAAATCAGAGACACCAATAGCCATCGTGAGCAAAGGGTGAAGATCTATGGATGGGTTCATAGATTGAGAAGACAAGGTGAGAGCAATAATGTCCAAGAAATAAAATACTTTAGAGGTGGTATATTTATTGGGATATCTGTGCAGCTTAGTTTTCATAATATTGCATGGCATTGGCATTTCTTTAACTGCTAAAAAATCTTTAAATTTTTTTTAAAGTGAGTGGGGTACAAGAAATAATGCTATTGCTGCCATTATTATGTTGTGTTTTTCATGTTAAATGGACAGAATATTATATACCCAAAATGACATACATTATAATTGTTTTTGAATTCCAGGAAAGAATTTAATGTTTCTTGTTCTTCGTGATGGAACTGGTTTTATTCAATGTGTCCTGAATGACACTTTGGTAAGCACCTAGTTATATAGTAAGGCACAGTTCATATGCCGAACTTTTGCCGAGTCAAATCTAACTGCCTTTGAGGAAAGAAAGAATAGAGTTTATCGGCTAGATTGGAAAAAAGATATTCACCTTAAGTTTATCGATTCTGTAAATACCTAATAAAAGTATTTTCATTATTGAGATTAAGTCAATATTTTTAGAACTGGATTCACTTGTTTTTCTAGTGCCATACCTATGAAGCCCTTATCCTAGCTACTGAAGCCACTGTCTGTCTGTTCGGAGTGGTGAAAGAACTTCCTGAAGGGAAGACAGTAAGTATACAAGAGAGTTCATTCTCTGGTTAACTCATAATGCAGGTTATTATGTGCTTTATGACCAGTTGACACATTTTTGTTGACAATCAGCTGACTTTTGGCCAGCTGTTGACCTATCTTTGGCCAACAGTCAGCCAATTTGAACCAGCCAATAATTGTAGATCAATGATCGGCTATTCAATTTGTTATTGGATTAATCTTTCATTTATGTAAGTGAGTGAGTTTTGGTGATGTGTTGTCTAAGTGTTGGTCAACAGTCGGCCCATTATTACCCGACACATGTCAGCTGGACATAACATATGAGATTATCCATGATGGCAGTAATTATTGTCTTGCTACTATATTCTGATTATCTTATCTTTTTATACAATTAATATTACCTCATCCAAAAAGTGTTAGAAAATTAATTAAAAAAATTACACTCTTCCCAGGCTCCAGGTGGTCATGAAATGGCTGTGGATTACTGGGAACTAGTTGGTGCATCACCTCCTGGTGGTGTTGATAACCTGGTTAACGAGGTCAGTTGGAGTCTCTTAAATATTGTATTATACAGTACTTTCATTTGGTCTGTTTTTCCATTACAGATTTTGCAAATCTTAAGGTTGCTGATAAGTTATCCACAAGGACTAGATCGGACCATCTAAGTTGTGTTCTCATTTACTCATATTTCAGGAATCTGCCATCGATACCCAGCTGGATAATAGACACATCATGATCCGAGGTGACACAGTAAGTATTCCTTTCCCATTTCTCATTTTTCATTCTCTCATCCCAACCATTTAATTCCTAAAAGTACATTTGCTGAAAATACATTTTTTTCCTTGAAGTTGTCTCGTATCCTACGAATGCGCTCTGTGGTCACTCAAAGGTAATTATCATTCATTGTTATATAATTATATAATTATATATATATATATATAGTCAAACCTTTTGTAACTGACCACCTCAGGAAATCAAAAAAGAGTGTCACCAACGAGAATGGGCTCTCATAAACAGCAATGCAAATGGGGTTTCAAAATCATAGTCATCTGAGACTCAGATGACGCATGCACAGATGTGCATTAAATGTTTAAAAACTTTGTATATTTCCATTAAGTCATGAATAAAATTAAAATTAAATATTATTGAATTGCTACTAATTTTTCTTCTGTTTCTTCTAGCTTCCGAGATCATTATTTCCATGGTGGTTATGTTGAGGTAAATATATAAATTTTTTGAGATTGGAGTGAGTTTGACTGAGAAAATCCATGTTAGGGCATTTTCCATTAGTCCGAACTGACCGGCCTGAACCATCAATTTAAAAGAGAGAAAGCCTTTTTTTCTTTTTTTTCCCTATATTTTTTATTTACGTTCCATCAGAATAGTAGATATAATGTAGGAATTGCTTGATCTGGCTGAACAGTCCTGCTTAGTAACGGAATTCTCTTTATGAATGGATCAGTCTGGCTGGCCAGTTCCAACTAGTGGAAAGGCCCCTTAAAGTTGAATGCAAATGAAGATGATTTTGTATCTGATTTACAATGTCAATAACTTCTTCTGAGTGACTGATTTTTATTGTGTTTTTCCTCATAAGTTATTCATAATTTGATAATATTCTAATTATGAATCTATTTGATTTTCCCATTGTAGGTGACTCCACCCTGCATGGTGCAGACACAAGTAGAGGGAGGTTCTACGCTCTTCAAATTTGACTACTTTGGTGAAGATGTAAGTGTTGACTTTCTTCATTCTTAGTAAAAATTAAAACTTTGAAGCAAAAGGGTCAAACACAACTTGCAGAGGGTGGAAAACTGGTGGACCCAGTGAAAAACCCTCAAACCAAGGGATATGCCTAACAAACTCTACTCACATGTGATGTAGAGTCCAGGGATCAAACCCAAGTCCACAGAGGTGAGAGGCAAGTGTACTACCACTATGCCACCCTTGATTCCTATAATGCAAAACAAAAATGGTTAAGAGAGATGTTTAACCTCAATAACTATCTACAGTACCAACCTGAAAGTCGTGGGTTTGAATCCTGCCACGAGCTTGGACATTTTTTCTAAGAAAAATTTGCTTGACAATACAAATTGCATCTTGTAATACCTGTATACTCTTTATGCCAAGCAACAAAAACACTTAATATCTAACACGTTTAAAAACTTGGCATTTTCCAGGCATTCTTAACTCAGTCATCCCAGTTGTACCTGGAGACTGCCATCCCAGCCTTGGGAGACGTGTTCTGTATTGCAGAATCCTACAGAGCTGAACAGTCAAGGACCAGGAGACATCTGTCAGAGTAAGTACATAGACTTCATAAGGCAAAGGCAATTTATTTTACTTTGGGACGTGGGGAGTGGTTGCCCAATTTTACCAGGGTTGTTTGTGAAAGCACTTACATACATATGAGAACAAATAGATTTCAAAATTTAATATGATGAAAAATGTATTGAGAATGTTTGGTCTGTTGCAGGTACACCCATGTAGAAGCTGAGTGTCCTTTTATAAGCTTTAATGATCTTCTGGACCGACTGGAAAATCTGGTGAGTAGAGTTGCAGGACTAGATCACAAGGGGGTAATGGATGGGAGGACTACAATGTTTGTATTTCGTTGTTGTTGTTGTTGTGTTTGCTGTTTTTGTTGTTGCTGTTCGTGGTGCTGCTGCTGTTGTTGTTGCTGTTGTTGCTTTTGCTGTTTTTGTTGTTGTTTGTGGTGGTGCTGTTGTTGCTACTGTTGCTGCTGCTGCTGTTGTTGTTGTAGTTCTTAATCTCATTCAATCTCATTTAATCTCAATCCTAAAAAAAAGTTCTATTTGTTCTTTCTTTCAGGTGTGTGATGTTGTTGACAGGGTTTTGAAATCACCTTATGCACATCTTCTACACGAGCTGAACCCCGTAAGTATAATTATTGAGTGCAATATTGCAGGCAGTGTTGCTGAAGTAGGATCATTTTCTACTTCACCAACATTGTGGCTCGCAACATCGATTGCCTGCACCATGTATTTGCACCTCAACATTGATTTTAACTTTTGATCTCTAGGACTTCAAGCCACCCAAAAGACCCTTCAGGTGAGTAATAATTTAATGATTTCTTGACAACCATACATTGTAAGGTAGAAACGTTTTTGATTGGAATTGTTGGTTCTTTTCTAGACGAATGAATTATGCCGATGCAATTGTTTATCTGAAAGAACATGACATCAAGAAGGAAGATGGCACATACTATGAGTTTGGAGAGGTATGTGGAAAAGAAATGTCTTCTATTTAATGCAAGGCTTAGAATTAAACTGCGATCAAGATGCATGGGTTTTTGGCTACAGCCAGGTAGTCAAAAAAGATGCTAATTGAAGCCTGACCAGAAGGCTGGCCAAAAATGTATTTGCTCGAATAGAGACGTTATCTTACTTTTGCCATACAGTTTCTTATCTTTCTTGTTTTCGCAGGACATTCCAGAGATGCCTGAGCGAAAAATGACAGACCAGATCGGCGAGGTACGAACTGAAAACTTGCATTTTCACTTATGACCACACTTTGCATAGTTGAAACGGGCATGTCATGTGCCATAAGTTTGGACTGTACATGTGTTAGAGCACTTTTCGTATGGCCACGGCATGGTAACGGTACGAAACTGACAATATAGACCCCTTGCAAGGGACGTCAGAGCAGCTCGATTTTGAGGGCAAAACAAAAGAATTTTAATATCCTGAGAATTGGAACCTATTGTTTTGTCCTCCAACTTGAGCTGCATTCCTACGTGCTGCGAGGGGTCAATCTGTTAAGCCAATCAGCGGATACAGAATTAATGCTGAACCAATCAGAATGCTTAAAGTAAGCAAAGCACCTTCCACGGTTACGCCACGGCCGCTTCAGTTAGATATCCTTTTGAGAAGCAGTGATGTCACTCCTCTCTCTCGTTGATTGGATATTGTTGTCATAGTAACTGAACAGTTTTCTTTCTTGCAGCCAATTCTTCTGTGCCGCTTCCCAGTTGAAATCAAGTCATTTTACATGCAGCGATGTCCCGAAGACAGAAGACTTACTGAGTCGGTAAGAAATGTGATGTCATCACGTACAGTATGACGTCATGTAGTTGTCTGACGTCATCGATTCAAGATGGCGTCCAGAAAACTCGATGTTTGTTTTCTTTGCCAAATTAACCTGCTAGTTCAGTAAGCTACTGTACGACTAATCTCATCTTCCTCTTCGTCTAATGAAAATAAATACCCAAGTCTGTCCCTTATTTTCCCTTTTTATGAGGAAACTATTGTGAATTTTAATACTTATCTTTCGTATGATGTTCAGGTTGATCTGCTCATGCCTGGTGTTGGAGAAATCATCGGGGGTTCTATGAGGATATGGAACTATGTAAGTGAAGGCCCATCTACACGCTGCGATTATCGGCCCGATTCTTCGGGTTAGGGTTAGGGTCTTCTTTTAAATTCTGAGATATCCTAGCTAATTTCTTAACCTTGTGAGGCCGGCATAGCAACGGTAACTATGGGGAAATGGAGTTCATTACTCCTGCTACAACCACCTCTCCTAAGAGTCTTAGCTTTGCCTCTTAACTGACATATCCATAACATAGGGACAGTGGAGGGGTGAAAGGGGCTATAGCCCCCATTTATACTACATTTATACTACAGTAGTCTCATATATTTTCCAATCTGCATGAGCCCCAGTAATTTTTAGGCTGCTCCGCGGTCCTTGTAACATATGAGCTTCCTCTTTCAGGATGAGCTAATGGAAGGATACAAGCGTGAGGGCATCGACCCCTCCCCTTATTACTGGTTCTCTGACCAGGTACGTCACTTCATTCTCTTCAAAGAATCCTAGTCAACTACAATGCACCGCGCGCCTAATTGTTTAGAAACGAATTTTACCTTAGATTCATTGGCAAAATTTATAAAATCCCACGAAAAACATAAAGTAATTACTTATCATGATATCTTGATGGTTTTAAAACTTCTAGCTTGAATAACAAGACCGATGGAAATGGATTCCCAAACTTCACCTACAAAACCGCCATTTTGTCTGGCAGAGAAAATGGCGGATTGCATTGTATTTAACTATGATTCTTTAAGACAAAACTACTACTATTTTTTCTAACAGCGAAAAGAAAAAAAAAATTTGTTTAATTGGTTTTTGAACATTAAATTTTTGCATTCTTCTTCAGCGTAAATATGGCAGCTGTCCTCATGGCGGGTACGGCCTGGGTCTAGAACGTTTTCTGACGTGGCTTCTCAACAGGCATCACATCCGGGATGTTTGCTTCTATCCACGATTCGTTGGACGCTGCAGACCTTGAACTAACTTTTTTTTAATAATGAGCTGATAGAACTTTCCGAATATTCAGAATTGAACCAAATAGTCCCCTTCAGTTCCCTGCGTCATCTTGAAAGGTAGCTGTGCCTTTGCATTGATAAAGACCTCTTTTAACACGATGATACAATTATTCTCGTGTCTCTATCATTGCAAGGTCACGCCGTGTCTCACTCCTATGTATAGGCACGCGGCTACCTTTCAAGATAATTTTTTTCTCAATTTCTCAAATGCCATTTCTTTTATGTTTTTCTGTTAAACTCGTATTGAAAATACTTTTGAAAGAGGTCTATCTATAGCCATTCAGTTTAGACATGCAGTTATTTCAAAATTGAATTATCTTTATTATGTAAGAATTATGTTTTCTGAGGCCGCTAGAGTTTTCGAAGTCAAGTAATTTTTTTTTTTTTGCGATTTAATTTATTTGATCAATAGACATATTACAATTTCAGGCCTCATTTCCTTTATAACAATAATAATAAGCACTAAATACCTGGCTCCGAGAGAAATCAGGGAGTAGTCCCTAGATGTTTTGTTTCCTGAGGCGAAGCCGAAGGAGTAGATATCCTAAGATAATTTTCCAGAAACAAATTGGAAACCAAAATTGTTTCGAAAAATATTCAAAAGCTCATTAAAATAAAACTTAGATGAAAATCATTCCAATGTTGTTTGAAAGTACTTGACTTTACTGTGGGGTGACTTACATTTCTCCTTTGACTTATGTTGATGGGATTCCTGTGGAATTGGCGGGAAGTTTCGCGGAGACACCTCGCTACGAACAAGACATTTTCACTCTCTTTTGTTTTTATTTCAATCTCTATGAAGATGAATAAGGATTTTGACAAAGAAATTCTACATTTAACTTCGTTATAAATTTCTTTCTTTTTAGCGCAAATATAAGCTTAAAATTCCATGGCAAATCTTAACAATCTCAATAAATATTAAGTTATATTTAAAATAAATACTATCAAGTCAGTAAATATACATTTTCAAAAGCATTTTTATCGCACAGCTGAAGAACTTTTTTTTACAATTTACAAGTTAATAATTTTGCTTCGCTTTTGTTTTCTTTTTCCGTTTCGAATAACTCTCCAATGGCGAGGTTATTCTCTTGGTTTTGGACAATTCAAGCCACTTTTTCCTTTTTTTGGTTTCCCCACTTGGCTCGTACAATCTTGGTCTATATCGGACAGCATATCGGACTGGTTTTCCGAAAATATAACTAAACTTGACGAAGGAGCATTCGAATAATTGAGTTCAGTGAGAAACTCTCCAACCAGTTTGGAACCGGAAAATCAAGAATAGTAAACGTTCTGGAGAGACCACTTGTTTTGTAGATGGGATGATCGTCAGACACTATGCTTCAAAGCCATTACAACTACTTGGACTGGAAATTTAAGAATAGCTCGTATGCAAGTTGAACCGGAAAAACAAGAATAACTGCAGATCGAGACCGTTGTGTTAGTTGATATGATAACGTAAGTTCCTCCTCGGTGATGTCACCAAACCGGTTTTGAACCGGGGGAAAAAAGAGTAGCTGCTGGAAACGGTGTTTGTAAAATGCTTTCAAAGTCACCACAGCAAACAACACTAATAAATCCAGTTTAAAAGCAGAAATGCAAGAATAGCTCCAGCACTGATGATTCTTTATGCAGAGTGGATGTTCCTCGGATGTTACTTCCTTCAGTTCCTTCTCAGTTCTGATTGGATGACCTGGAGTTCACTCTGAAGGTCAAATCAGCTGGCTTGTTAAGGACATACGATATCCATCTCTCAACACAGTTAACTCTTGTGTGACCAAATCTTATAGTCCCAAAAGAATCTCGAAAAAACATCTTACTTGAATCTAAGTGAAGCCATGTTTCTATCTGCAGCAAATCTACGAAAATGTAGAAACACAATATCCTTTAACTTGCTGTCAATCAAAAGCATCAATAACCAATAGCGTGTACCCTTGATGTCGCCATGGAAATAGCCTTTCAATGTCTTCCAATCCTATCGATGTTATATGGGGAAACCCTTTCGATGTCTGTCAATCAAACACGTTGATATCCAATAGAGTACACGAAGAGACCAATTGAATGCTTGTCAATCAAAGGCTGAAATAGCCTTTCAATGTCTTCCATTCAATCCTATCGATGTTATGAGGAAAACCCTTCAGATGTCTATCAATCAAACATCAGTGTTGATATCCAATAGAGTACACGAAAAGACCAATTGAATGCTTGTCAATCAAAGGCTGAAATGTCCAATAAGGCGTAAGCTTCTTTCAATTGTAGTCAAACCATCCACAGAAAGGATGAAACTATCAAACTTACTGGAGGTGGGACCTCCCTTTTTTCTTCTGGATCAAATCTCGGTTTCAATCGGTTGTTTTGTTTTGGACGAGCTTCTTTTTCTTGGTTCGAGAAGAAGCGATGTTTTGTATAAAGTGTCTTCGTCCATAAGGAGATCTTTTGCCATCAAGTAATGGATGACCTGGAAATAAAAGGATTTTGTTATTTATGAAAAACACTCTAATAATGGCGATCATAAGACTGACAATTCGTACAATAGTCCCTTCACAGTTCCCTCCGCCATTTTGAAAGGTAGCCGTGCCTTTGCATCCGCGAAGTGAGACATGACCTCGCAATGATAGAGACAAGTGAATAATTGTCCAAGGTGTTAAAAAAGGTTTCTATCATTGCAAGGTCACCTCATGTCTTGCTTCAATGCAAAGGCACGGCTACCTTTCAAGATGGCGCAGGGAACTGTGAAGGGGACTATTTTTTTTTTTTTGATGAGTCAGGAGATAGTCAAGTCGATTGAAAATTCCGGGGATTCAACTAAAAAAAGATGGCCCAGTTCTGATGAAACAATGACTGATTTTGCGTTTAACGATAGCTAGAGATGATGATTGGAGGATCCAAGTGTACCTTAGCATCGCATTCTATCAAGTATGTTGTCTGCTGGTAATGACGAATCTCCTGGATTACTTGTGCAATCTAAACAAAACAAAAATAAACATTTCAAGTCAACATACTTGGTACTCGATGCCCCTTGTTTGGACAAAAGAAAAACAAAGGAAAACGAAAAGGAGCGAAGAAGAAAGGAAGGAAGGAAGGAAAAAAGAATCATCACTTTGGATACATCGGTTCACTAGGCCGAACATAACCAGGTGATTTGGAATCTAGGCGCGCAATGCATTGTTTGTCATAGCGAAAATTTCCAAGTGTTTTCTATTATTTCTTGTCAAAATGAAATATTTTCCACCAACAACGACGAGACATGCTTTTTCTAAAAGGTATTTGGTGAATCTTTCAAACGATGAGTTTTATTTTCTTTATTTTCGAGCAAAAGCTGTTGTAAATCGAGCCGAAAACCGGGAAGTGGGAATCATTGAGCTACGAACAAAATGTCCGCTGATTGGCTAATTCCTTCTGCATGAGAGAAGCGAAATCACCTGGAAAGCATTCAGTCGAGGCTGCAAGGTTAAAATTTGAAATTTCAATAAGCCTTTTGTAACTACCCTGAAGCATCGATTGAATGCTGTGTCTTCAGTGAACCGATGTATCGATAGTGGTGAGTAGAAATAAAGGAATAAAGAAAAAGAAAGAAAGAAGGAGGGAAGGAAGGATGACAAAAAAGGACTAAGGAAAAATAAGACAAACTGGTACCGCATGCACGGTAATTTAGGTGGTAAATGAGTATGTGAACCCCCTTTGGAGCCTAATAGACCTCTTGCACGTCAAAGCAGCTCAATTTGAGGACAAACAAAGAAATTTCAATCTCCTGAGAATTGGAAACCTATTGTTTTGTCCTCCAAATTAGGCTGCATTCCGACGTGCTTCAAGGGGGCTACAATGTAAACAGAACATGTACAGCGTAACATACCATTCGCATTTTCGAGAAGTTTATCAACCCATCCTCCGTACAGTCCGGCGTCCCGTCCTCGATGAAAGCCAGATCCGTCAGGTAGAATCCAAGATATGGTACACACGGAGGATCAGCACTGAGCAGGAAAAGAAAATTAAGTAATAAATATCAAATAAATACATAAGTATTGTAAAGAAATGTCTGCTTGAACCCAGGTGAATGTATATTTATCGAAGTAACAATATTTGTCATAATACAAATATTGTTTCTTCGACAAATATTGTTACTTCGATAAAAATACATAAGTATAGAATGAACAATAAAGAATGGGTTTGAATTCGTGTGTATCATAGACCCCTTGCAGCACGTCAGAATGCAGCTCAATTTGGAGGACAAAATGATAGGTGCAAATTCTCATGAGATTGAAATTCTTTTGTGTTGTCCTCCAAATTGAGCTGCTATGACGTCACGTGCAACGGGTCCATAGGTCATTGCAATAATGACATCATTTTTGTTCTCGTCTTTAAGGAGCGCAGTGTTTGTCTGTCATTGTAGGCTGGTAATGAGATTCATTTAGCTGATTAACACCAAGCAATAGAATACTCTTTGGCTCATAGCACATGACGAGCAGTGTTTGTATGTCATTGTAGGCTTGTGATGAGATTCATGAGATTCATTCAGCTGATTGATACCAAGCAATAGAATACTCTCTGGTTGATAGCACATGACGGGCAGTGTTTGCCTGTCATTGTAAGCTGGTAATGAGATTCATAAGATTCATTCAGCTGATTGATACCAAGCAATAGAATACTCTCTGGTTGATAGCACATGACGGGCAGTGTTTGCCTGTCATTGTAGGCGTGTGATGAGATTCATGAGATTCATTCAGCTGATTGATACCAAGCAATAGAATACTCTATGGTTGATAGCACATGACGGGCAGTGTTTGCCTGTCACTGTAGGCTTGTGATGAGATTCATGAGATTCATTCAGCTGATTGATACCAAGCAATAGAATACTCTCTGGTTGATAGCACATGACGGGCAGTGTTTGCCTATCATTGTAGACTGGTAATGAGATTCATGAGATTCATTCAGCTGATTGATACCAAGCAATAAAATACTCTCTGGTTGATAGCACATGACGGGCAGTATTCCTAGAATATTTCATAGCGTGACTCACCATCTCAGTGCATCTCGCATGTTCTTGAAACGTCCCTCAGCGCTCACAATTTTTTGAAGTTTATCGATTTGCGAACGAGCCTGCAAGAACAAATGCAGAACAATTTCAATACAAATTTTATATATATTTTTTGAGAAAGAGCAACTAGCCTCGTATTCATGTTTATCAGTACCAGTCTCCCACCATTTTCCAGAAATATGAATATGACGTGGAATCAAGGGTATGAATCACGGGTGGCGCAGTGGTAGTACACTCAATCGCCTCTCGCCTCTCAGGTCTGGGGTTTGATTCCCAAACTCGCCATCAGATTTGAGTAGAGTTTGTATTCTAAGGTCCCTTGATTCGTGGGTTTTTCTAAACCCTACAAGCTAAATTATAATTCTATCAGTGAGTTAGCCCTGCCCTGAATTAAATCAGCCCAGAGGTTGTTTCAGGATTCGATCTGTGAGTTAGCCATCCCCTGACTTAGATCAGCCCAGAGGTTGTTTCAGGGTTCTATCTGTGAGTTAGCCATGCCCTGACTTAGATCAGCCCAGAGGTTGTTTCAGGGTATTGACAAAATCTCAAGTTTCGTACCTGTTTAGAGACCTTTTCCCAGGTCTTTTTAAGTCGAAACACAGAGCTGCTTAGGAAGGCTGAAGTGATTTCTAACACGGAGTTGAAGTTGTGCAAGTCTCTACAGATTTCCGCCACGTTGGCCCATTTCTCGATGACAGTTGCGCGCGCTGACGGCGTTTGGCGCTTCAGGATTTCAGAAGCAACTAAAGCACTGGCCTAAAAATGAATTCGATAACAAAGGGAATGTGACTATGCGAAAAAATAACAAACAATGACAAAAACTCAGGGTTGCTCAGGGTTAGCCTCTATTTTGTGTAGAATATTCACGTGTTCCAGTGAAGGTCCGTGGAATTTCAAAGTGTTTGTATTGTTCATGTGTTGCATTCTTTACTTTACCGTTGGTATTTGTGAATATTTAGACGCTGAAATGAGGCTAACCATGAGTAAATGAGTCTGTAATCCGATGACAATGACAATGACAATGATTTATTTAGTACTATTTTTGTACAAAGTAATTAACATAAATTAATTAAAGAACTTCATTTAGTACATGCTAACTGAAATAACCATAAGGCTAAACAAGTCAGTTAGCTAGTTTTGACCATATGTTGATGGTTTGACCACAGGAAGCCCGATGAACACAGCGGTAGTCGATGAATTTCTATCTAGTACCGCTGACTCGCCCCAACCCTCCACTCGTTTAAATTCTTATATCTTACCTCGTTAAACCGCTGACTGACTCCTAATATGTTCGGCGCAAGAGTATTCTTGTTCGTTTTCATCCAGGCTAAATTAAGAAATTCGCTAGAAAAAGGAAAGAAAAGAAAAAATTGTAAAGTTGAGCATTTTCATTCTTTACTAGCATCTAAAAATGAATATGGATACAAGTGAAACGAAGAATCTTATTCCCAAGAGAATGACACGTGCGTTATCTGAAATGGGAAAACATTACGGAGGGTCCTGAAGGGGTAGAATGGGAGCTGGGAATCGCCTTTTCTTGGGCTGGGAAAATGGGATTTCGTGTACTGGGACTGTGATTTAGTCTTTACTGCATGGGATTGGGATTTTGCAAAATTTCTAAGTCTAACTCTATAACTCGGACTGAGATTTTGCAAAATTTTGTGTTCGGAAATGGGATCAGGAACCTCATCACGCTTAAGGTACAAAGATATATTTTCAAAATGTTCGAACTGGGAGAACATAATAGCAAGACTTACTGAGCTGGTATTCTAGAGAAAAGCTGATGTTCGATGTGAGTGAGCTGCTCAGCAAGCTGGGTGGCAGAGATCTTATCGAAGCTGTTGGGATCCACTTGAGACGGCTTAAAATGACAACGAACAAAAACAGTCAATGAATATTCTATTCTACTCTCACTCAAATGGAAGTTGAGTTTTTTGGGTTTCTCCCTTGACTTAGATCAACCCAGAGGCCTTGCTTCAGGGCTCTATCTGGGAGTTAGCCGTGCCCTGACTTAGATCAACCCAGAGGCCTTGCTTCAGGGTTCTATCTGGGAGTTAGCCGTGCCCTGACTTAGATCAACCCAGAGGCCTTGCTTCAGGGTTCTATCTGGGAGTTAGCCGTGCCCTGACTTAGATCAACCCAGAGGTTATGGGGGAGGGGGGTTGGGTTGTTCAAGGTTGTGATCTGTACCTGCTTAAGAAGAAGATTTTCGAAGTTCGAGTTTTCGTGTTTCCTTTCTAATGTTCTATGAAAGAAGAGAAGAAATATTAGCTATAGTGACAAGACTAACTTGAAAAGATAATATCCAGAATTAAGGATGGAATGTCGTGTGAAAGAAACAACGAAATCCTAGGGGTCACGTGACACAACCTTTCCGCTGGTCACGTGATCCACCGTCCCGGATGGGTCACGTGATTTGTTGCTCGTTCGCCCCAAAACTCATCACGTGATTTATTGACAATTTGCCTGGGATTGAGTCACGTGATATATTCACATATTTTCCCTTGTCACGCGTTTCACCGCGTGGGATGGGTCACGTGATTTATTGCACATTGACCCCAAAGTTCATCACGTGGTTTATTGACAGTTGGCCTAGTCACGCGACATATCCACGTGTTACCTGATGATTGCTCCGGCGAACTTCTTTTCAAGATTGGATGATCCTCCGTGTTGTAGAATCTCCTCCATGAATGATATCAACTGCTCCCGTAACTTGGTGTCAGAATCGAAATCCTACAAAACCAATAGCAAATGAATATTAGAATGAATCTTTTTTCGCGCGCGCCTTGTTAAAGTATATTGACACAAATCCACACATAGGACACCATAGGGGAATTATATAGGAAAATAAAGGCGCGCGCGAAAAAAAATGTTCTAGTGCATTTTTGCTGACTTTTTTACTCGTTCGTGTTATAGAGGACATTGTCTTGACCACGAATTAAAAGAAAAAATTAAACGCGATTTTTTTCCGATCTTATTTTCACCTTTTACTTTTATCTAAATTGGGCTCCCTGTGGTCATATCAGACAGCTATAGTTAGTTGGGTAATAACCAATCATAATGATGTACTGAGGAGATCTTACCTCTGGGTGTTTGGTCACCCAATGACGTAATACTGTAAGGACTCTCATCGTAGCCAGATGTGTGTCATGTGACAGGATATGACGTACAGTCAACCCTGGAATCAATCACAGTACAATGGTTAGTCACGTGATAACATCTCGTGTATAGTGGAACGATGGCACATTGTCGGTTAAAAGTACGAAGAGTTATGGGAAGAATCGGGGAAATGGCTAAGGAAAGGAGACATTAGGGACTGGGGAGGAGAGGAAATGAAGACGCTTTGCCCCACTTCCTCATAACTAATCTCTCCTCTTGTTTTTTTCCGACCCACGCCCAAGTACATAGTAGACAGACAGAAAGACAGGCAGGCACACCGACAGACACACCGACAGACACCCCGAACGACCGACAGACAGACGGATACACCGACCGACAAACAGACAGACACACTGACAGACAGACAGAAACATCGATAGAAAAGCGGACAGACACACCGACAGACAGACAGAAACATCGACAGACAAGCGGGCAGACAGACACACCTACAGACAGACGGGCTACACGACAAAATTGTCAGTAAACGAACAAATACGTTGCCAGAAAGACACCACACTTACCGAATCGAAATCGTTGTATAGTAGGAGAACTCCCGCCATAACTAGGAGAAGGAGAAGCACCTGCGGTAGCTGCAGCAAAAGCGGCCGCAGCTTGCGAAATACTGGACCTCCTCCTCGAAGGCTTCGACGAGGTCACAACTACTCCAGCATTAACGCAATTGGTCGAAGGAGACAAAGGAGAACGAGGCGAGCGCGGAGAATTTAAAGGCGACATTGAGAGACTCGGTCGGCGATCCATGGTTTGCAAACTTGGAGAACTGGGTCGACGCGGCGAGGTAATTCCAGAAAGGCGTTCCTCGGCTTCCTTAACGAATTTGGCAAATCGTGATGGAGAGCTGGGCCGACGGTTGCCGAGGTTCGCCCGAGGCATTTCCGGGCTTAGATTCACGTCTTCCTCACTTACTAATGGAGGAATTCCCGGAGATTCGCATACTTCGGGACTTTGGGACCGGCCGTTAGATTTAATATTCTTCGACGACCCAACATCTGCTTCCTGGTCTGTTCCCATGACATTAAGTACTTTCTTCTTGGCCTTCTCGATATGACTTTCCTGGTCAGAACTGGACTGGCGAAGACAATGCGACGACGAGGATCCTGTTAGAGGTGTGTTTGGTGGAGCACTGAGGGTGGGTGACGGACTGAATGGATCTGCTCCTAACTCAGAGCCCGAATCTTCGTCCACAGTCGGCGAAGTCACGAGAATTTGTCCTGACGAACACGCTCGATGCCGAATGCGAAGTTTCGGTGGAGACTGAAGCTCAAACCTTGGATCATCTTCCTCGTCCGTGGACGATGACGACAGGCTATACGTCTCTTCGGGACACCGCGAAATGTTCATCGCCCGCTGAGTCAAGTCAGAGCTTGTACTCTGTGCGCGCGATCGAATATTTCCACACGTCAGAAAAGGTGAGCTTTGATTTCTTGTTTGTTTTTCAGGTACTTCCTCAGTCGGACTTTGTACATCACCAGCTGTTGCGGGAAACTCGAACGCTGCGCTGTCTCCTAAGGCTGATGGAGAGGAATGTCTCCGATATGAGTGATAAGCATTTGGCATGAGCCGTGAAGGAGATTTCTGAGGTTCTTCAACGTTGCAATTCACATGAGTTGAATTACAGTTCGGATTCGCCATCTTGGCGCCTGATACTGTGATTGATATTTCTTGAGGTGATGTCTTTTTCTCACGATTACGACCTCCTGCAAAACATAGATTTTTTTTAAAATAACAATTAACCAATGAACATCTTTGTTAGAAATCGTCCAATCAGAATCTTTGATATATCAGCTGCAGACGCGAGCGCACTAGTTTCCCGTCTTTTTAACTTGAAAATGGCAATTAACCAATCAAAATGTTTGTTAGAAATTATCCAATCAGATCTAGAATTCTTGATATACACCTGTATACCAGCTGCAGACGCGAATGCGACTATTTTCCCGCCTTTTTTAAACTTGAAAATAGCATTAACCAATCAACATTTTTGTTAGAGATCATCCAATAAGAATCTTTGATATGTCAGCTGCAGACGCGAGCGCAACTAGTTTCCCGCCTTTTGAAGCTCGAAAATGGTGATTAACCAATCAACATTTTTGTTAGAAATCATCCAATCAGAATCTTGATACATATCAGCTGTCAGATAGAAGAAAAAAACAGAGAAAAGGCCGAAACAATTATCAAGACAATTTCCGTTTCCATTTTTGATTTTTTTGCACGATTTTTGACTTATAATCTACCATTTTAGAAAAGTATTATAGGGATTTTAATATGCTGGACTTCTAAAAGATATACCGCTTTTTTTTGCATGAGACAGTGCACGTTTGTCCGGAATACATGGCTTTTAGGTCTCGTGTTCTGTGAAAGGAAAACGCATGGAATCGTTCACGTTTTCATCCATTGTCATCATCAGCTGTTAAGCACAGCGTGGCGAATTCAATTAATGTATTTACTGTATATATAACAGCAATAGAAAACCAAAAGAATTATTAATCATGAATATGTGGTTATTAGAAAAGCTTTATAAGTCAACATGATGAAGTTGTTGGTTAAGCAAATGAAATTCTTTTCATAAAAAACCATTACACTGTTCTCGCATAATGCAACATAGCCGCCATAAACAATATACCATTTCACGGTTCTCGTCGCTTAATCTCAGCCTCGATAGCCTGTAATCTATTCTTTCGAATTTGAATAAAGCCCGTGGAATTTTTAAGTGTTTCAATTATTTGATAATGTGGATATTCCTTAAATTACCGTGAGCTGTAGTCCAATTCTAAAGAATATATAACACACTATAGAGGCTGAGGTTGAGCGACGACAACCGTGAAATGGTCTATTCTATTTTGCACGTCAACAAACCTTGTCTCTTGTTGTTACTTCTGTCGCTAGGGAGTGACACTGAGCGTGTTTTTCGAGCTATCGGTGAGAAGACTTCACTGAGTGGAGATGGTGTATCTCGTGTGTTACGCGTATAATAAAACTGAATAAGAGTGTCGAGGAGGTTGGTGGCGTGCGTGAACACGCGGTAAGTGATGAGAAACGTGTTGAGAAAGTCGATGCTGAGGAAACGGATGTCTAGCAGTCGTTCAAATAGACGCTCGAGTTTCGCGTAGCGGATCTTGAAGTAAATAGAAAAAAATATTAGTTAGTTTAGAGAAATACAGATATTTTGATATATTATTATCCATCCATCCATCCATCCATCCATCCATCCATCCATCCATCCATTCCATCCCATCCCATCCATCCATCCATCCATCCATCCATCCATCCATCCATCCATCCATCCATCCATCCATCCATCCATCCATCCATCCATCCATCCATCCATCCATCCATCCATCCATCCATCCATCCATCCATCCATCCATCCATCCATCCATCCATCCATCCATCCATCCATTTAGTCACTATCACTCTCTCACACACCCATCTAACTAGACCAGGAGAGAGTATTTCTCCTCTGCTAGAACAAACTCTAAATTTTGAAATTTTGACATATTCCTAGGATATCAACCGCTAAAGGCTAAGCAAACAAGGACAGAGGAGATAAGGAAAAAAAATGCCATGTTTTCAACTGAAGTCATCGTCACAGATTTTTCTTTTCAAAATTCTTAACCTCTTCATTTCAAACATTTTAGTATATCATGTCAAATTGTATTTAATAAATGTTTGAAAATTTTGAATATGGTTAATGTTCGTTCAAATATGTTAAAATGTTGTTGTTTTTTTTTTGTTTTTTTTTTTTAAATCTATACTGGTCTAAAGGGTTTGAAAGTTACTCTCTATTGCTTTTTTTAGGTAAGAGCTTAAACACCGAAATAGAGGTACATTATTATTCTCTCAAACATGCCACATAAACTAAACCGATGAATTTTTACTCCGAGTTTGGCCATTAATATTTCTACACCGGACCCTTGTTAACATTAATTATTGTTGCTCTCACGATCACCAAAAAATCATTCCTCTAACGATTTAATCTATAACTGTCGTTGTTTATGATCGAATAGGAAGTAAAATAACAGATAACTTATTGCTAGAAAGATGTCGTTTCTTACCTTTGGTAGTTTGCAAGAATTCAGGGCTTTACAGTATTTTATATCGACGTCGTCAGTAAAAAGCCTCGAGTCCGACCTTGGAAAAAACAAACAAGAAAAGAATATGAAAATGCTAATTAACGATGTCAAAGATATTTCGAGCCTTTGGTACGAAATCTTACAAGCTTTAAAAGGACCGGGCATCGTTGCTATGCAATCGATTCCTTAGCAACGGCAAAACACTCAAAACCGGCATGTTTGATGGTTTTTTGGGGGGCAGTAATTAGTCTTTATTTTTATCAATTTTTCGATTGTTTTGTTCCTTTGTTGGATGGAAAAAAAAAAAACTTTACTGCTGTATTTGATTTGTAATATTTTGATTTGAATTTTAGTTGATTAATCTTTTCTTGAGCTCTGTTTCTAAAGGATTTTTGAACCTTCTGTCTCTATTGGTCTGTCTGTCCGTTCGTTCGTTCATCTCTTCCTACGTACGTCTGTCTGTCTACCGATCTATATGTCTATATTCGTGCGTCATTATTCATGGTTGCCTTTCTGTCTGTCCGTCCGTCTGTCCGTGTGTCCGTCTCTGTATTTGTCTGTTTGTCTGTCTGTCTGTCCGTCTGTCTGTCTGGCTGCCTGTCATTATGCATGCTGGTATTTCTCTGTCTGTCTCTGTATTTGTCTGTCTGTCCGTCCGTCTGTCCGTCTGTCTGTCTGACTGCTTGTCATTATGCATGCTGGTATTTCTCTGTCTGTCTCTGTATTTGTCTGTCTGTCCGTCCGTCTGTCCGTCTGTCTGTCTGACTGCTTGTCATTATGCATGCTGGTATTTCTCTGTCTGTCTCTGTATTTGTCTGTCTGTCCGTCCGTCTGTCCGTCTGTCTGTATGTCTGACTGTCTGACTGCCTGTCATTATGCATGCTGGCATTTCTCTGTCTGTCTCTGTATTTGTCTGTCTGTCTGTCCGTCTGATTGTTTGTCTGTCTGAATGTCTGTCATTATGAATCTGTCATTTCTCTGACTGTCTCTATATTTGTCTGTCTGTCTGTCCGTCTGATTGTCTGTCTGTCTGTCTGAATGTCTGTCATTATGGATGCTGGCATTTCTCTGTCTGTCTCTGTATGTCTGTCTGTCCGTCTGATTGTCATTCTGTCCGTCTGCCTAGCGACTGTCTCATTATGCATGCATTCATTTTTCTATCTGTCTGTCCATCTGTCTGTATATTTATGCTTACATGCCTCTCTGTCTATCTTTCCGTCTGTCTGTCTGTTTGTCTTTATACATGTCCAGTCTACTCTGTGTCTACAGGTAAGAAGAACACAGGTAGCCCATACCCTGTATATAACACAGACTGCCACAACGAGCTATATAATCATGTTTGGAAAGTGTCAGACAAAGATTTGAAATGAAGTTAGTGCCAATAGATCCTTTTACTTGAGGCAAAATGATCCTATTTCTTACATACCCCTTGGGAATTAGATTCCACCTTTGATTTTCATCCCCATTTATGCATCTTCTCAAGCGTTACCGGTAAAGAAAAAATAATACTCAAGGGGTTGGTATGTGGGTTAAAATGGGAAATAGCGGAGAACGAAACTTTTTATCGGAAATAAATAACAAAAAAAAAAAAAAAAGGGTGAACAATGCTGAACCATGTACTTTGTTGTATACCAAGTGTCAAAGGACATTTACTCTCTTTTCATTGGTGAAAAGGTGCCACGTGACAGTCATCAAGTTTTATTGTCGTACATTCCACCTGAGTTGATTGTGTTCCCCTAAAGGAATTATGGGTCAACTATTT
This sequence comes from Anthopleura sola, assembly GCA_023349425.1. Lineage (NCBI taxonomy): Eukaryota > Metazoa > Cnidaria > Anthozoa > Actiniaria > Actiniidae > Anthopleura > Anthopleura sola. The sequence continues at coordinate 2,642,313 of JALHLI010000022.1, forward strand.
TTGGGTAGCGTTTTCAGAGCAGGGACATGGGAAATGCTTATCAAAATACAATGTACAATGTGGGATCCTCAACTCTGATTAGTTGACCTTGACTTCGTTGTGAAGATCAACTCAGCTGGTTTGAGGTCGAGGTTGATGAGTACATTCCTATTCCTGAAGTCCAACCTCGACTTGGAGCCATTGTTTTGTGGTCACTCATTCGGGAAAGGTCGTTATTTTATCCAATCAACAGCTTCGTACTATTGAAGGTCGATACCCTTCCTAAGTTAAGAAATCAAGTGGCATATTTCCAAATTTCAAACTCTTACCTTACGCTTGCTAGACTTTGCCGCGATGTTATGGATAACGTGTCAGCGTCTTCGACGAGTGAGAGATTCTCAATGCACTGGATAAGAAAATGGAGATGAAATCTGTGAGCAGTTTTTGTGTAGAAGAAGAATCTAGTAACTAGAGTCTTATGGTGGTTCATTTTTTGTCAGCGCAAAAGCCGCACAAAGATTTCATTTTGAGGCTCCGTGCTAAATACTCTGTGATTCGTGACAGGAGAAAAGAATAAATGTAATTTAGCACGGAGCCTCGTACTGAAACCTTTGTACGTGACAAGCGAGGCATATCTCGGAAGTAGGCTATTCTTAGTAATTTTACCCAGATTCCTCTCGGCCAAAACCTTACAGCTGAGCGAGGGCTTGGGAGAATTGCTAACACAGGAAGCCCAAGGTTTGGCAGGTTTTTCTCGCATGACAGCCATGTTGGTGTACCTAGCAACAGATGCTAAAGGGAAAACCTCTGTACACTAACATGGCTGTTGCGACGTCACGTGATACAAAAGAGTAGTTGGTTAAAATATTTGACTAAACACCTAATCAAATAATACTATATCTTCTCTACGGAAAAAGATAATTCTATAAAATTTTGTCACATAAAGGAAAATTCATCAGGTAACATTATGATGTAGATATTTTCTTCGAATCTTTTAACTGATTTGATAAAATAAAAGGAATATTTCGACGGCCACTTAAGTGACCAGTTTCGTGACAGCTGGGCCAGTTTCGTGACACGTTGTAAAAATGCATTGTTTTCAACAATATTTTCTTATCTTTAATTTTATTTTGTTGTGAAATTTGAAGTACTAATCTTAAGTTGTTTTTTTGAGAATAAGTAACTTTAATGCCTAGTTTTCGAGCGCAGGGCAATTCACTGCGCAGTGAAAATCAAAGATTTTCGTCGAGACAACTCAACTCACCTGACAAAAATGGCTTCTCCTTGACAAACACGTTCTTTAAAAAGATCGCCAAAACATGTATTCCGAAGTTGAAAGTTCAGCTTTCTTTCGGTTATCTTCATTTTCCGAAATATTAAATAGCTGTCGCTAAAAACGAGTTTAATTTGTAAGTGTCACGAAACTGGGCAACATACTGTAGACAGAATATGATATGATGGAAAACTATGTCTGTAAGAAGATATCAGTGAGGTATATTAAAAGCGATTCTAAAAAGATGTGTTTTAACTAACGTTTGGAACTGTTTGACAGTCTCAGCATTTCGTATTTTTTCGGATATCGTGACACTTCACACACTACGTTTCCCAGCAGTAAACGTTCTTCCGAGACGGTATGAAATTAGATCTAGCGATCTTTTTAAGGAAACAAAAAAAAAAAAAAAATAAGCGGGCAATGTTTTTAGAATTGTTTTTCATGAATTTCTTTCCTACAAAAACTAATAAGGGAGCAGTAACTTTTCCTTCTCCATAGTCTTTTTATTCGTTTTGCTTTGGTTTATTTTCTTCTTCTTTTTTTTTTTGCGCTTAGCAAGTCGAGTGAATTTTTAAAGCCAAAAGAACAGATAATATGATATCGAATAATCAGAATTATGCTAATTTGGAGTAGAACAGCAAAATAATTATCATTAGAATTTTTTTCAGTCTTGAACCGGTTTGAACGATAACGTGTCGTCGAGCCATTTTATCATTTTACAATCACTAAAGCTTTGCAAAAAACATTATCAGATCTAAATAGGACAATGAATCGATATATGATTTGGAATCAAGAAAGCCTAGGACTATATCATAAAATGAAAATTTCTGAATTTAATTTCGAAAAAAAAGTCTTAAAAATATCTCTGAAAAAGACCAAAAAAATTTAATGAAAAAAGGCAAGAAATTGAATGGAAAAAATGAGCCGACTTTGTTTTTCTGTATAAACAAAGAGATTTTGAAACAGCGGAAGTGAATCCTTAATTTCTTTTTTTTCTTTTTTTTTGTCACGTAAACACAGCTGAACACGGTGAGCTGAAAGCATATGCCATTGAATATTATTGGACAATAAACAACGTACCAACCACATGTTAAAGCTCTAGATAGAAGACTAATTTTTTTAAAAAGAATAATTTGTATGCATGATCAAAATAATCTTTCGTAATGACAACTATTCATTGCTTGAATTGGAAAATTTAAATTGGATTTTGAAACCTTTTGATATCTTTGACTTCCTGTTTGTGGAGACGAGTCATGGCAGCATAAAAACAAACGTGTTAAAACTGCAAATAAGTTTAATAAAACAGAGATAGAAGGATATTATTTTGTAGTTTAAGAATAATTGATATGAATATTATTATCAATCAAAAATTTAGGGCAATAATAACTGCTCTGCAAATGGTTTTAAAAACACTAAACACATTAGCAAGAGAGCCAAAAAATATATAATTGCATATGCTGATAAAGTGGTAAATTTGAGTTTAAGGACGTTCACTTGATAATACCTAAAGGAAGAAAGAAGGATCTTATACCAAAATGCGACCTCCGGCAATTTTTAGGAGAATATTAAGAGCACGTTTACTAAAATGGCTCAAACCAACACGAAGCAAACCATCGCCAGCGAGACAAAACAACTAGTTAGATTCTAATGAATTTCAAGTTAAAATCCATAAATAATTAGGAAGTAGTTAGGAGACAAACTTCTTAGCTCTTGCAAGTTTACCTACCGTTGCTGGCGCTGACATTCGTCGGGGACGCTTTTTTCTGCCCTTCATCACAAGACTTCTTTTACTCGGCATTTTCAATAAGTTATTACTTTAGTAAGGTTGAGATTGCATGTTGTTTTTATATGAACGCGCGCGCCACTCAAGCAAGCCAAGTAGAGGAGACGTTTGCCTTGCGAAATGTAAATGACACCAAACACGTTAGATGTGTCGGCGAAGTCTGCTGAAATCGCGTTGTCAAGGAAGATAAATTGCTAGAATTATTGCCATTAAATATGTATGAAAAACACAGCGTAAGCTCTTAATACAAGGCTCCTATAACTACCACACGTGTGGGAGTGTCTAAATCCAATGAGTTATGGAATACTCTTGATTCTGGTTAAATGTTTGATCATCTGAATATAGCAACTCCAAGAAAATATGACGTCATTGTGGAGACTGATGACGTAAAGTGACGTATGTGCCAAAGAAAATATGTGGAATTGTTTGAGCAGGGAGGAAAGAAAAGATGCTAAGATATATTGATATTAAGTAATTTAAAATTCACTAAAATCGTAAAAATATACATTTTTATATACGAAGTTTCCTTTGCTTTTTTTTTCTTTTTTCAAAATTCTATCTTTTCTTTCCTTTCAATTATTTTCTTTTTTAGGGGGTATCTCTCTTGCCTATCGGTGATAGTAAAGAAAATCTTTAAAAGATCAGGCAAAACAAAAATAGAAAAATAAAGCGTTCAAAACAATGGGATGATTTGCGTGATATTAATTTCCAAAGCGATCCACCAAAACAGGCTTTTGTTGTACGCGTTGGAGACAAAAACGTCTGTGATACTAAATACATCTCATCTTAAATCAAAAATATACAAAAAAAATCTTTAAAAAAAATATCATGTCTCAGTTTCTCTTCTCTTCTCAAATGGAAACAACGTTTATTCAAGTTAATATAAAATGTATGGAGTGAATAAGAAAATATTAGATTCTGAATCAAATATTCACATATCCAAAGAATACATAATATCTAATATTCTAAATAAACCCTTTCGCGAAAATATTGATCTTGTCACGAACTAAGTAAAGTAGTCTCTCGCTGTTTTCAAATGAACTCGAAAGCTAGACAATTCGATATTTAGCCATTTTTTAATAAACTCACCAAGGAAAATAAATAGAAATGAGTTTATTTGTTCTTTGAACAAATTAAAAAGCTTTTTCCGGAAGATATCGAAGCTAAAAATAATTCGCCTGCAGACAGTCTAAAATAACATCATGAAAGAAAACAGCTTTAACCAATTTCTGCACGACAATTATTATAAAGAAAGAATCTAGAAGATTGACGCGACGCTGAGTTAAATAGAATTTTGATATTTTGTTTTTTTGTTTTGTTTTGTTTTCGTAGTTATCGTTTCAGTCGCTTTTCAACTGCTTTTTCTTAATTCATGGAAGTATTAAATATTCTGCAGATATATTAAACTACATTACTAAAATTATGTCATGTTATCTTTGTGATAGATAGAACTGCTTGTCATTGCAGACTTTTGTGATAATTTGGAGAAAAAATAATAGCACTCATTGTCATCGGAAAATTATATTTTTGCTCTCAAGAATATATTATTTAAATTTGGTTAATGCTGGGGTGTTCTTGAATAAGAGTTTTCATTCAAGCAAACAAACACAATAAGAAAAACAAAACAAAACTAAAAAAGCCAAACCAAACAACAACAACAACAATAACAACGACAACAGCAACAACAACAGCAAGACATTGGAAGACAAACAAATAACCAAGAAAGCAAACAAACAAGCGATTAAGCAAACAAATAAGCGAGAAAGCCGATTAAAAAACAACAAATGAGACTCTGCCAGCAGCTGGATAGCAGGCAAGCAAACAAGCAAGGTCAGGGCGAACAAACAAGCAAAACAGTTATTAGAAAATTAAAGAACACCAAAATTAGAAATTAGAAATTAAAGACGCCGTTTGAAGCGAATAAATTTAGGGATTTCTGCGGTTTTGCCTAACGCAATAGAGCTGTAGAATAGCCGACGTAAACTGGCGTCAGAGACAACTGATATCCAGTTACTACTACGGTCAAAACTCGGCGAGATTTCGTAATATTTTAAAAGGAAGTTAGATTGATTAGTTTTTTTAAAGGAAATTGCAGGGTTCTCCGGATCTCGAATGCTGAGATACGATAGTCTTATGCTTAAGGAATAAATCCCCATATATAGATTACGTCAAGTCAGTGAAATACGAGTGAGTTAATTATCTTTTACAATGAATGATTTCTTAGCTATTTAACCATGGTTGTTGTACAGCTTGTCTAGTGAGGGAAAAGCATCCGTCTTGAAAATGAATTCAAAAGTAAAGAGAAGTATTAAGTTTTTATACAAGAATTGAAACTGGATGTATTTGCTACAGAAGGTGAATATATATTTGATTAAATTCATCTTTCATGTCTCCTAACAGGCTCTAGTGTGGCAATATTATTTACATATTCCATATCTGGAAGGAAACACGTGTCTAGGCTAAATTTGTTTTAATTCAGCCAACATGGCGGCCATGACAACCAGAAATATTACATTGTAATGCAAAACAACTTTGATCAATCGCTCCATGACTGCTTGAATTTGTATTTCTTTTTTTTATTGCCTAAATAAAAAGCATAAATGTATATATGTATAAACTAAATCCCTCCAAAATTCAAAAGCGAAATTTCAGAGTTATTAGACTTCAAAACTTGACGGCAAATTTAAAAAAGAATGTATGGTTGTGTGACAAAAATTGTCACGCATGCGTAAGGAAGGTTTTATGAAATCTTCCTTGACGTCAAAATCTGACACGAGTGGTCGTCACTGAAACCGTTATTTTCCTTGCTAAAAACCTCGATATTAAGATCGATAAGGCCACAGAAGAAGTTAGATGATAAAATTCGAGTAGATTTTCATAATTACGGGCTGAAAATTAAGTTTTAAGGCCCTTTTTTCCCACTAAGACTTTCAAAATTTAGAAAAAAATTATCCGTTTTCTCAGTCGTATCTAGTCAGATAAATTATATACATTGACGTAAGGAGATCACTGAGGCCCACTTAGATTAGCTCCATCAGTCCGATTACCCTTGAATGAAACCATTTGAACGATATTAGGATATGTGTTTAAGACCGCGTTGAAATTTCCTATAGACGTAGTAGAGGTACGTGAGTTCAAAATCTCGCCTAGACGACGGTCTCGTGTTATGACGCAAAAACAATTAATGTTATTATTATATTGCAATTGTCTAGAAATCAAACTCAAGTACTCGCATATGAAATATTGAATTGTATTTAGGGCTAAACGTTTCGAAATACTTCAAAAAAGAATCACGTTGTGTCACATAATTGAGACCACGCGATTCTGTATCTAGGCGCGCGACACAATCAATAAAAAATTCTAGGATTTTTTTTTCAAAAGAAAAACTTCGACTCAAATACTTGTAAATTCGGATGGCAGGCTTACCGAACTACTAACATATCTCACATAGCGGTTTGAGCATATACACCAATGTGTCCTGTAACCATAGCCACTTGAATTTATGGGAGCAGGCAATCGATAATTTTATCGAAGTAGACAATTAAGATAGAACACGGAAGAAAAACTTGTGAAGACGACCACCGACTACTACAGTATTTTTTGGACTTGGCTGAGCAAATTTCATGATTCGTAAATAAAGTACATACCACCTCTACTTTCTGTATCCACGAAAATTTGCTTCGCGGGGAGTGGAGGTGGATATGAGGTTATGTACCCAGCAATTTTCAGCGCACAAATATTGCACGAAATTGTTGTCAGTTGAATGAGCAAAAATAAGATCACCACAAGGATCGTTTTATGTTTTTACTTAAACGAGGGCTGCTTGATACTGTAGTATACACGGCACTCATGGACAGCAATAAAAACTTTCAAAAATTCATTCTAAAAGTAATTGGTATTCAATGAACGTCAGTCGCAATTACTATATTGAAAAAAAAGACCAAGGGCCTCTTTTTTGTCTTTTGATTTTCCAATGACGTATTTGATGGCAGTCAAGGTCAATGCTAAATTTGAAGTTACCATGGCAACGAAACCCATCAAGTTTAGAGGCACTTTAAAATATGAAACCTCAAATGAATAAATTAGATTTGAGAGTGTGTGAAACCTACCTGGCTGATGTCGCTTGTCCAAGCAGCTTTTTCCTGCGCCGAGGGTGCCATTAGTGTGATGGTCAGCGGATTGCCCTCTTTGTCACGTGACCTTACGATGAGTTTGAAAGTGAGGTCATCTAGGTCGTTGATTTCCTGGGCCGAGCGAACACCACAAAGCATTTCACCATCCAGCTCACCTGGACGAAGATAAGGAAAAAACATATTTGAAACGTCATGGCCGCCATATTGGTTGACAAAAGACCTGGGGTGTTTTCCATTTGTCCAGGAAAACCGGTAATACCGGTTGCCAGCGCTCGCTTCAAGGAACAAGAGTTAATTGACCCACACAATTCTAAATACCTTACGCATTAAAAAAATGTTAAAATACTAATGAATATGGAGGAGATTTTAAATCTGATAAAATATTATCTTTATTTCCATAAACTTTAACTAGGATTTTCTCTGCCAAACTTGGTTCATTCGTAAAAAAATCAGTAGAACATGTGAACATACACCTAGAGGTTATTTAAGCTGTTTAATAAACTTGCAGATCATGTTTTTTCTTGGCTTTCACCTTGTGTTTTAAACCCAATAAAACAAACCTGCTCGTATATTAAACAGTACAAAATTGCTTAGATTGTTTAGTCAAAGTTTATGAAATTTTCGCCAAAACCTCAAAATTCGCCAATACGAAAGCAAAACTACTTAATTCCACTACCATTTGAAAAAGCAGTGGATTTAGATGAAAAAAGTACGTTTTCTTAGTTTTATACATATAATAGTTACCTTCATCAAAGCAGTCGTCTACTAACGTAGCATCCGCAAGAGAAATCACTGAACTACTCTGTAACATGAATAAAATCAAACATCAAGTTAGAACTGACCGTATTCTCGTCTATTTATGTTCGGGGCAAAGCTTGTCAAGTTTTACTCAGTAAATAAAGTTTCAATAGAGCTTCGTATGACGTCATACACATGAAATATGACAGCGAAAATGGCCACCATTGACTTACAGAAATAAAACTATCTTTTAGAAAATAAGTATCACCATCAGAAATAGCAAACAAAATGTTTATTTTTGGAAAGTTTGATCTCTATGACCAAAGTTCGAATGAAGTTCTTTGGAATCACAATAGTAACTTGTGAATTGAAGACTGAACCAGCCGCGTTCTGGTGTTTTTCCCCACATTTTTAAATTGTCATAACTTCTCAGGAATTTATTATCTTTCCTCAAACTTTTTAACTCTGTTGTTTATGAAAACCCTGAAAATGTGGATGTGAAATATAAAAAAATTGGAATAACTGAGATTTTTCTTGTCTTTTGCTGCACAATAGTATTTTTTTTCGAAAATTATACTAATTATAACTTAATTTTTAGTTTTGATTTAATCTTTTTTTTTTTTTAATATTTTTCTCTTTTTTCACTTATTTATTAATTTTTGCTTTTAAGTTTCTGCGTTTTGGTTAGATGTGCATTAAACTCCCACGAAAGTTTATACCAGTTACCAGTTTATACCATTTACACGGAACCTTCTTTTTAATTTGCACGGCTAGGAGTTTGAATTTTTGTCCGGATATCACAGTTCTGTGTAAACGTAACGCCTAAACGTATAACTTTTTCAACGGTTAAAAATTCGTCATGTACCGCGTATGGCCAGCCTTAGAATTCAAACGTGTTTCAGTCCAAAGAGAAGAAGAGCGCACCTGAGTAAATAATTTTTTGGGAGCAAAAGTCATAAAAAATAAATCAAAACTACATTCCATTCCCACTCATTACGACCATATCCACGCACTGTTGCAACAGTAAGACAATAGTCTACGTAACTAGACGTGTATGTACGTAATATTTCAAAGAAATTCAAGCAAATTATTATCAAATCCTTTTTTTAGAGAAATCTCGAAAATCTAAAAAAAGCTCGTTTGATTAAAATATACGTCAAACTAACAGTCGGCTAAGTTCATTTTCACGTGCAGTGAAACATCACCCATGGCAACGACGCATACTCGGATTTTTAATTTTTAATTTCTTAGAGAAATCATGGAAATCAAAAAGAAGCTCGTCTGATTGCAATATACGCCAATCTAAAAGTCGGCTGATATGTTCATTTTCACGTGCAGTGAAACATCACCCATGGCAACAGCGCACCTTCGTTCCAACAGCCCACGTTTATTTTGATCTGCGCCAAGAAAAAAGAGGCCTCACGGCGAGACCAAGCACCAGAATTTTCTTTCAGGGACAATTCATAAATAAGCCTTTTCCTTGCTCCGTTCAGTAATAAAGCACGCAGGAAGTGACGTAAGCACGAAATAAGTGTAAAGAGCACGAGTCCGAACTTCAAGCAACAGCTATTGATAAGAGAGAAATCCTTACAAGTATGAGAGATAACCGGAAATCGAACTACGGACGATATTACGCGCACGCTTATTGGACGAGAACTGTGCTTTAATAGCAAACAGTGCACGGTGACGCATACGTCTCGTGCTTTTCTTCACACACTTCTTTCTTGTTTACGTCACTTCCTACGTGCTTTATTACTGAACAGAGCACGAAGAAAGCTTTCAGCTGATTATCCGAGCATGCGCATTAAGCATTCCGATGTCCGTGGAGACGAAGAGAAACTTCTTGAATACTCACTTTTCCGAGATGGAGCCGACCACTTGACGAACGCGAAGTTAGCAACATGTAACTGGAGAACAGAAAACACTGACGAACACTTTCTTTGCGAGTTTCGCTGGACTTGAGGGATATGCCGCCAATTTTTTTTCCTTTACGACTTTCTGTTACTTGAATTAAGTTACCTTCAAAGAAAATCATTGAGATTTCAGCTTCGTTTCTTGTAAATTTAGTTCACAAACCCATGCCAGCGTGCGTATACAGCTATTCCAGAAAAGGTTGGTGAAGGTTTTGTTGCTTGTTACATGTTGCATACCAAGCCCGAAATGCACTATGGTTGATGTGAATGCAATCAGCGAAAGGTCACAACAAAATTGAATTTTCAAAAATTGTGTATGCACGTTTTCCAGCATATTGTGCTGACATTACTTTTCTGGGAAAAACTGGGGTGTTGAAGCCCCCGCCCCCCAGCCCCTCCCCTTGCTACGGCCCTGAAAATTGAGCAGCTCAGAAAATTGCTGCAAGGAGCCAGCTTTACTCGATGATGACACATGATCTGAAATTGTTAATCAAATACGTTAACCCAGCTCTTCCAAAAATAAAAGTCAATTGTACCTTGTCTTATGAATATTTGGTTAACATCAAGGAGCATCTCACATCCTTCAGCGATCTGTCGCTCTATCGACAAGTTTTTACGTATGTTCTCTGTTTCGCTTACTTCGTCATGCATCACCTTCAAAAGAAAACATAACAAACATTTGATAACCATTCACACTGAGTCTATATAAGTCATTCAGTTTTGGCGGAGATCAAATTACGCCCATTCGGGCCGATCGAGGTACCAGAGTGCTCACCGAGGAAAGCGGGCTCTGGGTACGAGAGTGCTTACCATGGAACGTGAGCTCAGGGGGCGAGAGTGCTTACCATGGAACGTGAACTCAGGGGGCAACAGTGCTTACCATGGAACGTGAGCTCAGGGGGCGAGAGTGCTTACCATGGCACGTGGCCTCAGGGGACGTGAGTGCTCACCGAGGAACGAGGGCTCTGGGTACCAAAGTCCTTCCAATGGAACGTGTGATCAGGGGACGAGAGTGTTTACCTTGGAACGTGGGCTTATGGTACGAGAGTGTTCAGGAAGAGTACCAACTGGGGAACGCTAGTTCAGATAGGAGCAGGATGCAAGAGAACTTACCGTGGAGAGTTCCTCCAAAATACTCTGCGCATACTCCAATGCATTTCTCTCCACGTGATCATGAGGAGTTAAAGCGAGAAGCTCGTGAAGAGTAATGATGTACGCGGGAACCTGGAAACGAGAATGAGCAAATTACTACGTGCACTCAGAAAATAAACGTAAAGAAAGAGATTCCGCATCGATAGAAACATGTTGGCAAATAAGTTAACATTTCAGCTGTTACTGCTATTTTCATAAACATGCGAACTCGGTAGCTGCGAGCTGCACGCTGAAATTTGGTTTTTCGTTTCCATCAATCAAAAATAATCAGTCGGTACCTTTTATATTTTTGACTGGCGGCAGTGAAAAACCAAATTCGGGCAACTCGCAACTACAGAGTTCGCGTGTTTACGAAAACTGAGGTAATAGGTCACACGTTCGATATTTTAAAATGCAGGCTTGATCGCGAGGCTATAATCGTATAGTACTTTATGTAAGGTACAAACACATGAATCACTAAATACATGCATTTTATTGCCCGACGTACGCTCCTATGCCTTTTGGCAATAATAAGACGTCACAAATTTTGGTAGAAATGCTAGTCAATTCACTACTCAACAACGTTATAATCAAATCTACAGCACGACACGCGTGCTCTAAGTCCGCATGCAAATTAGTCAAAAGCGTCTTCGTGCTATTGTAAAAATATGCAAATCTGACTTTCACACTTCCCTGAAGAATAGTCTTTACAAAATGCCAAAACTTAAAGTCAGTTAAAGTCACTTCAAGTCAAAACTTAAGGTTAATTTTTTCATATTGTCTTTATTAATACAGCATCTTTGTCCCACAAAAGTAAACCCGCGAAATTTTTTTGTATACTTGGAGAAAACAAGCATTTACTTTCTCACTAAAACTCTTGTAAATTCTTGGAAAGCGTGCTGAAAGGCACACATGCGTAAACGTTTTACAGCACTATATCTACTTAATCTTTTGAGATTTAATGCAATTTTGAACATTTTATTCTGGAGAGCGTCGGTATCGTGCTAGAATTTTGATATCTAGAATGTGGCTTGTTGGTTTAACCAATAGTTTTCGCTTCCAAAACACTGCCATAACTAATTTTATATAGAACCAAGCAGATATTTGTTTTAAAAAATGTATGTACACAATGTTACAAAAAATACAAAAGATACAATTCTCCCACATTAAGAATTCAAAATGTAATTCGAAAATTAGCAGAGAAAAATATTTCTGAAACTTAAGAAAATGACTAATAAATCTTGCTATCAATTATGGACGTCATTGCTGTTGATGTAAAACGTAAAACGGAGAGAAATATCAGTAAGGAGAAAGCTAGAACCGAAAATTATTTAGCGATATATTAATCTGAAAATGGGGGAAAAGTGAACGGTAAACTCAGAACTAGAATATATTTTTTTTAATTATAAGAATTTAAACCTTTTTTACGAAGTAGTATACCATGGTATTATCTGTACTTTAGGGCTTTATTATTGAATGAGAATTTGAGTGAGAATTTCCTTTATCCATGTTTTGAAATTCCAGCGAATTTCAATAACTACTATAATGTCGAACTATAACATTTAGTTTCACACGAATTGTTTTTTCAGATGTCATATAAAACAAAGCAAGAAAATTGTTGAAGATTTGATGACACGATTGCGTAAAAAAAAACGTCAATGAAAATACATATGCATCGTAGAATTTGACAGTTCGTCACAGTTTTTTTTGCATCACCTAGCAACCATCGTTGCTAAGGAACACGGATGATGTTATTATTTTGAGCTTCGTTTGAACGTGATTACGTGATCGAAAGATCGAGGTAAAAAAGATGACGAATAACAAACACAAACAATTACAAGAAAAATAGATATTATTACGATGTATCATGCTCTATTCTTTGCTTTAGAAATGATAATTACCATCTTCGTGCACGTACGACTGAACTTTTACAATCAACCAGGTCTTATTCCCAATGTGAAGTGCTATTTGTTTACGCTAGGGGTTTCAGTTATGTCGCTTAAAGATGAGATGTTTTTTATGCTATAAACCGCTACTTTCTCCCTCAATCTCTGCATGAAACAACTTATTCTAAGCCCAATTTAATTCCCCTAAGTACTGTGATAGAAATCACAGCATGTAAACTATTAAAACCCATTTGTCGTGTTGAAAGTCTCTAAGGTTCTTAAATCACTTCCGAAAAAAATACGAACTCTGTCCGCGTTAAAAACTGAAACTAAAAATCCTGAAAATTAAAAAGAGTTTTATATTGGAAATTAGAGGTTTGATACGAAATTTTGAAATTATGACTACGAAAAAGGCCTTAGACACTAATATTACTATTTCAATTATTGACAACAAATGTTGTTTACGACCTAAAATAGGAATCTCTCGAACAAGCTGCAAAAATATAATATTGACAAACCTTCCACGGTGTTCTTGTAGTTAGAGGAAAACCAGATTGAATCATAGTAGTATATGCAAAATGTCGTATTTTGTGATTTAAAGATTTACAGTATTTATAGCATAGCGAGACATCAATTCATCAAGATTTTGAATGAAAGACATTGATACTAGGTTAGAAAAATCGATTCGAAGAGTCTAGAATATCGGAGATAAGTCAATAATATTTGACAGAAAAACACATTTTGTAAATGGGTTGTTAAATAATAGAGAATTCAATTCGTTACGAGCGAGGAAAAAATGCACAGACGAAACATGATTAGTGGAGAGTCGGTGCCGAAGGAAAAAACGAGAAAGACCTTTGTATATAACAAGGTACACGATAACGCTTTCAATTCAAAAACATACACATTTTCTCTCTCGTTTTTAGCTTGAAGCAAAATTGCAATGGTTTACAGAGAGCGTACATCAATAAATGAAATACCTTTCCACGTATAAAAAAATATACTCATTAAAAGATGCTTTCAAAGATTAGTCATGAAATATGTTTTGAATAATGTCGCCTTACCTCAAAATTGCTATTTTCTCTCGATAATCTCGTGCATTTTCACTTTTATATTCCTTTCTCAGCAGCAGAAAAATATTTTGTTTTTGTAATTCAACTGGTAAAGATAAGTTTTTCACTACGTATCAAATCAGTCTATGATTTGTCATTTTGCCGCGATGGTAACTCGTTCATGCGACAACATTACGTTATTTGATACCTTATTGATCACGTGTCAAAGTCGCTTTATATCAATTAGAAAAATAAATATTTTTATCCAATGGCGAATGGAGGTTTTGTTTCATGTCAGTGTTCACACCAATTGCCTTAGTCTTGATGATAAGTGAATGTACTTCGATAAACAAAACTGAATCGAAGTGGTTTTTCTTTCCATTGAGAAATGAGTCATGTAGCTTGTCGTCACTTTGTCTGCGACGCTGAATATATTCTCTTTTTCTGCATTTATATCTCCATCTCTTCGTCTTTTTTTTTTTTTTTAGAGAAGTATGATCCAGATATAGATTATACCACTTCTGGCTACAATGCAAAGAGTGAGAAACCTAGCTTCATTCTTGCTCCTTTTCACGTAAAAATTCGTATTCAATTCCTACATTTTTTAAGACCAAAAAGCAAAGCCAGGCATCAATTTTATCGCCGGTTTCCTGAAACAACCTCTGATCGTGATCAAAGTCAGGGCATAGCTAACTCACTGATTAAATGGAAATTTAGCGTGTTAGGGTGGGGGACCGGAGAGAAAAACTGGAGAAGCTGGTGAAAAACCCTCGAATCGATGTCAAAGGAAAGAAATCACCAATACAACTTTGCTCACATGCGATGCCGAGTCCAGGAACCGAACCCGAAGTCCTCGCAAAGAAGAAGAAAAAAAAAAAAAAAAAAAAAAAAACATTAAAGACATGGAATCTGCCTAACCTTAACTTCCAGCAATTCAGTATTCTGTTCAAAATGTTTTACTTACATAAAATAATAAAGAAAAAATGTATTGGTCGTGATTTAGAATTTGTATTGTTAAAATTATTCGATGTTTTGGCCAATATAACTTTATCGCCGTCATATTGTTACAGCAAAATAAAACAGCTTAAAAGAAGGTTCGAGTAACAAAGCAACGCTTGCAGTTCGTGCTTCACCAACAGACCTCGAAACTAAAAGAACTCTTAAGAATAACAGACTCTCAAATCAATCAATCAATTGAAATCATTTTTTTCCAGCTTGATTTGCATTCAAGAAAATTCCCAAGTTAAAACATTTTATAACAAAAACGTTCTAAGAAAACTTGAAAATTTAGGCAAAAGGCAAGCGAAATCAACATCGAAAATCGAAACCAAAATTTGCTGCAAAAAATTGAAAAGATGACTATACTAAAACGCTATGCAATGTGTGTTTTTCACCGATATAACTAACAAATTAGAGAGCTTGTACATGATGGCTTGTGTGTTTTGTCTTGATCCCTCTAAACATGAACGTATGGTTAGAGTTGTCATAGCAACGTCGATGCACCTGCGTTGTAAAGTAATGAAACAGATATTGGACAATTTATTCACAAAACAATCTACGAGGAGGTCTCTCGTTTTAAATGCACCGACTACCGTTGAATTTTTCATTGTTATTTTAAATTTAGAATATTTTGTTTTATACAGCGTTTCAGTTTGTGCATTATTTTACCGAAGAATCTAGCACGCGATGCTTGTTAAAGTTTTAAGGTCGGAGTTTCCTATAAAATACAAGCTTAAAATGAGCTAAAACTATTGCATGGTTTTACTGGCAGACTGCATTCTCTAAGGCTAGTGCCTGAAGTGTCGGTTGCTATGTATTCCAAAAGAAACTCATATTTCAAACGCAAAGCTGCATGTGACGAAGCACTCTAAGTTAACTAGCAATTTGTTTAGACAAAAATAAAGATAACGTTTAATTGAAAGCCAATCATGGCCTCTACGCAGCAGGCCGCGGTAAACTTGGTAGAGAGACCGGTCACGAAAGCCTTTCAGGGTAA
Source organism: Anthopleura sola (assembly GCA_023349425.1). Classification (NCBI taxonomy): domain Eukaryota; kingdom Metazoa; phylum Cnidaria; class Anthozoa; order Actiniaria; family Actiniidae; genus Anthopleura; species Anthopleura sola. Next base: position 2,658,197 of record JALHLI010000022.1, read on the forward strand.
AAAGCATCACAACTGGAACGATTTTTTTCACTTAAGCCACCCTTTGAAAATCTCAGAATACGGCATCAAACCAAAACTACCAAACTGTAAAAATATTGCATTTTAAAATTAAATTGAACAATTTTTTTAAATGTCATATTTATGTCACTTATGAAAAAGCCCTAGGGCAGCTCGGATGTACAACTTGGTATCGCAACTTCAATTAAAAAAACGCCGGTGTCTACCTGTTGGTGACAAAGTTTTCTAAAAGTTTAAGTATCTAGAGAGCTTTCCATTTCAAAGGCAAACAAAAGAAAATAAAGGCTCGGTGCATCAATTAAACTTGTTGACGTTTCAATCGATAATCTGTCGGATAAACGTCGAGCTTGCGACGGACATTTTTCGAGGCACGACAACAAAGCACACGTTATATTGCGTGTATTAAAAAAATAAATAAAATAAAATATTTCACTGTAATCCAGAATATACATATATATGTGTCAAAAAATAACTGAGCTTTAGCATCTTAGCTCAACTTTTCGCTAGTAAAGAGTGACTTTAGCTTAGGAAAAACGACTCAAATCTGACGGCGTCCATAGCTCCTCCGTCTCCACTGACTAACAAATGAATATTCTTCGATTGACACATTCAAGAAATGCAAAATGTATTTTATTGTTATATGATCCAAGGTGTAGTTCTGCATCAATCTATCTGAGGATTTAATATCCTAAACCGGTTATTTGAAAAAACTACTCTTTCATTGAGAATACGCTTGAGGCAAGACAATGGACAAGAAAGCCGTGTCTCGCGAACTATAATACACCTGAAACACATCTAAATTTCTAATTGTTTTTCTCTTACTTTGCCAAAAATTTTGGTAGAAATATTATCAATGTTTATCAGTTCTGGTATATATTGCCTTAATACTTGCTATTAGGACGTATTAATTTATTATGGAAAAAATATTTTTTAGCGTGACAACGAGAGTGAGCTAGACCGGAAGAAAAATCAACGTAAACAAAGAATGAAGCGAAACTTGGAGTATAAACTTACCATAATTCCGATTAAAAAAAGAGACTCTTGATGAAAGAATATTTCCAAGATGATAGTTTCTTAGTACTTTGGTAAATTCACAAAATAGAACATGCAGGTTGAAGAATATAATAGGGAAAAATTGGATATGAAAATACGGCTTGTTCAATATTGATGTAAATGATAGGACTCCAAAAAACTGTGTACAAAATCGAGTTCATTCTTACTCTACATGTCTCTTTAAAAAAAAACGCTTTCAATGATATTATTCCACGTTTCAACTGAATTAATCACTAATTTTCAGTTTAAAAAATCTGTTTTTCTGTCTGGTTTATTCTGTTTTGAATAATTCTTTAGTTCTGAAGTACTGAATTTGCTGCGGCTTTGTGTTCAAAAATCAAGTTGTTTTTCTCACAGAGAACACTGAATAAAAACAATTAATTATTTAAATCTTACTTACTCAAAATACTATCTTTGCTGCTCAGACTATTAAAGGTTGATTTGCTTTCTATATTTCAGGATATCTTGAAGATGGTTGAATTTTGCAAAGAGATGTGATCTTGTTGTGATGCTCGCGAGGCAGGTTGTGCATTGAAAGCCTCGGCTATGAAAACAATGGCCACTCTTAGTGAACAACTGTCATACGCTAAACACCTTTAATATTCATATACTTAAATGGTTATTCCAATTATTCAAAAATCCAGTGCATATCAAACAAATACAACCACAGACAATAGATAAAATTCGACTTGGAAAAAAAATCATTAAAATAGTAACTATATGTTATTAAAAAACACTATCTGTTTTAAATTTCCAAAGCACGAAAACTTTGGTATTCAGATGTCAACAATTTTAAAAGACGTCAAGTCAAGTCGAAATATAAGATCGAAAAGAAAACTTGGTGGATTTTGCCGGAGGAGAGGAGTCCCTTATCCGTTATTCCCAGATCAAGACTAAAATTTCTTTCAAGATTTTAAAGTTCTAAATAGGTTGGTTTAAGACTAAGCGCTAAATTCAAGGAAGACCGCTACAAAAAGTATCTTTTCTTTTGTAGTCTGTCAACCGTGCGTTCAGCCATCTTGTTCAGCCATCTTGTTTTATGGGTATCACCGCTGGACGATGCCGTTGTAAGCGCCGTAAGGCAATCGTAATGAAATCGTGATAAACCTTGCGGGAATTTTGTTAGATCTCGATAAATAAATGTATATTTCTGATGATCTTTCTAACAGTGATAAGAGCCTTATGAAGGTTGGACTTTAAAATGCAATAATGAGAATGTTTACTTAAGAAAACAATTTTTGAGGTAGGATCTCGTTTCTCTTATCGTGCGCGAAGATCGGGAAACTCGCGAGTTGATAAGCTTTGTACGCTGTTTTCTCATTTCGAACCATAATTCATTCTATTTATTATCATTTCTTTATCTATTAGCAACGGCTGAGACGGTATTGTAAACAGACCATTTTCTAATTCATACGATACAGCTGGGTTCCTTGATTACATTTTCTCAGGGATAGCCTCATTTCAGCGTCTAAATATTCACAAATACTAACGATAAAGTAAAGAATGCACAAATTCAACAATACGAACACTTGGAAATTCTAGACTTTCGCTGAAATGCAGAAATGGCCTTTTTACCAGAGATGCGTAATACGTCCTGTCGGACTTGGGCAAACTTTTTAGTGCATCTTTTTATGCTTCTCTAAGTTCGTCAAATATGAAGACGAGCACAAGACGCATTCAGACGCATTACTTGATTTAGTCCGTCTTGAAAGACGAATTATTCTAAAACTTAATGCGTCTTCTGCACGTCTTCATATGTGACGAAAAAAAGACGCATAAAAAGACGCACTAAAAATGTTGGCCACCGAGAGGACCGAGACTACTATGACTAGAACCTGCAATCAATCTTGATGTATCATGAGTGGTATTTACGCGGACTTACATCGTTTAATTTGTTCTAAAAGCGAATCAGCTCAAAAAGTAATCACAGAGCAAAGTAATTATAAGTACCTGAAATCATAATCTGATTGGCTGAAATCGAAAAAAAAGTGTTTATATCGGAGCCATGCATTGACTTAGATCAGCCCAAAGGTTGCTTTATGATTCGATAAAATTGATGAAGCCACAGGCTATGCATGATGAACGAATAATAACGGTTAATCAAAGGTATGGTTTAATTAACAACAATAGTTTGTCCCTGGCTTGATCGTATCCCTGTTGCTTAAATAAAAATCTATCTAGATTCTATTAGGTCTCTCGCTTGATTAAAGGGTTTTCTCCGAGTTCTCCAGTTTTCTTCTCTCCGCAAAACCTAAACACGCTAAATTCCAATTCGATCCGTGAGTTAGCCGTGCCCTGACCTTGATAAGCCCAGAGCTGTTTCAGTGTTTGATAATCAAAGGTTTAATTAAAAACAGATAAAAGAGAAACTAAACTACAGCTTTAGATAAGAACACATGTCTAGCTAACCAATCGATTCCGAGCACACCTTTAATTTAGGAATAATCTCCTTTCTCTCAAGACACAATCTATTTTCACTCGAATCCGTCCTGTAGAACAATAAGTTACCTAACCAACAAGGGCAATAATTAAATCTAAATTAAAAAAAAAGAAATGAAATTTTGGTTCCCCACGATAATTGCGTTTTTTTTTTTTTTTTCTTTTCTTTCTTCGACATTGTTTTTCCTTTTTTCCATGCGTTTAGAAATATTGACATAAAATTATAAATACCTGAAAAACTATCTTGCACTTGTAGAAAGCTTAAGAAAAATCTTTCGATTTTCGAATTTTTTTCTTTGAAGTTTTTCCTATTTTCCAAACTAACCGACAGCGAAAAAGAAACATTAAACAAAAACTTACTTGAGGAAATCCTCTTTTATACGCAGAACGAAGTCAACGAAAGCACGCAGTTATGCAACACTCAAATGGTATTTCGTCAGTATGATCACATTCACTTGATATTGTAACAGTTAAGTTTCTAGGCAACGGCTAAGTAGTTGCCGGTTCGGCAATAAATAAACATAATTTTGCACTTTGTATTTTCTTATAGTACATAGCATAGATACTCTTTAATACTATTTTTAAAGTTAGTTAGAATAAGCTTTCTTATTATGACGTTTTACTATAGAATCGTGAAAGAACTTCAAGTTTGCACGATAAAAAAATCGGTATCAAAATAACTTTTTCGACTTCAAAAATTAATATTTCATAAGAGTATAAAAAAATATGTGTTTATGATAAACAGTAAACAGCAACTTTAAAGACGCCGATTACAACGTTAACGTTAAAAATAAAATGCTTTTAACAAAAACAAGCTAACAGCATATGGATAAGAGGGGATTTGAAAAGAGATTTAGTTGCACGTAAGCTTAAAATTCATCGTATGAGACTTTAAACCATGCAAAAAAATGAGAAACAAAAAAAAAGAAAGTCAGAAAAGTCACTGAAAATATATACAAAAGACTACTTTTAAAATACGATATATTTTCGTACGCGTGGGAGTGGAATCCTACGGGTTAATTTTGAGAATTAACTGTTCCAAGAACAATATCTGAAAGTTATTCCTAAATGTGAATGAAATTCTGTCGATATGTTTTAGAAATTAGAAGAAAAAATATGTATAAATAATATTTTGGAGTCTTTTAGATATAGTCTTACCTTGAAAAATCGTAGATTCATGAGAAACACTTTACTGAGCTCAAGACAAAAACAATGTACTTTGAAGAAAAGCCACTGAATGGCGTCTAAATGAATAGACTGAACTTAAGCGACCAGCTTGACAACGAATAACTCCGAGCAAATAAATTCAAGCTTTGCATATATGAGATATTTCAATGCTTTGATATTTCTGAGTAGTTCTCGGTTCAAGCGAATGCATTAAAAGTCTATCAAAACACCAACGGTTGGTTTCGTGCAGAAAACGTGTTGACGGTCCTCGAGATTCCAACAACATTTGCATTTTTCCTGGCATTTGTAAGACTAATTGATATGATCTGAAGAGCTCCCAGGAAGAAACTTGGTGAATAGCTTTAAATGCATTAGTGATTTATGCCTATCAAGAAAAAATTCTGTTAAGTTTAGTTCACAATTTGAACACCGTTTACTACATTCCCAAACTTCATCTCCGAAAACAAACAAAGCAAGCAACCACCACGTAGAAATTTCTTCACCAGAAAGAAAATATTGATAAATGTGTTGCTTAAATTGCTGGTAAGTCCAATTAAGAATGAACAAAGCCATACATCAGCACATAGAAAAACTGACTAATGGAACTACAAATGATCTTATTTAGAGTGTAGTAGGAAAGCAAGGAAAATATCCGACTGAGACATTGTTTACCTTTGGAGTGTTGCGGTGAAATTCTAACGTATTTTTTCAACGTAATTTATTCGAAAACTACGGCTTTGATCTATCTGTTTTATTTATCTCTCCCAAACTTAAGATCGCCTATATTTGTATATTTGTGTTTGTTTATCGTTGTACTATTTTTTTTAAATTTTTGATTATTTATCGTTGTACTATTTTTTTAAATTTCATTTTATTTTTATTCAATATTTATTTATTTACGTGTCTTAAACTTTTCATTTTAGATTCAAGCCTAAAGGTGCCATTTTTACGCTATTACTTTTTCTAAACTTTGAAAACAGTAGCCCGAAGCGATGATTAGGTAAAACCAGCCGACTTGGATGGAATTAGTATAAGTAATTTTTTTAAAATTAGTCAAGTCAAGTCAAGTTTTAAAACTCCGCACGTGGTAGCTTTGGTCACTTCCTTTTCAAAGGCATTTCTCACGCGGCACCCAGGTTGGTTGGAATGATAATTTTTTGCCAGGAGCTTCGTAATAGTGAAGATGTTATATTGGAATCAAGGATGGCGTAGTAGTCAGTGCATTCCTCTCCCCTTTGGGGTCTGGATTCCATTCTTGGACTCGTCATTACATGTGAGTACAGTTTTATAGGTTTATCTCTTGATTCAGGGGTTTCTCTTTCTCCATAAAATCCAATACGTTAAATTCCAATTCGATCTGTGACCGGAGTTAGCCGTGCCCTGACTTTGATCAGCGCAGAGGTTGTTTCAGGGCTCAATCTGTGAGTTAGCCGTACCCTGACTTTGATCAGCCCAGAGGTTGTTTCAGGGTTCAATTTGTGAGTTAGCCGTGCCCTGACTTAGATCAGCCCAGAGGTTGTTCCAGGGTTCAAACATAGCCGCGCCCTGCCGCTTATAGATCAGCCTAGAGGTTGTTTCAGGGTTCAAACATAGCCGCGCCCTGCCGCTTATAAATCAGCCTAGAGGCTGTTTCAGGATTCAACTGATCTAGCCGCGCCCTGGCTTAGATCAGTCCAAAGGTCGTTTCAGGTATCGATAAAATTTGAATCATTCTAAAATACGTTCGCCGGCACACATACGTTCTAGCATGAAGTACTGACCTTTCTTGAGGATCGAAAATGCTAGAAAAACCTCAACAAATCTCAAGACGAAATACAGACAAAGTTTCACATTTTTTTTGCAATATTGCAAACTGCGGTAGATACGTCATATATTGTTCAAATTCATATCTTCAGTAGAGTATCTATATTTGGTATTCGTATCACCGTACCTACCTGAAGTACCACCCTACTTAACTCTGTAAAAAAGCGAACGTGGTCTATATTAAAAACATCTTGAAAATATTTTCTTTTAAGTCCTTGTTATGCATAACAGACCAAATAAAAGAAGCACTTCAACCTTTTCATGTAATGTAAAATTATTAAAAGAATAGCCGTGAAGGATTTTATTTTAACTAGTTCGACTTCCTGGAGACGCGATGATACTAATTTCTCTTAGTATCCAAAACAAGATAATTGCAGAAATTCTATTACAGCGAATAAATTGTAAGACGCACTTTGATTGATTGGATTTTTTACAAGGATTTTAGTAACTGGATTTCTAGCAAGCTCTCTGATTAACGATTGGCTGTATCTTCACGAGAGATTTTAGCGTAACAGTGAAATGGCTTCCGTTATACGAGCTTGTGATTGGCCAGACGGTGCTTTCGTGGAATTTTGTATCTTCCCTAGCTTTGATAAACTATTTCATGAAAAAATTATTGTGCATAGTAAATTGCAGCTTGAGTCATCGCGGTAAATTATAACGAGTCTTTTAGAAGCCAAAACCAGGCTAAACCAACATGTTTTACCTATTGTAGCCAATACATCTCTTTTTGTAGAAATACAGAATACTTTTCTTTACTTTACAAAGTAAATTGCAGCTCGAGTCATCGCGGTAAATTATAACGACAGTCTTTTAGAAGCCAAAACCAGACTAAACCAACATGTTTAACCTATTGTAGCCAACAGTACATCTCTTTTTGTAGAAATATAGAATACTTTTCTTTACTTTGCACAGTGAATTGCAGCTTGAGTCATCGCGGTAAATTATAACGAGAGTCTTTTAGAAGCCAAAACCAGACTAAACCAACATGTTTTACCAATATTTCTCTCTTTTTATGCATAAATACAGAATACATTTATTAATATTTGGATTGGGAGTTAACCATGTCAACTTTTGGGGCGTCATTTAATCCATCTCATCAGTACTACTCTGTTTTATTTTTCTGTTTCAATTTTTATTTCCACTCCAAGTTGAATTCTTAGTGGAGCCCTCAAAAAAAGTGTTCTGAAATACTTCACGAGAAAAGCCAATCTAACTGCTCAGCACAAAATGTACTACAAATCGCAGGCCGGAAGTTCTTTTACTCAATCACATGACTCTTGGGTTCAAATACAACGTAATTCATCAACTAAATTATGAACCGAAAATTCTAGAAGAAAATTGTTCAAAGCAAATTGAATTCATAAGACTTCGGTGTAAAACGTCTGTCTCTGAGCAATATGGCTTATGGTTGTGAATGAATATCATCATATATTCTTTGATTTATAGTCCGGTAAAATATCACCTAGAACGTGTAATTCATTAAATACAGAGTCAAAATACATTTGTGGCGAATGAGCGCTCTCGCCATGAACTAAAATCATAGGAAATATAAAAGCTAAGATTACAACTAAACGGAGTCTGGAAAACAGGAACTGAACAGATTGACATTTTTGAAAGAAGTTGAACACAAAGGTTGCGGAAAATGTCTGATAAATTACAATGTTTCATATCCTAAAACTAATTTTTAAGCGGTGAATTTAGTGTTACTAATAATTCAAGTGTCGAATAACCTTGTGACGAATATCTAAGCCACAAAATTGCTTAAGAAATGAATTAATTTTTGTTATTATTGAGTTTTAGTTTGAACAATTATGGTTCTGTAACAGATGAAGGATCTCTGGTTTTGAAAATATGAATGAATATTAGGAATACAGGTCTTTAAAAATCACTTAGAACTGCGAGAACTGCTAGTTCCTCGCCAAGATAAGAATATTAAAATACATTTTAGACTATGATACCAAATAAATGTGGAAGTTCGTAGTAGAGATTGATAAATACTCTGGTTGCTCATGCATTGTACAAGAATATGAATAGTTTACATTACCTTTTGTAATCTGTGTAGAATATTTACCAGAAACAAATGGTTGAAATAATGACAATTTGTCTGGCCACTATCCCGATATTGATAACGTAGAGTAGATTTTTCACGATTTGAGAAAATGTAGAATGAAATGGGTAGTGCCCTGAAGGAGGGCAGTGTTTTGTTGTAGTAGTTTATGGATTATGACTGGCTGGAAGCGGAACTAGATGAAACCAAAAACTCAAAACAAAGGTAGAGCTCATGTAATAACATTACAGATATGACATATGGAGGACGATAAAAACCGCGATGTGTCGGGATTGTACGATTGATATGCAGATGTATTGTACATGAAATGAGTGTCTGTGAGGTTTTATTAAATATTTACATTTGTTTTAGACGACCGTTCGCGGGCAGACAGACGGATGACGGGCGGAGGAGATGAAATGATTGAAAATGAAGGGAAAGTGGGATTTGAAATAGAAAATTTAAAATCATGAAGAGGTAGTTTATTTTGAGGGTAATTTTTTGAATAATGATGATAGGAAAGAAGGGTTAATAGAAAAATGAAAGACTAAAAATGAAGAGAGAAAAAGAAGAAAAAAGGGAAGAGAAACGAAAGAAATGGAAAGAAATACAAAGAAATAAAAAATGAAAAAGAGATAAATGAAAGAATTGGAAAGAAAGGGAAGAAAGAGAAAAGTAAAAATAAAGAAAAAAAACGAAGAAAGAAAGAAAGAACGAAAGACAAAAGAGAAAAAAGAAAGAAAGAAAGAATGAAGGAAAGAAAGAATGAAAGAAAGTATAAAATGCATTGTTATCCCATATTCTATCCGTACGTAGGAGTACGTTACCCCCTAAGACAAGTCATTTGTACAAGCTCTTACACATAATATTGACCGCAAACATGTCAAGAAATTAAAATTAAAAACGAGCTTTTATGAATAAAGTAACTAATCTATTCTGGAAAATTCCATTTCGACCACGTTATAAAAACAATTGAACGCCTCCAAATAATACCATACTTGGAAAATTTTTGATTATAAATTATTATCTAATTATGATCGCTCAATCTTATCATGGTGGTAAATCCAATTCAATATTGAGTTCAGGGAGACTACTTTGACAGAATTTTAGAGGAGTTCTGACGCGAGAGACTCCAAAACCATGAGCAAGATTAACCATATGGGAAAACATCTCCCATCAAACATAAGATTTCATCTGGCCATGGATAGGAAGATGTCATTTTAAATGACAGGTCTGGAGATGATGTTGTCATCTTATATACCCATAAGTCGGTGAGTACACAAGGCTAGGATTCTATAGACTCCGGCTTGAGGGATTTGAAGGAAAGATTTTTTTGGAAAGAAGGTAGGTGAATCTTTAATTTTAGGAAGGATATAACGGGGATGCTGACAAATCATAGTCGAAAAAGAATCATTTTTATCGAACCCTGAAACAACCAATGGGGTGATCAAAGTCAGAGCACGGCTAACTCACAGATCGAATCATGAAACAACCTCTAGGCTGATCAAAGTAAGAGTATGGCTAACTCAAAGATCGAATTAGAATTAAGCGTGTTAGGTTTTGCGGAGGGAAAAAACCGAGCAAAAAGACTCGAATACCACATAGTTTTACACTCGTACTTGGCGGAAATATATAGCATTTGCGGGTGCTGCTAATGTGCCGCCTTTTTCCGCAGTGGTCATGAGTTCGATTCCTACAACCGCTATTATATGAGAAGAGTTGTTTGCTGGTTCTAAAGCCGCGTGGTAATTGCAATTTCCTTTTCTTTCCGGTTTTCGTCCCTCCGCAAAAATAAACTTCTAAATTCGAATTTTATCCGGCGTTGAAGGCTGAAACAGAAGTCTAGATAATGAACACTCACTCTACGCATATTTGACTAAGATTAAAATCTAGATTTAGACATTTACTGTATTTTCGTCTGATTTTATCACACTGGAAGTTCTGAATGAAAAGTATGGGAAGCCATTTTAATGTTACGGCATGCCGTACCGTGTATTATAGGCCCGTAGCAAGGTCAAAAATATTTGAGGGGAGGGGTACTAATCGCCCTATGTATTAGCTAACAGATTAAAATTTTAGTGTCCAATATGCAGTACAGCCGAAATGCATGTCATTACCATGAGATTCCCACTCATATGCGATAACCATTCTTATAGGAAGCCATTTCAATGTTACGGCATGTCGTGTACATGCTGTAAGTCTGTACCGTACGTTTCCCACTCATACGATAACCATTATTATGGGAAGCCATTTCAATGTTACTGCGTGTCGTACCGTGTACGCGCTGTACGTCAGTTTCGTAACATTCTTACGGGAAGCTATTTCCGTTCAATGTTATGTATGTTGTCCCTCTATATGATGACCATGCTCATAGTAAGCCATTTCAGTGTTGCGACATGCCTTGCGTGCCGTCAGTATCCGCGTGCGTTTCCAAATTAAAACTGAGAAATCCAATACAAGTAACTCAAAGCAAAATAGAAAAAACACCTCATATTGCCTCAGGGAAAGACATGATTTCTTTAGCACTTTTGTGCTAGCTTCATCAATCTAAAAAAGAATAACCAAGGATGGTGTAGCGGTAGTGCACTGGTCTCTCGCCTCTGGGTATTTGAGTGCTTTTCCTGGACGTGTTAGCCGTGTCTTAACTTAGACCAGCCCTGGGGTTGTTTCAGGGTTTGATAAATTGATGTTTGCCGGCTTGGTTTGGTCTTAATCATCCATACCTAATGAAAAGTATTTGTATCGATGACGTCATGCTATTTTGCCACCAGCTTTGATTCTCGAACTTGTCGCCACGTGTATAGAAGTTCACTGCATCTTCGAGATTTTTCTTTCGGAACTTTTGAATTCTTCTATAAAAACCAATACTCCCTTCCAGATGATCTCAGTTTACTCAGGGGCAAACGAATTAGCCGCCAATCGGCGAACATTTTGTTCGTAGCTCAATATTTCCAGGTGAATGTTCGGATCGATAAACAACAGCTTTTACTCGAAAACAGAACTTATCCGTGAAAAGATTCACCTAATACCTTTTTAAAAAGCATATTTCGCTAATACGTCCTTCTGATTCTGAGAAGAAAAGATGGCGGCACTTGCTATCTATTTATTCTACATGCTTCTAGCTAGCAGGAAAGGTAGGCTTGAAATACTCGATACTTGATACTAAATGTTTTATTTATTCTAAACAACATTATCACTGTGTCTCAGTCGACAGTGCCATTGTCAATATACAACCTATAACAAGGAATGTTGGAGAATTTGCTGATTTTCTTTGGAATGCCTCTGTAACTCCAATAGTCGGTTCGCAATGGGGACTTGTAGATCCTTCTGGATATAATGCTCCCAAACCTCTGTTTATTAGTATAGTGTTTGGAGAAAATGTATCATTCAGTAACGACCTGGATACAGTCGTCAAAAGCTACAAGAACAGGGTTCATTTCATCGGCAATTTGTCGATTGGGCGTGCATGGTTTAGGATCACCGATTTGAATATCAATGACACAAACCAGTACAGAGCAACTATCCAGCAAAATCTCCAACCAATGTTGTCCTTTAAAGTATCCCTAAAGGTTCTTGAAGAATCTTCTACTACAAGTGCTCCATCCACCACTCCATCTACAAATGGAAGTTCTTCAACTCCATCTCCATCTCCATCTCCATCTCCACCTACACCTACAGCTCCAGCTCCACCTACACCTACAGCTCCAGCTCCATCTAAGAACTACATAGTAAAACTGAATGGAACTATCAACATAACAAAGGAAAATGAACCCAGTGATGTAGAACAGTACATTCGAAATCAGAGAACTGATCCGATGTACAAAGGGTTTCCCCAGCGCCTTTTTTTTGGAATTCTCGGATTACTCGGACTCCATAGTAATGTGTCAGTAGCAGCTGCTGATCGTGGGTGATTTTAATCTTCATGTGGATGATTTAGAGAACAGTGACTCGATGAAGTTTCTAGATTTATTAGAGTCATATGGTCTACAGCAGCATGTTACTGTTTCCACCCATGAACATGGTCATACCCTGGACCTGATTATCACGCGCCAGTTAATTAAAGATTCTCCTTGTGTTGACCGATATATTTCTGATCACGCTGCTGTGCTGTACTCACTCCATTCTGACAAGCCATCGCTTACGGCCAAGAATGTCTCCTACGGGAAATTAAAAGCTATCAATCTAGATTCTTTGAATGAGGATTTAGCTGCATCAAAGCTTTGTCAGGACTCGCCAGAGGAATTAGAGGAGCTGGTGGCATGCTATAATGACACAATGAAGAGGATCTTGGACAAGCATGCGCCGCTGAAGACAAGAACTATCGTTGTAGTCGACCTCGTGTACCATGGTTCAGTGATGAGATCAAAGAGGCGAAACGCCAGCGGAGAAAAGCTGACCCGGGGGGGACTCCGGGGAAAAAGTATCGGGTATGCTCGTCGTATCTCTTAGGGGTAAAAATCAGCGATTTGGTATCTTTTAGGGTCTTAGATTTGAGGTTTAGCAAATCAGCACTTTGTGGTATATTTTAGGGTGTTGAAAAAGGAACTAGCCCATCGCATAATAACGCAATACGTATGCCTGCGTAATCTCGGAATATTACTCAAGGAAAAACATTTCAAAAGCCTTTATTTTTTAATAGTATTATTTTGGTGGTATCTCTTAGGGGTTAAAATTTGCCAAGCCACGCCCTTTTGAAAAAACTTCCGGTATCTTTTAGGGGTATTTTTGGAAATTTCCGACGAGCATACCCCGATACTTTACCCCCTGAGTCCCCCCCCCCCCCCCCCCCCCCCCGGGAAAGCTGACAAGAAGTGGAGATCTTCCCGACTGGACTCAGACTTTGCTATTCTTAAAGCAAAACGGAATGCTGGTACCCGTATGATGACCAAAGCTTGATGAGAGTTCTACAACAATTTCATTTAGGAGAATTGTGGTGATCAGAGAAAACTGTTTGGTGCCAGTCATCGCTTATCTAACCGTGCTGTTGATGATAGTCTTCCTCCGCAGCTTGACAGTGTAGTGTTTGCCCGAGATATGGGGAAATATTTCGTCCAGAAAATAGAGATTATTCGTAGTGAACTCATCGGAAACCGTGGCTACATCACCACCGCAGCACTCACTACCTTCTCCATGCTATCTGATAGTGACGTCAAACGGCTTATCCAGCACTCAGCCTTGAAATCCTGCCCTCTTGACCCTATGCCTTCGACCCTGGTCAGCAAGTGTGAAGTCCTTCTGCCTGTTCTTACACGTATTATTAATACTTCACTGCAGAAGACCACCTTCCTAAAGTGCATTGCTATGCTGACGACACGCAGCTGTACCTGTCGTTTAGTCCCAAGGAGCACTCTGAACAGGCTGATGCAGTTGTTGCTGTCGAACACTGCACTCAAGACATCAGGAGATGGATGTCTCAAGACAAGCTACTTATGAACGATGTCAAAACAGAACTTATTTTGATAGGTATCAGACAGCAACAAGCTAAAGTTATTATAAATAGCTTATCCATAGGACTGTGTCGACATTGCCCCGCAAACGCCTGTACGCAATCTAGGTGTGTGGTTAGATTCAAATTTATCTATGGGATACCATATAACGAAAACATGTTCTGCTGCATTTTATTACTTGTACAACATAAGAAGGATTAAAAAGTATCTTAGCAGGGAATGCACAGAGACTTTAATTCACGCTTTTATAACCAGTCATCTTGACTATTGTAATAGTCTTTTTTACGGATTACCAGAGTGTCAGCTTCGTAGGCTTCAGAGGGTTCAGAACGCGGCTGCTCGTCTTGTCTTTCAAGAGAGCAAATTTTGTCATATCACGCCTTTACTTAGTATGCTTCATTGGTTACCCATAAAATTCCGCATTGATTTTAAGATGGTTGTCATTATTTTCAAGGCTATCCATGGACTTATTCCATCATATATTTCTAATCTGATATCTTTTAAGAGTAAGAGTGGGAGATACAATTTTAGGTCAAATGACAATGGTATATTATTAAATATCCCCACAGGTAAATCTCTAAGCACGCTTGGTGATAGATCATTTTATACAGCTGCTCCCAAACTTTGGAATAGTCTTCCATTGGACATTCGTAATATACCTTCTATCCATACATTTAAAAGAACCCTTAAGTCGCATTTCTATGGCAAGATGGCATATTCTTAAATTATCCGGCTTAACTAGATATATAAAGATATATTTCCTTTATTGATAGGTTAAATATAGTTTTAATAAATAATATTACTATTAATCTTATGAGGTTGGGTGGGGGGAGGACATTTTTATGATAATTTGTAAATTTATTTCTTTATTTCTTATTAGATTGTAATGCGCAGTAGAAAACAGAAATGTTGATTCTTGCGCAATATAAGTTAATAAATTATTATTATTATTATCATTGTTGGTGGTAAATATTTCCTTTTGACAACAGATAATAAAAAATACTTGGAAATTTTCGAGATTTTAATTTTTTGCGAAAATAGCAAATATTAGCTTATTCTTATAATTACCAAAGATGGCGGTTTGAAATACGTCAAAACTGGGTTTCCTGTGGATTGCGGTTTTCTTCTCAGCCGGGCGCGCGGGCTCAAAAAAAGACAAATGTGTCATCACCACAGGAAACCCATTTATAAACTTTGTAATAATTGAAGAAGTACATGCAGATATATTTGGTTGTTCATGGTACTCACCCTATGCATGGGATAAGTCAAGAAAGACTCCAAAGATCTGCCTCCACACACTGGCTTCTCCTCGTATAGTTTGAGCTGACGATTAAACGCAGGTCGCTGCTTACATTCCGTTAAAGTCTACAATAATACAACAATAATTGTCAAAAAATATATACGCAACACTTAATCATATACATATATAAGCATTATTGGATCAATACAAGCCAGGTTTATTTATCACGAGTCGCCACAGGAAGCCCGGTAGAATTGAAAACAGCGTTGGTCTGTTGTGCGGGAGGTTATGAGAGTTTTTAAAGCAAGAGAATGTTATTTACTGAGAAGAATTAATAATAATAATAATAATGATAATAATAATAATAATAACAACAACAACAATAATAGTAATAATAATAATAATGATGACAATAATAATAATAATAATAATAATAATAACAACAACAATAATAATAGTAATAATAATAATAGTAATAATAAAAATATTTCACACTTATATTGCGCATTTTAACATTTGAAATGCGATTTACTGAGAAGAAATTAATCTATAATAATTTCAGTCTTCTAATATCGAGACAGTCTTTCCATTTCAGGTGTTCATTATGAAACAACTCCTTGGTTTACGAGGAGGGTGTAGAGTCACTTCACCTGCTTATTATGCAAATGAACTATTCCAAGGACCTTCACTGAAACTCATGAATATTCTACACACAAAAAAAACCAGACCTCTTCAGCTAGGGATTAATGTTTGTCCATTTCAGACCATGTGCCATTCTCTAGAGTATAATTTCTTTGTTTAACGGTTGCGCATGAGAAGACACATGAATATGGATACAACTCAAACAAAGAATCTAATTCTCTAGAGAATAACACGTGGACTGAAATGGGAAAAAATTGCACAAAAGGTTATCCGAAACTGAAGTATTACCTGTAGACTGTAGTGATGGTTTCGTACGTACTCTTGGTAGATGCTTAGCATGGGTAGAAGCATGTCAAACAAATCACCTGTTAAACCAATCAAGAAACAATAAAAACACATGCAAACTTGCACACCCCAGGTTCAGCAATCCGTTGGCTTCTTGGGCTCTTGTCACGAAATGTGGTTTGCTTTTCGCTTTTCGTCTAAAATTTTCCAATATTTAACCAAAATTTTAAAATAGTAAAAATAAATTCGAAAACGTCTTCCAGTACTAAGGATAATACTTCATGTACTTTACGGTAAGTATCCGTATTATTCCAACAATATAAAAAAACAAAAATATCTACAATACACGAAGTACATACCTTATGTTTAAACGACATATTATGGCTTAGTTTCTTTCGTTTTACACGAAAATTAAAATCTCAAAAACATATCCAATATATTTATGAAAAGAAACTGTTGAAAATATTCAACCGCTTGTCATATTTTCACAAGTGGAAAATCTCAAATTCACGAGGATTTTTTGTCCAAGTTAAAATGTAATTTAACCTTTGACTCAGCTCTGTCAGCTGCTGTCTCGCTTCCACCAGTTGGCTTGACCTTCAAACTTAAGTCAAGGTCAGCCAATGAAATCCTAGACTTTGAGCAATAACTAAATTAGCGTGCAGTCATAGTGAACCTGTTCTTTCTTGCAACCGGTTCTTGCACACAAAAATACCTTGACAGTTTCGCGGCTGCTATTTTGTATACTGGACAGAAATAATGTAATATTTTTACCAGAAAACAGATTCCCAAATAGGCTTTTTTTGCTCTGTCGTACATGCAACAAGGCTGGCGTGACAACCATGTCACGTGTACAACACTGCACACGCACGTGACTCATAGTTGTTTTGCACGTGACTTTGAGGTGTCGAGGAAATCCCGAGTGCCTATATAATTTATCTTTTCCTCGGACAGCAACACTTCATTCTTTTGATTTGGTTTTCTCTACAAAATGGCTAATGTATACCACTGATATTGACCCTTGCAGCACGTTGGAATGCAGCTCAATTTTGAGAACAAAACAATAGGTTTCCAATTCTCAGGAGATTTAAATTCTTTTGTTTTGTGACGAACTACAAGGGGTCTATGCCATAATTTATGGTTTCCACTTCCCTAATTTTGCCCATTTGTTATCCTGAAGCTCATTTTCTCACCTAAGATTAATGTTGGCCAGCTCTCCATTCTCGTGTTCAAACCTTTGAGGAATATTTGGTGGAGGAAAAGAATAGTTTCACTGGTGAAAGAAAAGAAAAAAGATAAGAAAAAGTGAATTTTACGAAAGGATCTGTGTTGGCAAATGGACGATAAACTTTGAAATGGAGCTAAGCGAGTTAATTTACTCAGATTGTTCAACTGGTTAATTTAGTATCCAAATAGTGCCACTTTTTGGGGCAAAAGGGGCGTAAGAATGGGGCTAAAGTGTGTTTATTTAGATGGTTTAACTGTTTGATTTAGAATTCAAATAGCGCCACTTTTTGAGAAGAAAGTTGATTAATTTTTTATTTCCGTATTTCAATAGCGCCATTTTAATTTAGGGAGGTGAAGGGGACTAAACATATATATTTACAATGTTTATTCTATTTATTTGCTAAGTTGTTCATTTATAAAATACCTATTTAGGAATATCGAGTTCACTTCTTCATGTGTTATCGGAGGTCTTTTAGAACTGGCCGCCATTTTGAACGGCCGATAAAAACAAGACACCAACGTCGACAAATTCTCTAAATATTCCTCTTCCGTCTCGACCAAGTGGAAGCAGATCGAGTTCCGCTTGCGCATGCTCTCTGCGTGCGGAGACCGGATGTAGTCTTGCACGATGTTGTGCCATCGTCTTCGGCAGAGCCAGCCACGAATAAGGCTTTGAACCTATTTTAGTAATTTAAAATTTTAATTTTTTTAAGGAAAATTTTGAATGAAATTTTATCATTATTGAATATATAATTTTGCTTTATCCATTGTTGTTAAGTTAAGTTACTGAGATCGTGTTGCAGTGTAACACCTCACTTTGGCAACCTGCAACACTACATTTTCAAGCATCGAGAGACAAGTAGCTGACAATATTGCACAGTGACGTGTATAACAGCCCTTTAAATTGGCCCAGGTTCCATCAGAGAAGAACACCCCCTCCCCTCCCCCCGGTTTACCTTCTTAATACTTTTTATTTCTTCGCTTTCTTCTTCTTTGGTTCCATCAGATTGCTTTTGACGCAATAATGAAATCTGAGAAGAAAATATATTGGATAGTTCACAATTATTGCCTAGAGAATGAAATAAAAGATAAGACGGTCATGTTGGTCGTCTCCCCCGCAGCCGTTTTAAGGGCTAGTTAGTGGGGAGAGAGACTAGTTAGTGGGTAGAGAGCGTTGCGTGACGACCCTAAAAACGGTTGCGGGGGAGACTACCATGTTGGTTGTGACAAGACAAAAATGACTGCAATGAAACTTTCTTTTAGATTGACGTAGATTGGCGTGTGACGTAATGACCGCCATGTTGGATGACCTCAACGAAGCTTTAGTCCAGGGGCAGATCCAGACCAAAATTTGACCGGTTTTTAAACTCAAAATGAAACGACATGTCAAGACTTGGATCTTCAGGAGAGGCAATTAGGCGATTTTTCTACAAATTCAAATTCTTTAGTCTTCTCAAGAACGAAACTCAATTATAATTCAATCAAATGATTCTTATTCTAAATTTATACGTTGCAATTAATTGTTCGGAATTCAATACTACTGTCCTTGTTTTTATCCTCCGTTGAATCCGCTTGTGTCCTCTATCTGTTCTGTTCTGGTCTGGTCTTGCTATGTCCTTTCTTCCTCTGTTTCTTTGCAGCTGCTTGTCCTTTCGTGTTCTCTTCCATTCCTCATTACATGTTGTGTCGTTCACGTCTAACTGCCTTCTTAGATTAAATATATTCTTCCTGTATATAAACCTGGCATTGTTCGAGGTTATGTAATCGGTTATGTCATCCTAAACATTTGTATTGTCTTTACTTGACATAACCTCGTTATTCTGACACAGCAGCTCCGTACCTCACTAATAAGCCAATTCACAGTTTAAGAATTGTTTTCAGTGCGCATGCGATTTTATTCCGAATTTCTCACCTTTTTTTGTTTAAACCTTCTTTTGTTTTTAATTAAACAAAAGAAGGTGAGAAATTCGGGATAAAATCGCATGGCTTATATCACCATGTGTGTACAGTAAAATCTAAAAAATCTGACCGTTTCCGTAAACCGTTTCAAACCAGTCTGGATCAGCGCCTAGTCTTGGTTTCTTTTGCTACATCAACCAACATGGCGGCCATGTCCATTTTTCGAACTATGCGAACTATTTTTTTATCGGAAGAAGACGAACATACCCCTACCCCACCCCCGTCTGTCCGAAGTAGGTCTACCTCAAGATGCGCGAAACCAACTCTTTAGTATTTTTTTTTTTATAAATATATATTTTAGACCACGTGTCAACCCTCAGGACCTAACTTTACAAGCGGCACCAGAAAACAAAGAAATAATATTCAAGAGAATGATATGTGTTCTGAACACAGGGAGCCCGCTTTTGATTAAAACTAATCTTAGAAAAGATAATCCTATCGAAATCTTTTGCTTATTCAAATGTTTGAACTAGTTTGCGAGATTAACTAGGAAAGATTACTATTAGTATTATAGTGGTTTCAAGACGTAAATTAAGGGTTATGAAGAATTCTTACCTCATTCCTAAGTATGGCGATGGTTTCTACTTGATCATTACACTGCTGCATAAGCTGCCATTTCGCAGTCTTCTCGCTTTCCATCACCTGCACCAAGTGGTTGTACTTCTCGTCTAACTCATTCATCGTGGATTTGACCTCTGAAAAACTGAAAAAAGGCATTGAAAAGTAAATAAACATTCCAAAACATTCATTCACAAATGGTTAACCAGTTTTCTGATTCTTTTGTAGAGAACGCGCATGTACAGTACGCTGACCACGAATATTGAGAGAATATGAAAATATAAAACTCATGGTCAAGACAACTGAACAGCAAGGTTTTTGAAGAAAAGGTAAGCTTTCTTCACTCTAAAACACTCCAGTTTCGAGTTCTCAGTTGCTCAGGGGTTAGCCTCGAGTTTGTGTAGAATATTCACGTGTTACAGTGAAGGTCCAAAGAGTTTCAAAGTGTTTGACATGTATAATTGTTGAAGTTGTGCATTTTCAATTGTGAATATTTAGACAACGAAGTGAGGCTAGCCCTGAGTAAACACAGCGATATTGTGTTAAACTATCATTCTTGAATACAATGCATTCCCATCTTAGAAAAATGGGAGCTGGGGATTTTTTTTTTTTCTTTCTTCTTTGGCTGGGAAAATGGGATTTCATGCACTGGGGCTGAGATTTAGCCCTGGGGGAGGGGGGGGGGGGATTTAGCCATTACTGGGATTGGGATTTTGGAAAATCTCTACCTCTAACACTATAACTGGAACTTAGATTTTTCATGACTGGGACTGGGATCTTGAAAAATTTTGGGCTGGGAAATGGGATTTGGACCTTCTCTTGACAGGACCCTATGTAAAGAAATAATATTCAAGGGAATGGCATGTCAATCACTTCAGTGCACCATCAAATATTTGTGTGTTTTGGGGAGGGGGAGGGCCGGGGTTAATTTGAAAATATAGCAGTCAATACCACTTCCCCTTATCAAAAATGAATATTCGTAATAAATATTCCTGAGTGTTCCTTCTGTTCGATCTAAGCTGACAATGATTAGGTGATAGGGCCTTTGTGTTTGCTGCTCCTAAACTATGGAATAACTTACCAAAAGAACTATGTTTAATCCAGTGTATTGAAACATTTAAATCAAGTCTTAAGACGTATCTTTTTAGGCAAGCTTATGATTAGTTATTATTATCCGTCATTTCTTTGACTGATACCTTGATTTCCTTATGTTTTCGATCCATGCCGTACACTGTTTTTCTGAACTTGCTCGCAATGTTATCAGCTGTTTTTGGTTCTCCCCCAGGGGAACAAAAATAGTAAAACAATTCTGAAACATGAAAAAATAATCAATCAATCATGAGTCATGTCTCACATCCTTGGCCTCAGCCTCACCAGGCTCCTGTGGTGTCATATAGACCTATTGCGACACATCTGAATGCAGCTCAATTTGGAGGACAAACAATAGGTTCCAAATTACAGGAGATTGAAATTCTTTTGATTTGTCCTCAAAATTGAGCTGCTCTGGTGTCACGTGAAAGGGATCTATAGGGGACCAGAGATGTATTACACAGGAACCCCAAACATAGAAGTTGCCTGCATAGAAGGCTATGGTCATTAGTCATTGAGATATCTTAATCTTTCCAGTCTAGAAGACCCATTTTCTGTCTCAAACTGCAGTTTTGCTTGTCTTTGCAGCTGCTATTAAGATTGTTGTGCTAGAACATTATAAGTGGCAATTAGTGTGACAACAGAGCTGTAGGAAACCTTGAAAAACTGAGAGGGGGGGGCACAATGTCAGTTTACGTACCACACGTGATCACAAAAAAATTAATATTCAATTCATGATGTCTAGATATTGATATTCATGTTTAACTTTTCTGAGTAATAATAATAATAATAATAATAATAATAATAATAATAATATATATATATATATATATATATATATATTTAATATTTATAATTTTATTTATTATCATATATTATTATTTATTATTATTATCATAAAAAAAAATAAAGATACTAATGATTTATAGAATCTAAATAAAAAAATTAATACTAAAAATAATAATAATAATAATAATAATAATATTGAAATTTTGAGAATAATAACTTTGTAATAAATTTCTAAGACATTATTACAAAATTCATACATAAAATATATTTTTGTATTAGGAGTTGAGAGGCCCATTAATATATAAATAAATTGGCTTGGAAAAATTTTTTTTTTGATTCAAAATATTGTTTAACTTATAAAACTCAGACTGCCAGTAATTAAGTTCTGTTTAAAGTATAATTTTTGATGCGCCTTGACTCTAAAAAGCCTTCTTTAGCTAATTCCACAAAGTCCGCACAAATTCAAGAGCAGAGCTTTTAAGATTCTCAAAGTTAATGTGAGCTTTCAAACGTTGTTGGCTTACCTTCTTATCTCACTGATCTGTCTAGTGTACAATATGTAGATTAGGATTTGTCTTTCAGTCTGGTTGCTATAACAACACAGAGTCTTTTCATCAATTTTTCAGGTTATACTTTATATAATTTAGATATATGTAAACATATGCCTATCTAAATATTTGTATTTAATCGTCTAGAAATATTCAAATTATATGACAAATTTTTGAAAATATGTTTTAAGCATGAGCTCAATCAACACCTCATTAAGTATCTACTCAGAATTGTTAGTTTTTGTGACCTAAATTGCTTTAATTAATTACTTAATTACCCTTGAGTTATTTTCATAACAATTATTTAAAAACAATTAAAATTAATATTAAAATTATGTGGTTGCTATGGCAACTACCGCCATCACAGAATGATATTTTTGACTTGTTCATGAACTGTTTTGCAGTTTATAGAAGTCCATTAGTTCAAATTTTAAAGGTTTCCTTAAGTAGAATAATAATCATTGAAATTGTATTATTTATTATTGTTATTTTCACCATTACTCTTTTTCATCATCACTATTCATTATCATGCGGCATCACCATCATTACCATCCTTCATCATCACCATCATCATCAACAACTAGTAACCATCATCATCAGTGACCACCATCCATTATCATTATAACCGCTATTCATCACCATCATCATGACAAACCAGGGGGATAGTCCAGATGCTGGATGTCATCCACTGTCATCATCATCAACAACACCATCCATTGACATCATCATCATCAACACCACCATCCACTGTCATCATCAACACCACCACCCACTGTCATCATCATCATCAACACCACCATCCACTGTCATCATCATCATCAACACCACCATCCACTGTCATCATCATCATCAACACCACCATCCACTGTCATCATCATCATCAACACCACCATCCACTGTCATCATCATCATCAACACCACCATCCACTGTCATCATCATCATCAACACCACCATCTATCACCATCATCATCATCAACACCACCATCTATCACCATCATCATCATCAACACCACCATCTATCACCATCATCATCATCAACACCACCATCTATCACCATCATCATCATCAACACCACCATCCATCACCATCATCATCATCAACACCACCATCTATCACCATCACCTTTGCACATTTCCCACAGTGTGTTGGTTCCTTTTTCCCTCGAAAATAAGCTACTATTTAATGTCACTTGTAAGTGGTTTGACTGTTGAAATCTTATATATATTTACTATATTATAAAACCTCTATTTATTTTAGAATCAATTTTACACTTATTTGAAATTCATTTGTCAACAATTTAGTAAAAATTTTCCCTTCAAAAAATATAAATTTATTGCAATTCTTTCTGGTCAAAAAAGTACAAATTTTATCTAATTTTTAAGTAATTTAACAGATGAAACACGATATTTTTGGCTGAGCAACAAATCTTATTCAATGTCATTGTAATTGAGACTCATAATCTTATTCACTTATCGTTCACCAATACGCGTAGATTTTAATCTCCATGTACTTCGTGTTCCCTCAACTTAAGATCAATTAAAGGCAAATTTCATTGTCTTAAATTTTTGTCAAGATATATGGAGTACTTAGAATGCATATCCCAAAATTATAAATTATTAAATGAATAACATTATACATTCATGGAAAAATACGAGCCAAAAAAAAGATTTTTACGACCAGACTCCACCTTCAAAATATTATCACTTTAGATAAGAAGTAAGACTTGGAATGATTTTCGTTTTTACAATGTGATGCATTCTTAAGTGGTAACTCGAGATTTGGAGCTATTTTTTGCACTAAATTGCTGTTTTTTACGACTTGTTTTTGAAAAACAAAGAATATAAGATTTCTTAATCTATTGAAATATCTTTTCGTTTTTATTTTATTCCAATTTTCTCAGCAGTTAGTTTATTCTATTACCCTGATAAAAGAGTTTATTGTAAGCTCATGAGTTGGACTCTAGCAATAGGGGTTATTATTTTAAAGATGCGAAAATAGAAAATAAAAATTAAATGAAAGCGAAAAAAATATTAGTCGCAAAAGATCATAAATATTTGATTTCTTATCAGGGCTAACTTCGCTCGCGATAATGACAATTTAAAAACGCCAATTCTCATGACAGAGTGTGTATGAATACTAAGCTAGTTTGTTTGTTTTTCAGCAGAATTTCAATTCCACTTCAATTCATGCCTCCCAGACTGATAGAAAATCAAACCAAAGTGAGCACTTGTTCCCCCGAAAGATTATCAATTTATTTCAACCCTTTTAAAAATCTCCATTTTTTTTTGGAATAAAAATAAAAATATATCTTATAATTACAATGTAAACTTTGCACTTATTTTTAGAATTACTCTAAGACTAAAATAAAACTATAAAGCAGTCAGCACAAATGCTTAGTCGCTCGATGACGATTTCCAAGAGTTTTAGAGCAATATTTCATTGTCGGTAAAATTTAGAGCAAAAAGGTTATGCCGAAGTGATGATTTTTTCCATTCATAAAAAATCATCCAGCTGGCCAAGTCATTTTATATTATTTAACACACAAGCTCAAAACCTTTTACTTCAAATCCTAAAGAATTATCCCCCAAAATAGTGCTGATCTGCAAAAATGTAGACGGTGAATTTTTTTGTATTTTGATCTCGAGAGACAAAATATTCTCATTTCTTGATGTGATTATGGGGAAATGTTACAAAAGATTCGAGTTAAGACAATGGCTTTTAGGTATGGTAACGTAATGGCTAGCGTCCGCTGTTATAATTCCTATCAAAGCTTAGCTTTTTCCCTCTTAAATTTTGTATTTTCTTTTCTCCTACGACAACACACGAGTTATACAAGCTGCTCATTGATATCAGATCAAGTACTTGGAAGATATATAAACTGATCGCAAATGAATATTCAAAAGAACGCGTTCGTTAAACAATAATCGTGACTACACTTCTCAAAATGAGCATTTGAAATTTATGCGTTGAAAACACATCGAGTTAAATTGCACGGGAGGGATAATATTGATCGAGCAGTCATATACTTCTAAGGTATATAGTTCTCAAATGGCTTCCAATGTTACAAATGGGATTCTGATAAAATATTGCAGTTTTACCAGGCACCGAAAAATATCCCCAAAAATTAGTAATAATACATTAAATTAATAAACGATTTTCAAGTGCATTTTCATTTGAGCCGTGAAAGCGGAGGAGTTGAAAATAAATATTCGGCGAATTAAGAAAAGTTTCATTTGGGCTGATAACAATTCGTAAGCCATTCCACATGCACAGTACTTCAAGGAATCAATTTAAAAGTGAGCATTTCTTTATTTATATAACCTTACCTGGTTTTCTAAGTCTTTAACATTCGCCAAACAAGTATGTTCACAAGTAGAATGCTCGAGCAAGACGACCCCAGTTACTTTCGTCGACTCCTCATTTTCGAAAAAAAATAAAAAGTTTTGGTAGAGAGCTGCAAATTTGAGTTGCCATTTCCCAGTATCACTGGCTTTCAAATATAGTTGCCCTTTTAGCGTGAAGTACTGTCTCGCCAAAGATCCGAGGTATAGGATTTGTTCTTCAGCAATTCGGGCTGAAGAGCGCATTTCTTTTCTTTCAAGTTGGGGATTTGAATATTCAAATGTTTCTTCACTCGCTACCCGTTTCAGACTTGAATGATATGAGAGCTAGCTGTCGGCTTCAGTTGGCGTTGTATGTTCACATCGCAACCAAAATAATAACAGTCGTCAACTGATGCATTCTCACTTAAGTCGACAAGAACTCTCTTAGTACTATGGTTTCTCCTTATTCAGTGAGTCTTGAGCGGTTCTTCTTGTAAATCGAATTCAGGAGTTCATAAAGCGACAGGTTTTGTGCCATGAATGTTTCAAACCACGCTGAGCTCGGCCGCCTTAACTTCCTTGATCTAGTTTGCTATTGCGCGCCGTTTGCACCTGGAGAACACCAGCGTTGACAATCTCTCACCCTAGAGGGGTACTGTTCGTCATCAAGCTGTTTTATATTCTAAATTCAACTAGTCTGGGATTAAGTCGACCAATAACAAAGCGTAGGACTTAAAATACGACTCGAACTTATCATAATTACCAAACGAGGATATCTAGACTGAGTTCTGTTTCTATGGAAATAATTTTTGCCAGACCTATAGATGTGCTAAAATTGAAGGAGTTGAAATGACAGTTCAGTACTATGAGGGGTAGGTAAGGTGGATGGAAGAGAGTAGTATGACGTATATCTATAAGGATAGGAAGCTACCAGAATAAGGATCGAAAATTGGTGTCACGTAAAGCTAGGAAAACGTAGGAAGCAAAATATTGATCAAGAATATAAATGTTTGGAATAGAGTAAGGAAGAAAAAACTGGAAAAAAAATGATTCAAATTAAAAAAAACAGTTAATGCTTTACCAGGTGAAAAAAAAGCATTTTTACTAAAAAAAAGGAAAAGCGAAGAAAAAAATTGGAAAAAAAAAAAAGAGAAAAAATTAAGAAAAAAAAAAAAAAAAACATTTCAAAGCGTCCGAAATAAATTTCACTACATAAATTATTGATTTTGTCTCTTCAAAAGATTGATTTTGACTCTAATTTTTTAGCAATTATTATTTTCACTTTTATTAAATTATTGATTGATTTAATTTATTTCATATGTTTATTCATCATCTGTTTCATCCACTGGTTATTTATGCGTTTACTCGTTTACTCATTTATTTATTCATTCATTTATTTTGTCATTTAGTTTCGAGCGGGTTTACAGCTTCGAATGACGCGCTTATCTTGCAGTATTGCGTAGTTTCTAAATTACTCTCATTTCACTAATTTTTTTTTGAAGTGATCCTACGAAAATACAGATAGCAGAAGTGGCTATTGAACGCAACAAAACAGCGAGGGAACAAATGAACGATTGCCCAATGTCTGACTAATACGTGAGGACGAAAAACACAGTTTTGTCTATGTCTAATTTTTAGAATTTTCGAGTGCTCTTTTGGTGAGAATTTTGAGGTCTACACGCGCAAGGCGGGAAGCACTTTGAAAAGTGCACTTGCTTTTAATTTTGCATATTCTGGGATCGCTTACAACAAAAAGAAAGAAAACCTAGCTAGAATACTAGAAGGCATCTAGAAGCTTTAATTTGCGAGAGAATGTATAGTTACTAACACAGAAGTTTGGAGAAAATACGAAAAAAAATTATTCAACTCATAAAAAAATTCACTTCCCGAATCATTGTTCTGCTTCCCTAGTTACTGTTGCTATGTCGGACAACTGCGCTAAAAAATGTGTTTTACCGCACGGAATAGACACCAATTGCTGAAAATTGCAGATATCTATCTTAGAATAAACGCATTCTAAAGGTACATTAAGAAAAAAATCGATAACTACTAAAAAAAACTGAATTCGAGTTTGTTTGGTGGTCACACAAATCAAGGGGGTGTAGGGTGGACCCCACCCCCCCCCCCCCCCCCCACAAGTTCACAGAATATTGAGAATCGCAGTAAAATTGAATTTGAAATGGCATTTGGATGAAAACGTCCCAATTTTTGAAAGTCCGAATAATTCAAATATTTGAGGATAATATGACTCAGTTATGAGTTGTGAAAACCACATTGCCTGGAAGCCTGAGTTGAGAAATTTTGGTTTAAAAAGCTAAAAGAACAATAGGGTTGAATGTATGACGTCATTTACTCACAATGTAGACGCTGAAAAAAATTGCTAATTTTTATCCGGCACTTTTGACTATGAAGATAATATGCTGCTTGGCTACTATGGACCCCCTAACCTCATGAAGTTTCATATCTAAACTACCAAAATCCTTTTCAAAATCTCTTTTCATATTCAAATGTTAAAACTCTTTTGATAATACCAAGGCAATAGTGAAAATTAGCACAGCAGATAATGCTACCGAAAGGGATTCTGGAAGGTTAGGTATGAAACGTCATTATGCTAAGGCTTATTGGAGCCATATAGATAAGTTTAATCAAGTTTCAATTCATTCCAATTTTCAACCAAGTGCCCCTTTGAACTTTTAAAGGAATGTTGAATAGATCATGATGGACCACTAATCACCTGGGACGTCATATCCTAATGAAGTGTCAATGACGTCTTGCCTTGAATATTATTATTTTATCCATAGGAACTCTAAAGATGTACAAGAACAAAGCTATTTCAAAAACACAGGTTGATGAAGGGAAGCCTCTCACCAATGCGACCCGGGTTCGAGTCTCGGTGTCCTATGTGAGTAGAGTTTCCAGTTGGTTCTCTCCTGTGCTTCGAGGGTTTTTTTCCGGTTTTCCTCCCGCCACAAAAATCAACTTCTTAATATTTCCCTTCGATGGAACGAGGGCCACAGGTTTGTTAGCCATTGGTTTTTCAGTACTACCCGCTCGTAACAACAAATGACGACGGAAGGTTTTGCATGTTACTTGCCAAGCTTGAAATGTATTATATTCATATGTAAATAATGTCAGCACAGAAGAAAATATGCTGGAAAAACCTGCAGACAAAGTTTGGGAAAATCCCATTTTGTGTGCCTTACGCGTGTGCTATGTACTCTCATAATGCACGCGTTCCCAACCAATCAGATCTCGAGATTTAAAACAGTATATAACTACTCCTATATCCTAACCAAGAGTTTTCCCTGAGTTTGTAATCGAGTCCGCCCACTCCCTAACTATCAGGGGTTTCCCCTGAGTTTCTATCCTATCTTCACTAATCAAGGGTTTCCCCTGGGCTGCTCCCTCTTCCTTCCTAATCATATCAATGCTTTCTCCTGCGTTCTCTCTTTCTCCTTCCTGCTAATGAAGTATTTTCCCTACTTCCAGCAATAACATTTAGAACACGTTCAATACCTTACAAATTTCAGACTTGATCGATGTTTGAGTAAGGGTTTAGTCGTATCGGTATGGTACTTCATGTATGGTACAAACACGTGGATTACATAATGCATTTATTGGTACGAATAAAATAGTGTACCATATACGACGTTCCTACCTTTCGACAATAAAAAAAGTTTGGTAAAAATTCTAGTGAATTCGCTATTCAACAACTGAACGTTTTAATCCAATGTACAGCAATAATTACGATTTTCAATTTTTTCCCTCCCAAATTTTCAAGGGTTCACCAAGTTTTTCTACCTTTCTGCTCGTTCTCTGCCAGTGACGGTTCTCTCCTTTACAAATGAAGGCGTTTTGCTCATACTCCTACTTTTTCAATAACCAAGGTGTTTGATTTCAACCCATCCCTCCCAATTAAAGAGGGGTTTTCCCTAACAAATCCCTCATCAGTGATACAGAAAAGTAAAGAAATTACTTAACTTTTAATTCTAGCATTTTTCAGCTAATTACAAACAGTGGCTCTAAAATCTATACAGTAAGCAAAGTAATAAAACTAGAAGGGGAAAGAAGAAGAGAATTTTGGTCTCCACATACAAATGTTTATCAATCTGCGAATATATATGTTTGTTACTGAAATAACAGATATCAAAGTTACACTCCATTGCCTTTAAACAAGTGTTTCTAGTCCAGACATATGGGTCAACAATACAGTAAATGTATAGAAACTGACACAAATGTCAGGACCTCCCACTGTTTCTGGGCTCGAAATAGGAAACAATTATAGCCTGCCAGTCCAGTAAATTTTGCCTGCCTTTTTCATATTTTTATTTTCGATTTGGCTGCAGTTCACCGTTATTTTTGCCTGCCAAACCTTAAGTTATGCCTGGCTTTTGGCCATTGGCAGGCCACTATTTCGAGCCCTGTGTTTCCACTGCTATGAGACGACAGTCGCAACATGGAAATCAGCTTATACACTGCCATCAGGGTATGTAAAGGTAGTTAACAATTTGTTTGATTGATGGCAGTGTATTGCCCGAATTCCCTGTCGTGATGACTTGCCTTGATCAACACTTAGAAATGAAACAAGTGGTAAACCAAATGTTTGAAGGAAATGGAGTGTAACTTTGTAACTGGTATTGAATGACCTATAAATGTAGAAGCATTTGGAACACATGAACTAACTTCCCATAACAACCTTGTGTGGTGAGGATTTTTGTATTTTGAGCATTAATAAATAAAAATCATAGAACTGTTAATATTGTATGATAGCAAGGTACTATAAAATCTCTTTTTTCATTGCTAACAAAACAGGAGCAGAAATTCTTAAGTTAGCAGTCGTTACCATGGCATGATAAAGCTTTTTCATGTCTTGTTACAGAACTTTAAAGTTCCAAGCCTGTCTATAAGGCTGATAGAGTAACTGCATAATGTATGTCATAGTTAGATAATGGGGTATTTAACGTCCATATGGGTGGAATCCTCTTGCGGCTCCCCCACCTCTTCCAAAGGATTCTCCGGCACTACCTCCTCCACCATATCCTGGGGGACCCGCTGCACTGCCATAAGTATCTCCTGAGGGGTATGCCGAGTAAGCACTTTCACCGCCAAATGACCCTCTAGCAGGTCCATACTGTGAGTCTTGTTGTTGGTAATTGCCGAGTCCTGAAATAGACCAAATCAGACAAAAAGTTTGTTACTTTCTGTGTTCTTATGGAAAACTCTTTGTAGAAAAGAAAAGAATTATTGTCGAGACATATGCCGAATACAATAATGGCTACCACTTTATTATCATGTTATAAATTCATATTTCAATTCAGCACTTAAAGTAAAATTATAGATTAGAATGATAACAACAAAGTTAGAAAGTTTGAGGAAGAAATATTAAAGTCTTGAGAAGTTATGAGAATTTAGAATTGTGAAAAACACTGGAAAAACAGCAGAACGAGGCTAGTCAGTCCTGAGTTGACTGAACACATACAATTCTCTGTATTTTGCATTTCAAATAACTTCATTGCAATTCGAATTTTAGCAATAAAACTGTCCAAAAATACATATTTCTGCTTGCTCTTTCTGATAGTGGTGCTCAATTTTTAAAGATTAGTTTTTATTTTCAAAAGTCGATAGCTGCATTATTGCATTCGGTGTATACCTGTTTCCATCAACAAGAAACTTCAAATTTTATTGATACCCTGAAACAGCCTCTGGGCTGATCAAAGTCAGGGTACAGCTAACTCTGAATGGAACTTAGCATGTTAGGTTTTGTGGAGGGGGGAAAACTGGAGAACCCAGAGAAAAACCTTCAAATCAAGTTAAAAACTCTACTCACGGGAGATTTTTCACGAGATACTGAATAGGGAATAGAACTGAGAATAGAACTTGAGACCCCAGAGGTGAGAGGCAAGTGCACTACCTAATGCCAACCTTGATTCTATGATACCCTTGGTTCCACACTATATTCCCTTAAATATTATGTAACATATCTTGCAAATGACTACCAAAGACTGTTGTTCCCATAATAGCACATTTGTAGCAGGTAAATTTCTCCACTTGTTTTCCAACTGGCTACTACCCATAAGTGATAAACATGGGTGTAGCAAGGGGGCCCAGGCACCCCCTTCGTCCATTGTGTTGCCCAGTTTTTTTTGGTTGCCCGGTTTGGGAGGGGCTTTTATTTTTTGATTGGCCTATGGCAAAATCCTGGCTACACCCCTACTAAAACATTCATATTTGATCAGACCAGGTCATTTCATCACTGCTTAATTACTACCCAATTTCCAGTTCCCCTTTTTGAACCATCCCTTGTGGAATTATGGGGCCAGTTTAGGGGACCCTTTAATACTTATAAGGCATCTTTTTCGCTTACTGATAGTGAAAAGTGATAGAAAACCTTAATTGTGTTAATTTCATAATTTCTTTTGTTTCTCGATGCATAAAATGTCAACTGACTGACAAAGCATCCCTCAAAAAAATCCGTCCCATAATACAACCCATTACTACAACTCCAGAAAGGCTAATAGACAACAACCTCTAGCCATATTTACTGGAGAAATCCCATACCGTAAGCACTGTAAGCAGAGTAGTCCCCTCCGGCAGGTGTCTCCCCGTGAGCAGGTACCCCAGCTCCAGGTCCTGAAAGAGAAGAAGACGTTGCAGGCATTCCTTG
Organism: Anthopleura sola; assembly: GCA_023349425.1. NCBI lineage: Eukaryota > Metazoa > Cnidaria > Anthozoa > Actiniaria > Actiniidae > Anthopleura > Anthopleura sola. Next base: position 2,690,499 of record JALHLI010000022.1, read on the forward strand.
GCCATAATCTGGAGATCCTGTGGGTGGTGCACCTGGGGTTTGGTAACTACCACCATACCCTACAAGCATGATCATGACGCAGTGTCAAGAATTGAAACAAACATTCTCACTGGTGTCACGTCTGGATTGCTAAAGTAAGAGTACGGCATGGCTTATCTGGTGTTTAGATTTTACTGTGCTATGTGTTGTACAGTTAACAATTCCACAAGTTTTTGACTTTTTTTATATATTTTTTGTAAGAATTCATGTTTTTCTGAGTTTATATTTTATTCTTATAAAATTCTTGCACTCAAAACAAAAGAAAATGACTATTTACGAATCCCTCCAGATTCAGTTTTGGTTTGTTTGTCTGAGTTTTTGCCTATACACGCATCAAGCATTCCACACTACTGCTCTAGCACATGCTCAGGGGATTAAAAAGTGAGATAATATTTTGTAAAACATGTTATATTTTAGTTGCATGTTTCTTGTCAAAAACAATTTTCATTAAATATTCAAGATCACATACTGTTAAGCAGATTTTGAGTCAAATATACCAAAAAATTGCATATTTTAAAAATATTATCCCACTTTTTAATCCCCTGAGCATGCACTTAGAGCAGTAGCGCAGAATGCTTGATGCATGTATTAATAGTAAACGTGTGCTTCGCTATTAGGTATCGGCACTTCACTTGGATGTTTTGTAAGGTAGAGTGTGTACATTGCTGTAATGATATCAAGACATCAAATTGAAGCGACAATACTTAATTGGTTAGTGGTAAAGAGCACAATTCAGAGTTGTCAAAAACACATCAAAAACATGTGGAAGTGTTCATGATATTGGACGTAGCACAGTAAGAAGGGTTGAATAAAGCGAGCAACATTGCACAAGTGGTCACATGGTGCAATCTCTCTTGTGATGTGCATGAAAAATCACATTGTGCCCTCAACAAGTTTGTTTAGACCCCTTCAACGTGATTTCAAAGCTGCTCAATTTGGAGAACAAAACAAAAGAATTTCAATCTCCTGAGAATTGGAACCTATTGTTTTATCCTCCAAATTGAGCTGCATTCCAACGTGCTGCAAGGGGTCTATAGAGAAATTCTGAATAAACAAAGTGATTGATCAACCACAACTACACCATATGAATCAATTATTACCTGGTGTTGCTCCATATGAAGGCGCAGCAGGTTCTCTTCCAGCACCCACACCATAACCAGCCATCTGAGGGGCAGCTCCATAAGCACCTGGGGTATACCCTGCTCCACTTGCTGGGGCTCCGCCCATCGGCATACCAGTTGCACCATATCCTTGAGGTGTCTGGGGAGCTAAATTCAGAAGTTGCCTTATTCAGAAGTTGTCTTATTTGGTGAGACTTTTTTTATTTTGATATAATCATTATTATCAAGGTAAAGCACCTTATTAATAATCATATTTAAAAAAAAAAATCTATACATGGCACATTTACTACGGTTCTCGATATTCTGCAAACTCTGTTATTGGGAGTTGCCCATTGGAATTTTATTTTTTCAATGCTGCCAGTCAAAAATATAGAAAGTGCCTACTGATTAGTTTTGATTGATGGCAGCAAAAAAAAAAAAAAAAATTCACCACAAGCGATTGAAATATCCAAGTTCACAGAATATTGAGAATCACAGTAAAGTTTGTTGAACTGTGAAACAACCTATGGGCTGACCAAAAACAGGGCACTTCAAAAATCAAATTGTGTTGGGATGAAACTGGAGATTGGAACTGGAAAAAACAACTTAGTAAATCAAAGGCGACCCAACAAACTCTACTTGCATTTGATGCCGAGCCAAGGAATCAAACCCAAAAACCTTGCTACGTATATCCCCCCTTGTTTTGCAATATTGATGAAGTGTAAAATGAATAATCTAGGAGCCACTTACCACCATAGCCAAAGTTAGCACCAGCCCCTACGGCACCATATGCTCCATAACCAGCATTAGCATTATATCCACCACGCCCTACACCTGCCATGGCTCCAGCTTGTTGGTGATAAGCTATAAAGATAATCACAATATTCTATTACAAATAGGACATGGTTTTGGGGGGGGGGGGGGCAATAACAACTGCATTTAAGTCATGTCAAAGCTTTACTGTAGGCAACTCATAAAAAATGTTTTGGCTAAAAACAGGGGGCTTGGGAATTTCTCCAAATTTTAAACACTGAAATTACATCAAATTCAGGCAAGTTTCTTTTGTTTTTTTGTGAATAAATCTGGATTGAACCAAGACTCTTCTAAATTTAGGAAAAGCTTTCAATCAGAATAGGTGACAAGTTTATGTGAAATACCTAGCAGGTTTTGCCGGCCACTGGCTGCTATTGAAAACCCTGAGATAAATGCAGGGAGTAAAAGCAGAGAATCTGGATAAATCCCCTTGACACTCATGTACAGGAGACAACTAACAAGCAACTCTACTCGCATAAGATGATGAGTCCCATGAATTAAGCTATGACCACATCAATGAGATGCGGTGCAGTAGCAATACATACCTGGTTGCATTCCATATTGCTGTGGATACTGTCCACGCCCCATAGCGCCCTGCATCCCATGTACTGGGGTAGCCAGTGGGTTAGCCTGTCCACCAAAGGGGGTCTTTGGTTGTCCAACTCTGTGCTCTGCCTTTTTAACCTCAACCTGTAAACCAATCAAGAACAAGAAAATATAAATATACTATAAGAAAACCCATAAGAACTGAAGACCAATGACCAAGCAGCTCACAACACGATACTAACACTGGAAAACTACAACTAACAAATACAAACCCCCAAACTAAGGTAATTGGCGTGATCTAGGATAATTTTAGTATAGTACCCTTGGATTTCCAAGCCCTTATTATAAGAGTCATGAACATCCAAGGATGTATTAAAGTATTAAGCTAAATACTCTAATTCGTAATTGAATTTGTAAGTTAATTAAGCCTAAATTAAGCTAAAAATATGCTAGGTGTTCAATTTAATTTTAGGTGTTTGTCTCATATAAAGTTAAAATATGCTATTTGGAATAAATTTGCTTTAATTGGAAGTAAATGGAAAATGATTAATTTTATTCCCCTTCTCCTACAACATTAAACATACAACACAGCACCACGTCAACATCAAAATAACAGCCAACGACCACAGACAAAAGCAAAAACAGAAACTTCAAGTGTAAAAATGGTAGCTTGATGACAATTTTTTTTTTCAAAAACAGTAATAATAAAATTTTATAGATTCAATCACTTTATAATTTCTTAATTGTCCTATTTACGAGGAAAAAGGAAACTAATGATTGATAATTAGCCTTGAAGTTTCTGTTTGAAATCAGTGTAGGATGGAGAAAAACTCTGATCAAATAATCAATTATGTTCATTTAAATGATAAAATAATTTTCACACATATAATCTAAGCTCTATCTTTGAACAGAGTTTTCCCATACGTAACTGTAACATGAAACGTACAAACCAAAAAGTACAATGAAAACAGACCCAAAATACAAAAGCACGACAACAACAGGGACAAAGACAACAATGATTTTTTGTAGTTCTGTATTGTGATTTTGAACTAGCTGGTATGAATTTAAGAAAATCATTTTCTAGAAATTGAAAAATCAATAGTTGTAAGCCCTCATACACAAGAATTTTTAAATTTTTTGAGCAGAGCCTCTTTAAAATTTGATTGGATGCAAGGCTTACCATAAGATACAAGAGAATTATCACAAATTCCATTGAGAGAAAGTCTGGGTCTATAGTAGATATCAAATTTACACTCCATTGCCTTCAAACAACACTGCTTTAAGTCATGGCAACTGGGTCAGTTTCTATACATTTGCTGTGTTGTTGACCTGATTACCTCAACAAGAAACAACTGTTTGAAGGCAATGGAGTGCAATGCTGATATCTGTTATAGACCCCTTGCAGCACATTGGAATGCAGAACTTTCAATTTGGGGGACAAAACAAAAGGTTTCAATTCTCAAGAGATTGAAATTCTTTTGTTTCGTGCTCCAGATTGAGCTGCTTTCATGTCGCATGAAAGGGTCCTATTGTAATCATGAGATGTTTTATCAACAGCTAGTTCAATGGTAACAAATCCAATAAAGAACTACAATAACAATGATTATCATAGAGCTCTAACTACACCATTTTTCCATTGATTTGATGATAGTGCATATCAACTGCCTTGTTAACTGCTTCCTTTGTATCAAATGTTACAAACCCAAAGCCTACCATAATATAATAGAATAGTAAAGACGTTAATTATAAGGTGCGTTCCCTCGTAGGTTGACAATACTTTTTATAATTCTTGTAGAAACCCAGACGATTGACATGAGCCATGTATATAATTAAATAAGCAATATCTCCATGGCAACAAGGTTAGAAATTATTTGGGAAAAAACAACAGTAGTTATCACAATAACAAGATAAATACATTTGCGGCAGCAGCAACAAGAGCAGCGTCAGTAGAAGCAGAAGATAACAGCAACAACAACAACAGCAGCAGCAACAACAAAAGCAGCAGCAACAACAAATAAGGCAGCTACAATGACATTAGAGACACCCAAAAATCCATGAAAAAAAAACACAAGGTAGAAAACTAAGTTGTATTTTGAAACTAGGCAGAAAAATCAAAACTAAGATAATTCTTAAAATGCAATATCTATTATATTGTATGGAATCTAGGTATTAAATGATAGAAATAAACTTGGAATTGTTACAGCCATTTTCAGTTACACATGCTAGTTTGAGTCAAAATGTCTCGTCTCCAGACGTGAACTTGGTGGATGTCAATCAAAGACATTTCTAAGGTAACCAGCTGTTCATCGGCACCGAGTAGTTCCGAATATTCGACAATCATCAAGTTATTTTAGGACTCGCTAAGGTGAAGGAATAAATAAATAGCCAAAACTTTGTGTTAATGCAATATTATAAAAGTTAAAAGCTGTACCTCAAGACAACTCTACATGAAGCATGGATGAAGCATTTGGCATGAGAAATATTCTTGATTCAAAAAACAGACATACACTGAATGTGTTTTCATCTACCGGCCATTAAAATTTAGATTTTGCTGTGAGAGGCAACTAACAGAAAGCTTTAAACGACAATCATTCTTGTAAAGATTTGGTTTTGTCTGGCAGAACAATTTATTCATGACCAAATTGCATTTTTTATATGGGTAAGTTTTATAATAAATAAAAATAATAATAAAAAATAAATAAAATTTTAAAAAAATATTCTTCCCTTACGAAAGTTTGTACATCTGAGAAACAAAGATCATGGAAATCTATTGAAATACTTTTGATTAATGTCCAACAAGTTCACATCTGAGGTGAGATATTTTGTCTCGAACTGACATGTGTGACTGAGAACGGCTGTAATGTTATTAGTTTTTTAGGAATAAACCTTAGAATGGTTGACGATTGTATAAATAAAAGTAAACTATAAAAAAACTAACTTCTTATTTGTCTCCAGTTATATTAAGCGTTAAGGTATTTTATTGTGGTTTCCCTTAATAAACAATGTAAATAACCAAAAAAATGTGAAGTTTAGTGAAATAACTTTAGTATTTTTGAAAGAGTTAGTATAATATTCAGATACACATATAGAACACCACCAATATACAAGACCAAAGATAACACGACACAACAATGCACAGAAAACTATAAAGATTGAAGGTTTGTTAAGACAAAAGCTATAGTAGGATAAGGCTAAGGGTTAAATAGATGTAGTAGGGCTGTATCTAAAATAATAAATAAAACCACACTCAGTTAGTACTAAATATAGAATATAATAATAAAATTTTACAACGCATGATGAAGTTTCAATTTCTCAATACCAGAAAAATTCCCACGGCACATCAATTCAAAAATGTTAAAGTAAGAAATGAAATATGTTTTGAAGTATTTTTCGTAGATTAGAATTGAAACATCATCATGTTTGCAGCTTGAACAATTAAGATACTTCTCTCCTCAACAATAAGGTATAAGCTCAAAATAATTTTCATTTTCCAAATAAACTTATTCCAAGTTTCTGTACAAATAAACATTTTTCCTAATCACAATTTTTTTTCAATTTACAATAATATTTTATACAATGTCATATTTTCAATGTAGTTGATAATTTTTTATTTTTTTTTGAGGTTACTAGAATTCATGTGGCTTGTCAAATACATAAATACTTAGCCTATGTATCCTATTGCAAGGAGAGTTAACAATAAAATACATATTGATATACCATCCCAGATACAGTAATATTGTCAATAAATTCATCCCAAAAGGTCAAACTCTACTCTCCATTGATTAAAAATCAAACTCAAACTTGGACTACAGATATCCAAGGTCATGCATAATATGATATGACCTCTCTATTGGTATGCTCATAATCAATAAAGAAAGTACTGTAGTTAAATAGTTATTCTCAAATATCTTAGAAAATACACTGATTCCGAACACGACAGACATGAATAGATGGCCTGGGTGAAGGGGATGAAAACAAGGCTAGTCAGTCATCTATGACCTGTGTTCTTTATTCACCATTCAAGCTTCATCTTTGTTACTGGTGTTTACATCCATTAATAATATTGTTTTTACACTTCCAAGGGAAAAGCCAGCTTTCCACAGATGACTGACTAGCCTCGTTTTCACCTCCTCGATCCAGGCCGTCTGTTTGTGTCCACCATGTGTGGAATCAATGTCCCTTTCAGTGGAGTGTTAGTTACGACAGTGTTGGACAACACATCACTGAGATTGATCCATTATTATGATTTTAGAATGTTTACCAAACAAGTAAAAATAATAAAGCTTTGGAATAATTTAGTAGGGCTTTTTCCCCTGAAACCAAATGGATTTATTATGTACTTGGATGTATTGTATTATATTTATTTTTGGTAATGTAGTAATGAACTCACCTCTTGGTTTTTTCAACGTTTTGTCTGATATCAGCTGAACATTTTTAACCTACAACACAACCACAGAGTTACCAAAAAAAGTTTACAAGGGCAGATTTTGTAGTGTGAAAAGTCACATCACACAACAGTTACAGAGTGGTGCAAACATGGCACCAAATGTAGAATGTTTTCATACATGGAATGGCATTAAGATGGTCACAGCAAGGCGCAGTCCATACTGTAAGTTTTTCATAGTCATATGAGAAAATTAATGCTCTCTAACCCTTAGTAATTTATCACTGAAACAAGGAAAGAGATTTTTGATACTAACTTCACCATAAAGACTATTCATGGGGAGAGTGTGCTGTATATCTATTCTTATCATCAAAGGAATCCTACATGGATCAGGTTAGACAAAATACTGCAGTTTCAAATTTCCTGTTGCTCAGGGTTAACCTTGATTTTGTGTAAAATATTCATGTTTAAAGCGAAGGTCCATAGAACTTCAAAATGTTTGTATTGTTGAAGTTGTGTATTCTTTACTCTAGTGTTTCAAGGCTTGAAAACAATAACAACCAGTCAGTTGCCCACCATGACGAGTTTTAGTTTCGGCTTGGTCATAACCCATTTCTGGCTCAACATTACTGGTCAAAATGACCGTGACCCATTCCCGTGACCGGCTGTTATTTTAAGCCCTGCTGTTTTGCAGCTGAAATGAGGCTCACCCTGGGTAATTGAGTTTATAACCAATAAACATAGCAGCATTTCAGGAATTTAAAAAAGATTAATTGAATTAAGGGGGTGAGACCACATGGAATCTGAGCTGTGTATCAATGTTACATCATAATTGTCATTATACAGTGATTTTCATCAAAAAAACTCTACTCACCACAGCAAATCCACTGAAGTACTGTTTAATGTCCTCTTCTGTAGTCCCAACAGCGATACCACCAATAAAAACCTTTAATTCATTGTTGTTGATTTTTTGCTAAAAAAAGAAAACAAAAAAATTAACTTTTTTTTTGCCCATATATACCTGTATTTTCAAGAGGGATTTTGAATGCAAGCTTTCCATCCAATGCTCATTTCCGTAGTCTTCCCACGATCCCTTATGATCCCAGCGCGAGCTTGAGGTCAGGGTAAAATTTGCATATTTTTTATACATTTTTATGCTAATTTTACCCTGACATTTTCTGATGGGAATTGTAACAAAATTTTAAAATTTACATTTCACACAATTTGATATGTATCACATATTGTGGACTGAGAATTTGCACTCTCGGTAATATTGGGTGGTCTTTCTATTTAGGAGTTAATTTTGACATGACTGCTGGTTTTAGAGGGTAGGAACCCATGGCCTACATGTATTTTTGCCAAGACAGGGTTCATGTTAATGCAGAAATCTTGCATTTTTATGCAAGAAAAAACTAAAAGAAAATGCATTTTGACAATTTATTTTCATCCGGGACCCTAGAGCTTCATTTCTTGCCATTGCACTAAACTCCTTGCTAACGAAAAATTGCGATCTAGAATCCTATCAAAAATGTTAGGGACCCCAATGTGCCTACACACATGGGTATAAGGGCACACATTACAAAGTCCTAGCGCAACCCCTGAAAGAGCTACTGGTATTCTAAGAAAGCTATGTTGTGTCATAGAATGGTCAAGCTTATAGAAGCTTTCAAAAGTTAAAATGTTATACCTGTACTACTCCTGATTGCTGTGCTTGTCCTGGTCCTCTTGGTACGGCAGGCTTGGGATCAATCTTAAATCAAAAACATAAGATCTCAATATGTGAACATTTTTGTGATTTTAATATGTCACAAAAATTTTAACATAAAAATCACAACAGACTGTGATTGGTTAGAAAATTTAATGCTGTGCAGCTGAAAAGGGCTATTATAACACTTTACTTACATTCTTGCCATCAAGGTGGTGAACTGGAGTATTGACGACTTCCTGGACAGTCGATGGATCACTGAATGTTACAAAACCAAACCCTCTACAAAAAATGTGAGATTAATTTATGAGGGTTAATTTACTAGTAGTAATTTATACAAATATATTGCTGTTCTCTTACAAGCTTAAGACACAACTTGACTACATGCAAAGCTTAAAATTGAGCTTTTTGTTAGTCATAGCTCAGTAGCTTGCTTGGCACTGATCAGCCATGAGGGATGGTGCATCATAGACTCAAGGTTTACAGCAGATTCTGTCATTGAACAAAGTATGGCAGAACACAAGAAAAGTGTTAGGAGAAGCTTGCCGCATAGCTGAGTGCTTCTCAACACTTCTCGAGTGTTCTGCCAATCCCCAAGTGCTTTATAACTTCACACAGCACAGCATTATTTTTTTTTCATAAAATACAAATTAGAGTAGCCATTATTTTGGATTCCAATAAAGGCAATTGAAACTGAGCAAGTGTGCTTTTATAATGCACGCCCTCCCAACCAATCAGAACGTGAGATTTATAACAGTTATCTTACCTAGAATGCTTGCTGACAGGATCTGTCATTAGTACACAATCTGTGACTGGTCCAAACTTTTCAAAATACTCTTGTAATGATTCTGCAAAAAAAAATCATGTAATCTTATTTAAAATTTTAACTTCCTCAACTCTTAATCAAAGTCTTTCTCATGAGAAAAACCTACAAGATATAAGCTTAAATTTAACAACAACTCACGTCAGTGAACATCAGTGAACATCATAGAAATGTTTTGACTTAAGTCTATCTTGTTTTTCATTTAGTTCTTAATAAAAAAGAATCAATTTATAGATTAATAAAGGAGTATTCATGGCTTACCTTTGCTTGTATTGGGTCCCAAACCACCAACAAAGATTTTTCTACGAAAGAAAGGGAAAAAAACCTCGTGGTTTAAGAATTAAAGCGACTCTTCGAACAGTGACATTTCGAATAAAAAAACACCAAAAACAAAGAAATACTCGTTGAGAATTTCAGAGAATGATTATAAATTCTTCTTACCCGATATCATCGCCTTTTCCAGATCCTCTGATAGGCATTATGGTTTATTTTTTGGTTAAAAGTTGACAAAAAGTTTAAAATGTGAACCAAGATGGCGGTGTAAGAGTCAAAGACTAAAGCACGCGCTGCTCTCACGTGAAATACCCGTATGTAGTTAACATAGGGCATGATGGGTAGGATTGTAAAATGTTGAGGGGAGGGGAGGGGAGGGGGAATGACTACTCAATAATTTTCTACTTTTTTCTATTTTTCCTCGGCCTCGATTTCTTTTTTTTTTTTTTTTAATCTTACCTTAATTTATTCGTTTTGTTTTCCTTTCATTCTGTTTCTTTTCTTTAAGTTTCTTTCCTTTTCTCTTTTCATTTTTTCCTTTACTCTTCTTTTCTCTTTACTCCCTTCTCTTCTCTTTCCTTCCCTTCTTTTCCTTCTCTTCTTTTTCTTCTCTTTTCTTTTCTCTCCTTTCCTTATCTTCTCTTCCTTGTCTTATCTTGTTCTTGTTATTTCTTTTCACTTCCTTTCTCTTTTTCATTCAATAAATTTATACTTCTTTGATTGATTTTAGTTACTTCAAAAAAATAAATTGTTTGACTTTGTTTGACTGAGTGCGCTGTGTGATCTCCACCAAACTGGGCTGCCTGTGTGGTTCTATATATTATGCATCTTTTGTGGCCTACCTGTGTGGTTCCATCTAGTATGTAACAAATTCTTTTACCTTATCAGCTTCTTCGAGCATGAAAGAAAAAAAAGTAAAGGCAAATACTTTACTTTAATCACACGGGGAGTAGTTGCCCAATTCTCCTGAGTCAGGGGCACTTGAAGGTACCCCCTCAAACTGTCAGTGTTCCTGATATTATGGATATTTAAAACTGAAGCTACACAGGAAAGAGAGAAGTTGAAACAGCCTAACTATTAGTAACTAACTAATCTGAGAAGTAAGTGGAATTTTGATGTTCCCAAGTGCAAAATAGACCGAATAACACTTTTCTTTGTAGTAATTACTGTAATTAGAATAATATTTCATTGAATGTATATACTGTACATAGTAAATGGCTCGAAACCTCTGACCTGCTTGTTTATAATAATTAACTTCCCATATGGTGTGTCATCAGTCACCTCACAGACTTACAGTAAATCTAACTATTGAGGTCTCAGTGTTTTCTATATACCAAGAGTGATAACCCCCCCCCCCCCCCCCCCCCCCCCACACACACACACTTGGTCCAAGGGTGAGGTCCAGCAAACTCTACTCGCATGCGATTCCAAGTCTGGGATGTAAATCCCAGACCCCAAAGGTGAAAGATGAGTGAATAACCACTACTGCACCTTTGATTCTACCATATATAAACATACATATATGATTATACATACAATGCATGCTTGACCAAGCTATATACATCATGATCATTTACAGGACTGTACTAGCCCAGCTAGTGAACTGTCTCTGTCCAATAAGATATCTGATATATCCTAGGATCTGCTATTGTACTAAGTTACTCTAAGATTATTATACTGACAGTTAAATTTTAGATTGATAAAAATGGCTATTCCATTCAGTGGTTATAATCTAAGAAAATTAAGAATTGAACTAAATGAGGAAATTCCTAGGTAGATAGTCTACTGATAAAGAGCCCTCTTGTGCTCAATCTTTGATCATGGGCTTAGTAAACTAAGGAATAGGAAAAAAACTGCAACCAAGATGTTAGTTTTGATATTGGTTGTTGCTGTGCCCCAAAAACCCTTTCCTCTGCATAGATATTTGAATTTAAAAAAATGATTAAGAATCCTCCCAACAAATGCAAGAACCTGACATTCACATAATTTTGTCTTTTTCTTTCAGTTCAGAACCAGACTAAATATAGAATCTGCAATCCAGCTTCTGATGTAAAATTTCCGGATTCCCTTGAAATATATAATATACCAGGTCCTGTATCTATAATACATGATTATGTTTCTATCCTTACTATAAAATTCCTAATAGAAGCCTACAGGCCTTATTACAGTGTAATTTATAATCAGGGCCACTTAGACATGCAGAGAGAATGCCAAGAACCAATCAAAATGTAGAACGAAAACAATGCATTCCAACTCTGGGTAGTCAAGCCAATCAGAAACCTGGACAGCATGTGAGTTGTTTACACATTCCTCTTTATCTCATGGGAATCGAAATGATTTTGGGATGCATTGAATTGGATGGACTCAATGTTGAAATGCTATTGTTTTTCAAGTAAGGTTTTTATCTATCTTTACTACAAAATTCATAATAGAACCCTACAGGCCTTCTTACATTACAAATACTATAACCGGGGCCACTTAGACAGCAGGAACCTAACAAACAATGAAAATATAGAAGGAAAATAATGAATTCCAACTTTGGATAGTCAAGCCAATCACAAACCTGGACAGCATGAGTTGTTTACATGATCCTCTTTTTCTAATGGGAATCGTAATAACTTTGTTAGGGACTCATTGTTGAAATGCTATTGTTTTTTATGGTGTTTGATTGGCTTGACTAGCCATAGTTGGAATGCATTGTTTTCATTCTACACTTTGATTGGTTCTCGCTGTCTAAGTGGCACCTGTTATAGTAACTGTTAGTCTCCTTTGCAGCCGTTCTTAGTGTCCGTCTTGAATCCAATGCCTCCCCACTAGAAGGACACTAAGAACGGCTGCAAAGGAGACTTTGTTATAGTAGTCGCACTGTAATATATGTCACTTTAGCCCACTAGTTAGCCATTAACTTTAGCTTGCTAAAGAATTTCTTGATTCCTTTCCTTGACTAGTACTTGCATTGTTTATTTAGTGAAACTTGTTTGTCATCAGAGCCACATAAACTTCGATAGCATGTGGAAAATAAGCATTTAGCAAAAAATCATCTTCCCACATTTCTTGGATACTTTCTGGCTACTCTTTCATGACTGTGTTCGTAGACATTATGAATGAAATGAATTAATCTTTATAGGATCTTGTAGTCATAATCCTTTTTTTTTTCGCACTTCCATCTACATGCAGTGTATTAATTCCACCATAAGTGGTCCATAACATGTTGTCGTAAGGTTTTAGGCGAATCATTCCATATACTAAAAAAACATCTGCATTACCATCAGAATCATCAAGTTCCAACTACCATTACATGTATGTCATTCAATTCTTTCAGGGATTTTCTTAACATCTGATCTTTGTAATGACTATTACTAGTATCGGTGACACTTGAGTTCTGTTTTTGGCTTTCTTATGAAGGTATTTATAGCTCGTTAAAAAATTTCTTCACCTTTGGTCTTGACTTGTGCAGTTTGTAAACTTTGACTTTCTTGTAGACTTCGATAATCAAACGTGGAAAATAATCAAATATACCATACTTGTTCCACCAATCTTGTATTCCCGAATCATATTCGTTGATATGTTGATAAATATTACGAATAAAACTAATTAAGTCTGCAACTCTACAAAAATTGTAATTCTGCCTTCCCCCATGTGGTTTTCCATTATATGTGGCCCAGATCTGGCCATATGTCGATGGATCATTCCATGTTGCACTGGATACAATTCCACTGAACTGCATCTCTATTTCATACCCAAATTCCGTTAAAGGATATTGATATCTCATGGCAAATTCTGGCTCATTTCCAAGAACAATAAGAAAATCTTTCTTTGTCTTCTTTGCCCAGAAAAAAGGATGAACCAACACATCATTTGCAGAGGGCCGATTGCTGGGATCACTGTTCAGCATCAGTTGTACAAGATCATTAGCTTCAGGAGTGAGCGAATCATCAATCATCACATTTCCACTCCTAATGTTTCTTTCTGTTTCCATGAGGACTTCCTCTGGAGTTTTTGGTGCAGAGTTATCAGGGGCAAATGGATGTTTTTTGACTGACAAAAGGTAGTGAAGCACAAGCCCACAGGAAAAGACATCAGACTCTTTGGAAAAGGAAGTGTCATAATATTTCACAACTTCTGGTGCAACCCATCCTATTCTCAAGCTACTCGTCTTGCAGTTTCCAATCTTTAGGCATAAGTTTGGTGTAGTTTGGTAAAACACAGTTCTTGGGTTAATGTTACCATGAACTATACCTTGAGATTGTAAGAACTGCAGGCCCATTACCAAGCATCTGCAAAGTTTGGTGGAATCCTCTGTGCCTGTAGCCTTATCAAGGTAATACTCGAGATTCCCTTCCATCAATTCAAAGACTACATAATGAAACTTAATATCTTCCTCGCAAAACAAATATTGAACAATCTGCTCACATTGTGCTAATGGCACAAGAACATTTTCCGAACCATTTGTGTGTAGCATCTTTGACTTATCAATACGCTTGACAGCTACTTCTCTTTCTTCCTGGAAAATGCCAACAAACACAAAACTGCCTGAATTCCTATCCTCATCTAAAGCCTCTGGATAGAAATATAGACTACCAATGTTTTGAAATTTGACCATTTTTGCAACCAGTTCCAGTTCCTCGTAGTACCTCTGGGAGGACGGTTTCCAGTTTTTAAGAACCACAGGAAGCATACCGTGGTCCACTGAGGCTGACAGGAGATCTTTGAGAATAGGACAATTATCTGACAAATCAAGACAGGATTCACCTGTTTTTCCAGCAGCGTTGATATCAGCTCCACACAAAATGAGATGCTGAGCAATTTCCCAATGCACAGAAGTCTTGACACTTTCTTCAGGTAACTCCAGCATGTTCCTGCAACAAAAGTGCAGAGCAGTGTCTTTGTCGCTCAAGCTTTTTTGTGCAAGACTTTTTCGATACTTTAACAAGGTCTTGACAAGATCAACTTTCCATTCTTTGTCTGTGGACTTGTCTCTACAAATAGTGATGAGAAGAGGTACTCCAATAATTGCATCTGTATCTCTGTGCACAAGCTTCAGCTCACATGCAACTTCAATCAGGCCTTTGGCAAGACATTGTGCTCCTTCCTTGACTAGGATACTCAAAACAGAATTTCCTTTCTCATCAGCAGTCCATGGATCAAGTTTCTTTTTGAGCACTTCTCGCCAGAACTCAAGTGGATTTTGAGTAACGTCTGGATACAAATGACCACTCTTGAGGCAATTATTCTTCATTGCAGCAGCAAGAAGAGGTTTGCATCCCGATGAGTCTGTAAAGTCTGACTTTGCTCCATCGTCTAACAAGAGCTTGACAGCAGTCCAGGTTCTGCACATATGTAGAGGTGTCTGTTCTTGCTCATTAGGGTGGTTTAGCCTTATTCCACACTTTAGAAGTAGTCTTAAAATATGCCTTAAACATTGTTTAAAACTGTAATTACCGAACAAGTTTACACTGTATTCACTGGGCTTGGCCAAGGCAAGTGATGCCCACAGGTGAAGTGGTGAATTAAGATGCATGTCTCTCTTATTCACAGCCACTTTACTGTTGCTTGATTGGGAAAAAAGTTCAAGGGCATCCATAATTTCATTCCAAATTAATTGTTTCTGCCTTTTACTGCTAAAAGAACTGAAAATCTTTTGTTGACAAAGATGGAGAGCCAAATGAAAAACTGATTCTTGTTCCTCAGTTGTTTCACATAAACTTGATCCACTCTCTAAAAGAATTTTAGTTAATAATATTAATGGGGGAACAGTTAAGAAATCTTTAGCATCAAAAATATATACCTAATACACTAAAAGTTAATTCTCTTTTAAACCAGAGATTGTTTTTCCTTGCGTAAATATTTTGATAAATTTTACCTGGCTAAAACATGTTCAAATTGCTGCCAGAATAACTTTCAAATGAATGCATATTTTTGCTCGATATGGTAGGAGTGTATTTATTTATTTATATTTGAAAGAGAATTAACTTTTAGTGTATTAGGAAGGGTTTGTTTTGGAGTATTTTAATAGTAATTCGGTTTTTCCGAGTATCTCTCGGGCCACCGTAACTTTCAACGTGCGAAAATCACGGCTTTAGAATATTTCAGCGAATTACTTGAAATCTAACAGATTGATTTTCTTTAAAATAGTTGGAATCGTTTTGCAATAGCTTGAAGTTGATGATATCGTTTGCCACTTGTCTAGGTCTCATCGAGTTTTAGAGTTATTCGATAAAAACCAATTTCAACAATATTTGTTTATCTTTGCCAAGGTAACGTCAATCAAGATGAAATTAACATCATTTTAAAATTTCATCTTAGCTCTATAACTGGTCCAAAAATCAAGTATATAGGTGTAAGTTAAGACTATGAATAAGCCAAATGAAAATGAAAGGTATGGTCTGAAAAATACTATAGGAAGCCACCTTAAAACACGACACAATTCGTGTTGTAAGCGTGGCGTAAGCGGATTGCATGCGACAGTTGTAAGTAAAAGTTGTACCGTGTAAATCGGCCTATATAGTCAAACCTAAAATTAAAACAATGCTGGAGCCGGTTGTACGAAGCCTGGATAAAGTTATCCACCGGATAAGAGTTATCCAGTGTATAGAATTTGTATAGGTTTTATCCTCTGGATAAGGATTTATCCGGTGGATAGCGCTATTCAGGCTTCGTACAACCGGGCCCTGGAGTGTAAATACTAATGTTTAACAACACCATTGACCAACCACTGAACAAAGCAACAAACCGATATATTTTTTACCTTTTAAATCCATTGGTTTGTCTTTAGGAACATCTCGTTCACAGCATACTGAGTGCCTGCGCTGACTTTTAGTATCTCTTAAGTCCATTGCTCTGTCTTTAGGAACATCTTGTTCACAGCTTACTGAGTGCCTGCGCTTGATATTTTGCGAGAAATATATTCTACGTTTCATATCCAACAGGATAAGATCCCAGAGAACTTCACGGTATTCTTCCTCATCTATCGTAACCTCCACGCCAATCTCTTCTCCTTGGCTTAATGCCTTCAATTCTTTCATCTCATTAAAGGCTTTTTTAAGGGATTTTTCCAACGAGCCATCCTTGTAGCTCTGCCATAGCCGTTTTAGTGATGAAACGCTTGAGACTTTCAAGACGAAAACAACCGAGCTTAAATGAAGACCAAGTAATTGAAACCCCAAATCCACAAATGTTGGAAGATTTTCCAGTCTTTCAGGATTTGTCCCATATATATACATAAGAATTGCACCTGCTGTTCCTAATACTGTTCCCGCTATTACTGTCTTCAACACAGTCTTCAAACGTATAGCTGTAGAACTTCTCGTGTCATCACTTGAACATGCCGCTTCGAATTTCTCAACTTTTTCCTTCAGTTCTCGTAATTCAAGCTCCTCAGCTAACATCATTAATAACTTTACATTGTAAGCTCCTATAACTCCTCGGTCTTCCAAGGTTTCTACAAGTTTTTGTACAGTATTGATTTCTTTTCGTTCATTTTCCGTGAGTTGAGAAAGAGATGCACGAAAGCGATCTTTGAGGTCATCCAGAGTGTCTCTTCCATTTTTAATGTAGTCGTCAAGGCAACGGATAGTTTCAAGCCTAAGCTGGTCGTACAAGAAACGCACTTTCAGGTCTTGATGTTCAATGGCTGCTGTAACATATACATATAAGCGACGTACTTTATTATCTAATTCTTAAATAAATAACGAGTTGTTTTAAGCATTGCTGGTGAGTTAAGAATACTTTACTTTATTATAGTCAGGTCTGTTAGCAAAAAGATCGTGCACTTTTGAGTACAAGCAAGTTTTAACTTCAAGTTTTAACGCCAACATGGAAGATGTTTTAAAAAAAAGTCAGAATGGCGTTTACAGTTTGTCTTTTTGTTCCAGAGATATCCAGAGTTGCCCATATAAATTTTGATGAAAATTATTCATGTAGTTGAAAGTGTGGTGTACCTCCCCCCGACCACCATTTGTTGGCACCCACCCCTAAATGTGTTTAGTATGCCCCAAGTACATTTGTACCAAGTTTGGTGCTTGTACTTAAAAGTGCACGATCTTTTCGCTGACAGACCTGACTATTATGTACCAGCAGGAGAACCTCCATGCACGTATGTTTAAAGCAAGTTTCATAATGTTATTCGTCGTGCGTTCAAAGTTATGGAACAGGATGGTTTAGGAAATGCAAAGAATAACGCTATAGATGGGCTTACGATAAAGGACATTTATTTTGGGTGGTTGAGCAAAGTGACAAACCTATTGTTCAAATGGTTGGCACATTAACACCAAAATAAAATTATTTATGAACATTACGTCCACCTTTTGTTTGGTGAGCAATGTTGAAAAGTACCATCACGTGATAATGACCGTGCATAATGAAGTAAACACTAATAAACTTGTGGCCCTGACGAAGTTGAACAAAACCCTAGAACCATACGTTTCCAAACCATACCACTACATCACATTATCTATGGTGAGATGCTGGAAACGATTGAAATCAAAACACACACACAAAAGAATATAAAATGATACCTAATTGCCGATTGTCTCCTGGAAGGCCGGATGGTGGTGAATGTGGTACTGGGTCTCCTTCTGAAGGGCCGGGTGGTGGTGAATCTGGTGCTGGATCTCCTTCTGAAGGGCCGGGTGGTGGTGAATCTGGTGCTGGGTGACCTAAAAGGATAAATGTACAGTTATTTGAATTGTACATACAAAGGTATGGAAATCTTTTCCTACATTTCTATAACCCTTTTGCACTATCGTTCACGTCATAGTTTTTCAGTGAGAAAGGGAAGAGGTCAAAAAATACATGAATGAAGAATTGCGCAACACTCGGGATACTGAATCATAAAATCTAAGCTTAATATATAGTTTAGTTTAATGAGTTCGTCACCAAAATTATACAATACATCACGATACATAAATAATGGACACGTTAGCAAAATAAATCAACATTTTTCGAGGGCCACAAGTTTATTAGTGTTTCTACACTATTTCGTGTATACCCTCTTTAAATAAAGACATTATTACTATCATTACATAAAATAAAATGTAACGTAACCCATCAAATTAGAATATATATTTTGTTTTATTCGTTACCTTGACTTATTTCAAACATGTTAATTTTAAATCTGCAGTTGCCGTTGCTTTTTCTATAACATCCCACTATAGTTTTGTTATCGTTCAGGATAAGTGGTCCAGTCTCTTCCAGTTTGTTAAAAACCCTTCTGTCATTAGCATAGATGTCACTCTGTGATTGGCCTTGGCGCATGCTGAAGGAAATGAACTGAAGATAGCCATATTCCATGCCTATTCCATAAAAGCCCTTGCTGTGATCTAGTATTTGATTAATTCTAACTTCCTTGCTGTATTTCTCCAGAAACTTGCTTTTGTTTAGATCTTCAGAATCACAGCACAAAAAGAAATGTCCATCAAATGTAATCACCAATGGTTTTTCCACTGTACATGTTTTTGTTTTCTGTTGCGGTATGTTCCGTTTCTTTGAAATCTTTTCATAGCTAAATACAGCTTTGGTCACATCTCCTTTGAAGTCGCTAACAGGACTATAAAAAATATATTTTGTATTTGCAGGATAAAATTTATTCCTGTCGGCTGAATCATCTATGAATTTTTTAACGAAATGTCGAAGATTTTTATCGTTTTTTATAAAGCATCCTGGGATTTGGATGATTGAAGATTTCTTCAAATTTCCATCAGGCTTTTCCAGAATTGTCAAATCAACAGTGGCAGTTCCTGCAGTAGCCCAGTAAACCGTAGGCATTGCTGCTATACTGAAGATATACTGAAGATAAGCTGAAGAAAAAGGAAGAAAATGACGTTTAATGAAATCCAAATCTTCCTGTTTATGACCCCCTCCCTCCTCCCTACCCGGACCTGGTTGGCTGAGCATACCGTCAACGCCTAACGATTTGCAGATAATCTTAGATCATGGGCAACACATCTCGAAAAAAATACTTATTTATTAATTCATTAAGAAATGTTTTTAAAACTGGTCTTTATTCAGGTCTGTATAATCACTGACAATTCAGGTCCGTTAGTGATCATTCAGAGTTGGAGCACTGAAATATTCCATAGTTGACTCTCAGGTAGGCTCAGATTTAAACTATCTCCCTGATAGTTTAATGAAAAGACTCCAGAAAGTCCAAAAAGCTGCAGCTAGCTTCGTGCTTGGAAGATACGCTTCCTCTGAAGACGTCTTAGTCAAACTCAAGTGGCTTCCAGTAAAGGAACAACGCGAATGGCACCTACTCAAGACTACACATAAAGCTCTTCATCATTCCAAATGGCCGGGCTAATTGAAACTGAAAGTATTTCAACACAACAGAAAATTAAGATCTAGCAACAGCATACAACTAGAGAGGCCACTAGTAGCTAATGTATTGCAGGACCAAATGTCGCATCTCTTCAATGCATTACCTAGTGAAGTGAGCTGCAACCCAAACTTCTTTTTGTAGAGACACAAGGCAAATCTGTTATAACAGAGCACTTGAACGTTTCAAGTAATATGCGTGTATTTTGCCACCTATAGTTCCGTTAAAACATTATACTATTGTTATTGAATATGAGTGAGGCTCAGTGAGCGGCGTGAGAACTGAGTTGTTTAAGCCCTAGATGGATCTTTCTGGGGTCTTGGGTCCTCATGTCGCTCATTGAATCTCTTTCTTCATCTAGATATTTATTTACTTATTTATCCTTTCTTTCTTTTCTTGTCTAATTATAAATTTTATTATATATATAACTTATTATTTAACTCATATTTTTTACATACTTTACATATACAATTAACTTATATTTTTACATATTAGATAGATAGTTTAGGTAGGATGGCAAGTGAAGAGCCACTATGTGGATATATTGTCAATAAACCATTATTATTATTATTATTATTATTATTATTATTATTATTATTATTATTATTATTATTATTATTATTCTTATTCTTATTCTTATTATTATATTATTTCAGCCGTAAGGGTTTCATACGCGCCCGTGATACTCTCCCCCATGACGGCTGGGCGCGCGGCCTGTGAAGCGTGTCCGTGACGTATCATGTAGTTAGCATGAAAAACGGAAACGTAAGTGAAACTCGTTCTGTCAATAAATGAATAAACTTGTCAAAAAAAAAAATGCTTCACATTGTCGAGTCGTATTCTTTTAGTATTTTATGTATTGCATGTTTACGACGAGAAATGTCAAGGGAAATAACTCCCAGTAAAACCTGTGTTACTTTAAATAATCCACTGGAATGCATGAAATATGTAAAAAATAAAATGAAACTAATCAGCTTAAACTTAAATCGCTTGGCGGGAAACATCACCATGGCTAGAAATCCCTTTAGAATTGCTGACCAGCAACTCCCATCGTTATATTTGTGGATCTCCATGTTCAAGAGACTTAGAGAATCATTACAAGTATAAGGAAAAAGCTGAAGATCTAAAGAGTGCCATGCGAGAACGATTCAAGTCCAATATTGACAAACGAACTTAAGCGTGGACTTAAAGTGATTTTCTGGAGCCCGTAGGCAGAATTACGAAGAACATCTTCAGCAAGAATGATCTCTTTTAATGCCTGACGTTGAATATCCTTTAATTCATTTAAGGTGACTGCCTACTTTTGGACACTCCATTTGAGCCCACGATGAGCGCGTGCACAAAAACCGCTGAATAAAGTAAGAAATTTTATTGAGGAACCATACACGTTTTGAACTTCAACAGCGCAAAACCCTCAAAATTTTGCACGGGACTCTATACTTTTTATAAACTTAATTGAAAGAACTTCTACAAATCTAACTAATATCATTTTTTAAGAAAAGTTAATTTTTCTAACGCATGAAAAAATAGATTTTTGTATGAATTTTTGTTTGACTTTATGAGATTTTGAAATATGACAAACCGACGTATTTCTTTGTCTTAGTATTCAACAATATCCATGTGGTATTGTAGAGTAATTCACTAGCTGGCATTTGTGCATGATAGAGTCTGCAAAGAACTATTATAATAATATAATAACATAATATATTTATATAGCGCCATTTCCAGCAGTTCAATGGCGCTGTATGCAGTATAAAATGGTTCATATTTATAACAGAGTACGCTGATCTTATGAGTCGTAAATTTTTTTCTGATCACTTCCGGTGGCACAATTTTTGCTTCAAAAACTCGCGCGTTGGCATCCATTAAATGCTGATTATCTTGAAAACGAGCGCGGGACACCCCCTTTTTCTTTTCATATTCGGAATCAGCATTAAATTTCACTTTTAAAGATCGTAGTTTTAAAAAAAGTTTAATTTTTTTCCAAAAGTAGCTAGTCACCTTAAATCAAACAATCTTAGAGCATTTAAGCAAGCATTTTCAAAACGTGTTTCAAATAACTATGACTCCATTTTGTTTTACTGAACTTTAGTATATTAATTTAAGCCCCTCGACTTTTAAGGGGCAACTCGCTGATTGGTCTAGACAAACAATGCAAAGGTCGCGCGCCCAGCCGTCATCGGGGAGAGTACCGCGGGCGCGTACGAAACCCCGACGGCTGAAATCTGAGCCTAACTCTCAGGCGGATTCAAGCGAAAAATACAAGCTCTAGTACATCCAGAAACGAAAAAAAAATCCTTCAGGTTTCAATGCTAACATGGTCGAGCTGCTTAAAAAAAGTCAGAATGGCGTTTACAGTTTGTTGATATCTTTTTTTGTTGCAGAGATATAAAACGTTTTCCAAATATGCAAATTAGCGACTGATGACGTCATAAATGATAAAATGAAGTATATATTTGTAGAAATGAGACCAAAATGATGCATATTGATTTCATACAATTATAATGCCACTCCTGAACTTTATATAGGGATGCAATGATAATGTTCAATTGTTTGAAGGGCTTGGCACTTGATAAATGTATTTATAGATCAAATGTACATTCACGTAATACAAGGAATAAGAACACGCTAGAGATTTCATTGTGTAAATCCGCTGCTGGCCAGCGAAGTTTTGTTTATAGAGCAACTACCCTGTGGAACGCGCTGCCAGAAAATCTCAGAAACAATCATGTCTTTCATGCTTTTAAGACGTTT
The DNA here is from genome assembly GCA_023349425.1 of Anthopleura sola. NCBI lineage: Eukaryota > Metazoa > Cnidaria > Anthozoa > Actiniaria > Actiniidae > Anthopleura > Anthopleura sola. Next base: position 2,713,251 of record JALHLI010000022.1, read on the forward strand.
TACAAATTGTTTCTTACTAAAGGTCGGTTTTAATTAGTTGCATATATATTTATGTTTTGATCTTATAGTCTATATTTATATTTTTCAGATTGTGTAGTTTTATAGATTTAGTTTGTAATTAAGATGGCCCGCACCTACTGATTTGTTTGACGGGCATGAATTTCAATCGCGTCTTTTTGCAACAAAACCTTGTCCGATTTTCAAGAAATTTGCAGTCATGAGTCTTCAAGCCTTGAACTATGTATCAGTATTTGAGTCTGCGAATTGGGTAAAAATTTTGAGATAATGATGACCTTAAAAAATGGCTTTTTGAGGAAAAATACTCATAAATCCAAAAATTCAGATGAATTTTTTTGAATTTCATTGAGCCAGTGTAAAGGCATAGGAGAGTAGAAACAGCAAGTTTCGCGGCAATCTAGTCCTTAGAAGTTGCTACACAAACTTACGCTGGCTGTTAGGACGCAAAACTAAGTAATGAAAAACTACCGCCAAAGTCTCAACAAAATTTCAAAACCAACGAGAAACATACCTACTATTAGAAACACCAATGCCTACATTGTAACTTGTGAACAAAATATGCAGACATCAGAGGCTAAACACCAACGTTATCCTCAAGCAAACTGCGGAATAATTGTGACCACCACGTGTGACATGTTCGCGTGCAACTTGAACATTTCTGCGCGCGGCTCAAGTTGCATGAAAAAAGACTACATGTAACAGCGGCTTAAGAAACTTGATGAAGATAAAACCAGAACTTCATGACTCGATTCTGAGAAACAATTGAGTGTGACTTTCGTATCAAATTTGCAATAATCAGAGAAGTTTCTAGCCTGTCTGGGCTGAAACTACGTAAAACAGATATATACAGTAAGATCATTTTTACGCACCTTTTTGCACTTTTTAGTACTTTTAACTGAAGTAGATACTTTTTCGGTTATATGATAGTAAGTTTTCCATAGTTTTCTTCTCTGCCAAGCGTCGCCCAGGTCCTGACGTCATGTGAACCACAGGCTTCCCATAGAAAGATTTGCTGAAAGATACTGTAAGGGATGTAAATTTTATTATTTTATTTAATAAACTATGCACACAAATGAAACTTTCTTGGAGAGTTTAAAAGTTACGATTTTCACGCTGACAAAAGGCGTTGCGTTACGTGTGTTACGTTATATTACTCATCTTGACCTTTTGACGGTCTGACTACTTAACAATTAGAAGACGAACTCGAGATTTCTATCGGCTAATAGTTGACGAGGGGCTCCGGCCCCGAGTCAACTATCAAAGCCGATAGAAATCGAGAGTGAGTCTTCTAATTGTTTTAGTAAAAATCTCAACTAAACTATACTATACTAAACTAAACTAAACTTCACAAAAGCGCGAAGGAAAAGCCGCCATTTTTTCAAAACAAGTCCGGCTTTCTCTACCCACTATCTATCGGCTGATAGATAGTGAGTACGTTAGCCAATCAGAATGCAGGATTTGCAATAGTATAGTAGTAGAATTTTACTAATACTACTTATATTCCCTTCCACGACATTAGCAAATTTTCTATACAAATTCGTTTACAAATGTTGTTCAACTTGTCTTCATTCTCTAAATAACTGATCATTCAATACAGGAGCAAAATACCCGAAAACAATGGCCGTCTGAAAATTCGAATCTACTGAAATGTTTAAACATGCGACTGAGCTCAAAGGTTTCTTTAATCGCCATGTTGTAAAACGTGGACTTCATTGGACTGGACTGGAACGAGAATGGACCCAGAATGGACCCAGAATTAACTCAAAATCGACTCAGAATGGACTCAAAATGGATCCAGAATTGACCCAGAATGGAATCAGAATGGAGTCAGAAAATACCAAAAATGAAATCAGAATGGACTCAGAGAATACCAAGAATGGAATCAGAATGGAATCAGAATGGAGTCAGAGTATACCCAGAATGGAATCAGAATGGAATCAGAATGGACTCACAATGGACTCAGAATGGACTCAAAATGGAGTCAGAGTATACCCAGAATGGAATCAGAATGGAGTCAGAGTATACCCAGAATGGACTCAAAATGGAGTCTGAGTATACCCAGAATGGAATCAGAATGGAGTCAGAGTATACCCAGAATGGACTCAAAATGGAGTCAGAGTATACCCAGAATGGACTCAAAATGGAGTCTGAGTATACCCACTATGGAATCAGAATGGACTCAGAATGGACTCAGAATTATTGACCCAGAATGGAATCAGAATGGAGTCAGAGTATACCCAAAAATGGAATCAGAATGGACTCAAAATGGACTAAAAATATTTTTTAAATTTTGTATATATAATTCTAAGTAGTTTTTATATACAGTGTATTGTATTTTATCTAGTATAATGCACATTTGATCATATTTCAAATGTTAAAATGTGCAATATAAGTATTAAATATTATTATTATCATTATTATTATTATAAAATGGTATTACTATTTTATCTAAAGAATCATATACCAGTAAGTTTTTATAGTAGCATTAAACTTTGATTGTATCAATTAATTTAATTCAGAAGGTTACTCACTCAAGAGACATTCTAGTACATATTTTTTTGTCATTTAACAATGTGGACTCGGCAGCCACTGAACTAAACACAATTACCTGGTGAACTACCAGTAACTTAATTCACAAAAAAGAATCTTTTAAATCTCATTCAGCATATTTTTGTGGGTTCTCGCTGTTCTCACATGGACAAAAGATATTAGGATATTAGGATTATGTTAATTATTTTAGCAAAAATTTTACAAGCATTGATTGAGTCTATTATGGGTCCATTCTGAGTCCATTATGGGTACATTTTGAGTCCATTCTCAGTTAAAGTTTTACAACATGCCCAACATACTCCCTTGACTAGAAGCCTCCCCCCATATATTAATGATAAAAAATTCAGATCCCCCCTTAATTTCACCTGCATGCCCTCCCCTGTCATAAATTATGAGCATAGCCTAGATAATATCAAACAAATAGTTTGAAAATAAAGTTGGGAAAGAATTTATGTTAATCCATCATCTGTAAAAAAAATTCACTCGCCTTGAAAAGGACATTGTTGAATTCGTTAATTCAACTGACCGAGATCGACAAACAGGCATGCATTTGCATTTTATTAATGACTTCCAATTCCATGATGTCATTGAAGTGATTGAAATTCATGCATGCTTTGTAGTAGTAACATATTACCTCTGGATCCTACAGAATATCCTTTCTGTAGTCTTTTCACAATCCCTTAAAATTATGATCTCAGCGAGAGCTCGAGGTCAGGGTAAAATTTGCATATTTTTTATACATTTTTATGCAAATTTTACCCTGACCTCGAGCTCGCACTAGGATCATAAGGGATTGTGGGAAGACTACGGAAAAGAGCATAGCTAGGATATGTCAAGGATACTGACCAAGATCATGAATGTCTCTAGGATCTTGCTTAATTAGTATCCTACAGAATCCTGTGTAGGATCTTGCAGGACCTTGTAAAAAGCATATATATATATATATATGCTGGATGTCATGGTGTGTTTTATATTGACCTACATCAATGTATACCATTCCTTAAATTTCAGTTAATTTATTTCTTATAATGAGAACATTTATGTTCTCAAAATAAGAATAAATTTATTCTAATGAAGATAATCATTTTCTTACAATAAGAACATATGCAGTCACATGAATTAAAGGCATATCTTGAATTAAGTTTTTTTTCCAATGCCTTCAATACTGATTCTACATGAAGTAAATAGTCCAATGGTATAATATTTCTTGATTTGAGTGATGCGTTTAAGTTATTAAGGTTTATATTTCCAATATGTTAATGACTGCGACATCAGGTAATTAAGGCTTCAATCAATCAATCAATCAATCAATCAATATTTTATTTGATAGGGCAGGTTAATCTAAACAATATTACAAACATTGAGTCGGCATGCAGCCATAGGCTGATGTGGACCTGCTATATAATATTATAATCTATAACATAATTTAGGTAAAATAAGAAATATATTACAACAGTACATTAAGTATGAAAATAATTATACTCTACAAATTTTAAAATATGAAAAACTGGTGTTTAAAAAATTTAATCAAAACAAAATCCAAACATACACCTACTTGCAAGAGTGAAGAATTCAGAGGGAATGGGGTACACCATGGCCAGAAGACAGGAGAAAATCCCAGAGGCTGAGATTATTCCCATGTCCTCCAATGCAACCCCGGCTATCACCATCACAGCGCTCTCGCAAGCAGGTGTACATATTATATCAATAAATAATAAATACTACTACTAGTCTAATTTATCAGTTTAGTAATAAATAAAACCATCCTTCTTGTTTGAGATCATAATAGCTTCTTTATTAAATGAGAATTAAAAAATATCCTTGGAAAGCTTTCTTAAGATTGCTTTGAAGCTTTCTTTACTAACATCAGAAAGTTTCACTTTCTTATTTATAAAATTCCAGATAATTGGACCCCTATATTGAAAAGAACTCCTTCCTAATTCCGTCTTTACCCTAATAACATTAAATTGATTACTGAATCTTGTTGATCTAGATGATTTAGAGAACAGGTCCGAAATCTGGCTAGGAGCAGCTAGACCCTATTAAAACTTGATGCATCTTAATTAAGTAATATGCGTCTCTTATATAAGTAGTTAATAGGAAGCCAGTTACATTGAGACAGGCAAGAACTAGCACTTTGTAATGAAGAAGGGAGATGGTTAATTATCCGGCATGCTCAGGCATGAGTAAAATCTAAGCTATTAAGTAATGGTTGGGAGCAGTTACCCCACACCGATATTCCATAAGTAACACTAGGAATAATTGTTTTGAAATATATTTCTTCTAGAGCTGTCTTAGGTAAATATGACATTCTCCTTAAAGCACCAACTTTATTGGAAAATGAAGTTTTAACTATGACTACTTGGGTATACCAAGAGAGTTTGTTATCAATTGTTGTGCCTATAGGCAGGTTGTAGAATTGACAAACTTCACAAAGCCATGCCCAAAATGTAAAGGCGCGCTGCAAGGGGCCAATAAACTGCTGTTTCCTCAATATCATAGCTTCATTAAATATACAAAATTGATCTGGTTCACACAAACAGTATTTAAAAATCACCATTATTTTACTTGTGGTTTACATAAAAGATATTTTAAATCTATTTTCTTAAAATGGCCAGTCTTAATTATGACAATGACGATGACAATGATTTTATTTGCACCTTATATACAATTAAGTTACAAAATATTAATATCCTTGCATAAAGGTGCGAGCCAACTGGATTAACTGAAGAGCTATACAAAGCCAGTTGGCTAGTACTACTAGTTACAACAAATATACTAAAATACCTTAGTAGACGTCACAGTCATTAACATATTGGTAGTATAATCCTTCATATCTTAAAGACGTATCGCTCAAATCAAGAAATATTTTACCATTCAACTATTTACTTCTTGTAGAATCGGCATTGAAGGCATTGGAAAAAAGGTTTTGTGCACTTTAAAATGATAATTCTCAGTTATACTAAGAACGAAAGTTTCTAAATTTAAGTACAAAGTTTCTTTAAGTTCAAGAACTTGGTCAAATTCAAGTTTTAAAGGTGTGGTATATATGTTATTAGTATTAAAGCTAGCTATTTTCGCTTTTGTTTCTCGATTTTGTCAATCAAATTGAGCCTTTCGTATCCAATGCCTTGGATTGCGCTTATTTCCAGCGACAAATAGCATTAAAGACATAAATTCTTACCTATCAATTGTAAAAGACTTGTTGAATGTTACCAGACACACTTCCGTCTTGGCTTCTTCGTGTTGCTTCCATCGCTACTGCCCCTTGAAGTAGACCGTTAAAACAACTCCAAATAGTAGCCTTGGACAGTCTTGGTGTTTCTTTTCGTAGTTTCGATAGATTTTGTAGGTAAAACAAGCCAGAGAAACGAGGGAAACTTAGTCATTGAGTTGTTTTCAAAGTCAAAACAGTACTTTTACAGACTGGTGCTTTTAGACTCAAGCCCCCCTCCCTGGGGATGTTTGACTCGCAACCAAACCTTCTCGGCCAAACTATAGCTATCTAGACAGGATTTGACACGATTCAGAAAAAGGAGGGGGAAAAAAGAAAACTAAAGTAAAGAAAAGAAACCAGAAGAAAAGAAGATTGAGGAAAAAGAAAAAAAGGAAAGGAAAAAGGAATAGAAAATAATAGAAAAAGGAGAAAAGAAAAGAAAAAGCCAGTAGCGATTCCCCTCCCCTTAACAATCCTACCCATCATGCCCTGTGGTATCCACATACGGGTATTTGATGCGAGAGCAGCGTGCTCAGTAAGCAACATGTAACAAAACCATAACCCTTTTTGAAATAGCTGTATATGCGGGACAAATGCCGATGTAAGAATGAGTGTACCTCCATACCAAACAACCGCAGCCTGTGGAATTGGGGTGAAAAATCACATTAATTTAAGGAACCAGTCACGTGACCCTAGCCCCTCTCCCCCTCCATAACCAAGAAGTTGCATCACATGGTCTATAAAACAACTTTGAGAAGCTGAATTTTGGCGGGAAATGAATCAGATCAGTAGACATATTACGGTTGTCAGCAGTTTGCAGTAAAGTTAGTTTAAAACATTTTACAAAGATATTGGTTAATTTTATGGTATTTTATCAGGGAAGGGGAGGGGTATGGGCGTCAACCAAGCCCGTTGGGGGGGGGGGGGGGGGGGAGGAGGCAGGTGGGATATAATTATTTTTAAATAAACCCTATTTTGCAACATGTCTATTTAAATAATACTCTACGGATTGAATGTTGTGCTTGTTAACATTCGAGTTGAGATATCAAAGAGCTAGAGAAGAGGTCCCATGCGATTTTGGCGGGAGCACGACGTGTAGCAGGCTGGATGAAAGCAGGGAAGTTTGAATGACCGATTGCTATTAAACACTTTGGAATTTATCCTAACTTCGATTTAGAAAACCTTGCAAGCTGTTTTATCCTTATTTGAAGAAAGGTTATGTTTCTGCCAGGCTCGGATACGGTGTACAGTCTGTTTTTTAATAACCCGGCCTTAACCTGAGCTTGTGGATCGCCTTTGGCACGGAAAAGTATTTTCTGATGATCAACACCACTTTGCGAAGCCTTGGGACCTAGAGAAGTGATGACGCTTCCACTATTCTATGCAATCACCGGCTGCGATACCACATCGTCCTTCGAAGGAAGAGTGGAAACTGTGGAAAGTCTGTGTGGGATGCTTGGAATGAAGCTTTTCTAAGGGTTCTACATGGACAATACACCGCTTTACATACCAACTCTGTGGCATTTACTGGTCATTGAGTGATTTGTTAATATTTATGACAAAATAGTTATGAACGCAAGGTTAACGCCACACGAAGAGAGAGCTTCACCAAAAAGGGTGGCAACTTTAAAGTATTCCACCAACGCAGGTTTGTTTGAGTTTGATATAGAGTATGAATTCTTTATAGCCAGGTTCTACACAGCTTTTCCCAGTCTGTATCATCTGGTTTCTTTTACCCCTCGCTTTTTCAGGACGCTCTTCTAGATCACTATAACAGAGCAGCGTGTACCAGACGACCATTAGATGACTTTAAAAAAACAGCGGAGGATTCCTGCACCCAACGGGTTCGGCTACGTGGGAGATGAGAAACACTGAACCGCTGGCAGCCAGTTTGGACAAGACTCGATCCCAGAAGCGTCTAAAGCCTGCAGTGAATTGCTCAAGTGCGGATGCAAGACTGGATGTTCCAGCTATCCGTTGCAAATGCTTAAGGCTGGTTTTCACTAGGCATAAGCACAAGCATAAGCTAGTGAGGACAGCGCCGACATAAGCATAAACATAAGCATAAAGGTAAACATTCCCTGCACAGAGCTTTGCAACCGTACTGAAGTTTGCCAGAATTCCAACACTTAGGAATATATTGCTTGAATTATATCGTTTAGGACTTTTGCGTGAGGGCCAAAACCATTTAGCTTAGAAATCAATGTGACCAGATCTTGGCTATTTTTGAGAGCCTGATTAAGTAAATTGAGTTATGTTGATCAAGATATGACTCTAATGTATAGCCTAATTTACTGATAGAATGATCCTTATCAAGAAGAACTTGAACAATGTCTCGCAACTATACTTCCTACTTGCCAAACCGTGACTTCCCTTGATATTCAGAAATATTTTCTACCATTTTCGTATTGTAAATAATATTTGAACAGATATTGGTTTGATTGGCAGATCAAAATGTTACCAGTTATCTCTATATTTCTGCTATTTGACATAGCTGCACAACGGCCTCGTGGTTTCGCGTGAAAATCACAAATTAAGAGAACTTTTCCGAACTTTTCGATATCTTCATGATAAGCTCGACATTCAATCGCGAGAGTATTAATTAACTCTAGACATTTTGCAAAATAGTTTTATAAAGGTTTATTTAAAAATAAGTATATCCCATCCGTTCCCCTCCCCCCTATTAGTACTTGCTTGGTTGGTGCCCATACCCTCCCCTCCCCGATAAAATACCATAAAATTAACCAATATCTTGTTAAAATGTTTTAAACTGACTTTACTTAGTAAAATAAATGTTTTCCTGTCTCTTTTTCCTTTTGTCTTGAGGGGTTATGGTGCTTTGACAAAACTGCCCCTCCCCTCCCCCCTGAGTGTGCGATTTTTTGGCAGCCCTTCTGAATCTATTTGGCATGACCCAAGGAACATCCGTGCCACGTTTGGTGCTTGTACTCAAAAGTGCACAAAAAATCATTAAGCCACCCTACTATAATGCTTTAAATAGCTGAGTCAAAGCACGAGTAGTTAATCAAAGTTAGCCATTTGCCATGAGCAATGAAAATTCTTCAGAATTCCTGGTTTGATTAGAATCTAATTATCCTTGTTTACGAATAAATTAAAAATTCTGACTGGGCTCACTCTTGAATCACAGCAGTCAACAAAATAGAGAATGCGTAGACATTAATTTACATACGTTAATGTCACGTGATAAGCTAGCTCCGCCTTCTCTTAATCACTTAGCAACGTAGTGACATTGATTGCTGGACAGTTGACACATGCTAATTGATCGGACTATTAGACAGGAACCCTGTAGCAGATGCTCACTAAGGCTTCTTGGGTAAAGTTCTGAAGACCCCTGGGTACTATTGCGCAACTTTGCCATTTTGTCGCGAAGGAATCAGAAAAAAAAGGCATTTTACGACTGAGCTACCACAGGTAACCCAGTAATAATTGTAATTTGTTTATTTAAGACTATTGCAGCAATAACTCAATACTCCAGTTTCGCATTCGATGCAAACCGCTGTTTTTGAAGACCACAGACTCATTTGCACAGGCTTAGCCTCGTTTATAAGTCATCTATTTAAACACACCATTAAAAGTCCGTGGGATTGGTATTATTCATCTTGTGCATTCTTTACATCGCAGTTGGACGTTGCTAATGATTTGCAAAAGTCATCTGTAATGTAAAGAATGTGTAAGTTGAACAATACCAATGTTTTGAAATCCCACGGACTTTTAATAACGTCGTTGAATAGCTGACTTATAAACGAGGCTAAGCCTGTGCAAATGAGTCTGTGGTCTTAAAAAACAGCGGTTTCCATCCAATGCAAAACTGGTCTATTACAGGCTGTGCCGAAAGTATAATGAATAAGTGATTAGTACGATTTAGAATAAGTAACGAAACACTCTAAACTATATTATGAAATACAAAAGGGAATATATAGAGGATATTACATGTTGGTGTTACAACGGGTTGCAATAGAACCCAACCCGATACAACTGGTTGAACGTCAACCCGCTAGAACGGGTTACACTTTTTGCCATTTTTAAGCTACTTATTAAGGAACTTCTAGTACCTTCTAGATATAAGACTAATAATTCTCTAATAAAAATAATTCTCTAATAAGAAGTAAAAATGGTTGCTTTACGGTCAAAACGGCTCAACCGTACCCCCCCCCCCCCCCCCCCTAGAATCCATTAATGATTTCAATAATTTTATTCGAATATTGAGTTGATTATTCACTCGGACTCCAAACTTGAAAATAGATTATCTACTTCAGATAATGCCAATGAAGGTAGAAAGTCTCCCCAGAAAGGCCATCCCTCAGAATTCTAGTTGTGAAATGAATGTGAAGTTTGGAGTCTTCGATTTATTGATGAAAACTCAGAGTGAATAATCAACTCAATATTCGAATAATAAAATCAATAATGGAGCCTAGGGGGGTGCGCTTGACCCGCTTTGACTGTAAATGAAATAAGAAATGTGATCTCTGTAAAACTTTCTTGATGCAATCGTATAATCTTAAAAGTTTTTTCCACTTATAAGATCAAACAGGCCATTAGTTGCACTTGTAAAAACATAACTTATATCTTATTTTTTGTGATTAGTGTAAGCTTCAATGTTGGTTCTACCTCTATAACCAAATTCGCTTTTGAAACCATAAATCGGCCATACTAACCAAGAAAACTAATGGACTACTTCGTCGATGCGGCGGCCATCTTGAATCTGAATTAATGAAGGGGTATATACGTAGGATCTGATCAAGAAAAAAAAATCCTGGGTTTCTCTGGCCCTATTATGCTGGTTAAGTGATAAGCATTTCATTTTTCTACGTAGTATCAGTCATTATTTTCACATCTTGAATCGCAATGCATTATGGGGCGTCCTGGGGGCAAAAGAAAACGAAAACCCCAGATAAAATAGATTATTTGTCTTTCTTTCATGTCCATCTTCTTAATTCATGTCTTGTCAAGTTGTTTAGGGGTGAAACGATGATTTTAATCGACGCCATAAGTGTAACAAAATGGCCGCCGTATCGTCGAAGTAGTCCAGGAATTTAAATCTCAACATAGAATCCTTTTTTTTCCAGTAGTCCCATTAACAGTCCCATGCCTTTGCATCGAAGGAGACATGAGGTGACCTTGCAATGAGAGACATGTGAATAATTGTCCAAGGAGTTAAAAAAGGTCTGTGAACTTACTTATGGTTCTTTATACAAGAGTGAGTAAATGTGATGTTGCCCACTCAGAATGGTTGCCGGGAAACAGTGAAATTTGACGACTGTCACGTGACACACTCTTGGCCAGTGAGATGAGAGAAAAATGAACTTTGACACTTGGTATACTGATAACAATTATCTTCTATTTAAGTAAGTCATCACTGTTCTAATCAAACTGCGAGTTATACACTGATGGTGACGTCATCACCAATAAGAAAGAAGGCAGCCCAGTACCTTGGTTCCTTGTAGCTCTCTGTTTCTCGCATTTCTTTCATTGCTTGTTGCAGGCTCTTACTTGCACTCTCTCCTTTCTTTAGATGAGCATAAAACTTCAACATGAATACTTTAGTCGCGTTGTCACCAATGGCCCACAATGACGCTACAACAGCACGGGCTCCTGCAGCAAGAAACGCTCGACTCATCTCTACCACTCCCTCTGCCTTGGTCTCACCAAGACCACTGTGACTGTAGCTCAGCACAACCAATTGAGGTCGTATATCACTTTCTTGTACTTCTTTCATTGTCAATATATAGTCCTCCTCGTCTGGAATACTGTTCGTTACTGACGACGCAGGTGGAGCAAGACCAATTTTTCCATTTCCATGTACTGCAAAGTGAATGACAGACACCCCAACCTGTAGTTTTTGGATGACTGCTTCTTTGGTTGCTTGTCTTCCTATCAGTGGCTCCACTCCAAGTAGTTTGGCAATCTCTTTAGCTTCATCTTCTGCACCAGGTAAATCTGTAAACGATCTTTCACAGCCTTCAAACTTGACTTTCCCAATTTCGGGATTTCCAACAATTAATGCACCTGACTTGTGATGTTGATCAGCCGAGGTTTCTTGGAGAATTTTCAAAGTCGTTAAAGAAGGGGCCAGGCGAATGCGCTTGGTTTCCGATAGAAATTGTCCTGTTTTGGGATCCTGTAAAGCTGCGAAAGGCACCATGTACATATCTCCATCAGGAATAATAACAATCTCATCCTGGACAAGCTTGTCTTGCACTGGAGCAATTAATGCATCATATAGCAATTCCAATGGTTTCTCGTCATCATCATGAACTTTATGGAACATAGATCGAAAATCCGTTTTGTCGTCCTTTTGGCCAATTTCTCTTCTAGCTAGTATTCTGATGTTCTGCTCTGCGACTTGTGATGAGATAGGCTTTTCTTCAATAACTTGGTCTTCAACCTCGATTAATCCCAGCGACCTTTTCTCACACTTTACTCCTTCCCTGACCTTCATTTCGTCATAGCTTTTTTCCACAAGATTTGAGATGTATTCTTCTGAGTTATCCTCAGACAACGAGGAATGTTTTATTGAAGATCTAAATCCTTTGATCTCACTCTGATGAAAATATGGTGGACTTTGATGTGCTAGAACCCAAATTTGAGCAGCCAAATCATCTCGTTGTAGAGCATAAAACAGAATGCAGAAATTACAACTCGACAAGATCCTCTCAATGTCGTTAACTTCTATGGAACCACTTTTTGATGTAGTTTCTTTATTCATGTTGTATTTCAAAGTCAAAAGAACCCCCAAAGCAAGGCCTCGTCCACGATCTAATACAAGGATCGCTTCTTCCGTCTGTTTAGTCTGAACATAAACATGAGCCAGTCTCCTGTAGGCTTTGATGAACATTTCGATATTTGATATATCGTACTGGTCTTGCTCCAGGTCATCAAACATCGACTCAAAAGATTGTATACTCTTCTTAAAGTGACTTTCTGCTTCTTTCATGTTGGTAGGTTGATCGCTATCTTGCAGTTTTGCCAGTGATCCATAGCAACTTCCTAGTATATAAGCATAAGGATGATTGCAATGGGTATTTTTTCGGTATAATATCATTACTGAATTTTAATAGGTAATGTGGATCAAAGCTCACAAAGCACTCTAGGAAAGTGAGTTCTTTAAGAATGTAAAGGGGAAATCAAAGGGAATATCAGAAAAAAAATTACTCTGTTATTTTCGTCTGCTGAAATCCTTTTATTTTGAGAAAAATTTTGAGATGAATTTTTGAAGAGCCAAAAAAGCATAAGTACTCACTTTCCCATCATGCTTTGTGCTATAATTTTGAGCTCATGCACCTTGGCTATTAAAAAACTCAGTCAAGAATAATCCATAAGCCTTTGGTCTAATAGACCATTTCACGGTTAAGTTGTCGTCGCTCAACCTCAGCCTCGATAGTGTGTAATATATTCTTTAGAATTTGACTACAGCTCACGGTAATTTAACCCTTTGACTCCTGGAGGTTTTTGAGGTTTTTTAGTGTTTTTCTGGACCTAAACGTTCTCCAAGCCCTAGCAAGACCATATTTGGAGTTTTGATTGACACTGTCAGTGTTTTATGTAAATGAGGGATGACGTTTACTGGCTGCATAATTAGTTGCCGCTTGAAGCCGTTCTTCTTGGAATTGTGTTGCCTTGTTTTCGACTATTTTCGAAAATTAGAGATTTTGAGAGCCATTTTGTTCATCTATGGAGTGCTGGAGGGCATCATGAAGCCCTAAGACAGCTTAAATCAGCATGATCTCGAAGAACTGAGAGTATGCAAGGGATTTTAGCGTCAAAAGTTCGTAGATCATGTACATTCGTACGAGTTAGAATTTTTGGCGCGATTATCCTATGAGCTCTGAAACGATGAACAGCCAGGACCTACTGAGGGGTTTTATTTAATATTTGGCTTGTGGAGAATGCTGTGAAGCTGATATTTGGACAGTAGGACCTAGTGGCTCGACACTTCTAAAAAATTCTTGAAATGTGGGGGCGGACTACTGTCCTGTTGAAAAAATCGCATTTTTCCCAGAATGCATTGCGAAAGAGAGTAGTGAAAATCGATAAGCGATGAAATGGGTCAAGGAAAAAGGCTGTAGCTCGCCGTGTGGAAGGAATTGTTGGAAAAAAAAACACTAAAAGCCAAGTACTAGGTCCAAACTATCCTGTGTAAGGGTATTGTTTGAGTAGAAATAAAAATTGCATGAAAAAAAAAGCAAGGAAAAAGCATGATTTTTGGCTTTGGGAAATGACGTCATAAACAGTGGTTTTTGGTTTTCCAAAAATGTTTAAAGTTTTTTTCGTTCTAATTTTGGACATTTGTGCAGGTTTTTTGATTTTAAAAGTTGTTCTGTTTGCTAGTTAAAATTCTAGACTGGTATTTAGGTCAACTTGATCAAAATTGTTGAAGCTGGAATTTTTCATTTAAGATGCGTTTTTTACGGGCGGTTTCGGGCGCCGTAGGAGTGAAAGGGTTAAGGAATGTACACATTATCAAACAATAGACCATTTTCGAGATGCACGAGCGCTTTCAAAAATATCTATTGAAACACTTTAGTCAAATTCTAAAGAATAAATTACACGCTATCGAGGCTGAGGTTGAGCGACGACAACCGTGAAATGGTCTATTAGACCACCCATACTCGTCACACGCATGGACCTTTACACCTGATAAAGTTCTTTTAACTCATAAACCAAAATTTCTCAACTGAAATTTTCGCCAATCTGGTTTTCATAATCATAATTGAGTGACATATTATCCTCAAATATTTGATTGAATCCAAGTGCTCCTTTAAAGACGCAACACTCAAATCAAGAAATATTATTATATATTATATATTATTACCATTCGACTATTTACTTCATGCACGATCAGTATTGAAGGTATCGAAAAATAGGTTGCAACCAAAAATTCTCAGCTTGTTTTTTCTAACATTACAGCTCAAACCAACAGAATTGTTTACCAATATGGCAGCCATCTTAAATAATGGGATGCCAAGCGGGCAAACGTGGAAATATTTGTAAAGCGTAGAGTGGTGGGGTTACTGTTTCTCAAATGATTTTACGCTATGCATACTATAAATTTTCCAATATTTCCCTCTTGGCATCTCATGTCTTACTTAAACAATAGAATTCAAGGTGGCCGCCGTACTCGGTAAAAAGGTCTATTAATGAGTAAAATACGTGCGATTTAAAAGTTCTTGCGGTATAGCTATATTTGCCTTTTATGATATCATAAGACTTACCGATATTAAGATGCGCAAGTCCTTGTCCAACTCTATCATCTATCTTTACAGCAATACTTAGGTGCTTTTTATGATACTCAATGGCCTCTTGGTACTTCCTTAGTGACTGATAGGTTTCTCCTATGCATCCATGAACCGCTCCCTCTACCTTCCTGTCACCAATCTCAGTAGCGATGGATAGAAACTTTACGTGATATTTAATTGCCTCGTGATATTTTCCCAATGACTGATAGGCAATTCCTAAGTTCCCATACGCAATCCCCTCTCCTTTCGTATCACCAATCTCAGTAGCGATGCTAAGACACTTTTCTTGATATTTAATTGCCTCGTGATATTTTCCCAATGACCGATAGGCAATTCCTAAGTTCCTGTACGCAGTCTCCTCTCCTTTCCTGTCACCAATCTCAGTAGCGATGCTAAGACACTTTTCGTGATATTTAATTGCCTCGTGATATTTTCCCAATGACCGAAAGTCAATTCCTAAGTTCCCGTACGCAGTCTCCTCTCCCTTCCTGTAACCAATCTCAGTAGCGATGCTAAGACACTTTTCGTGATATTTAATGGCCTCGTGATATTTTCCCAATGACCGATAGGCAATTCCTAAGTCCTCGTACGCAATCTCCTCTCCCTTCGTGTCACCAATCTCCATAGCGATGCTAAGACACTTTTCGTGATATTTAATGGCCTCGTGATATTTTCCCAATGACAGATAGACAATTCCTAAGTTCCCGTACGCAGTCTCCTCTCCCTTCCTGTCACCAATCTCAGTAGCGATGCTAAGACACTTTTCGTGATATTTAATTGCCTCGTGATATTTTCCCAATGACCGAAAGTCAATTCCTAAGTTCCCGTACGCAGTCTCCTCTCCCTTCCTGTAACCAATCTCAGTAGCGATGCTAAGACACTTTTCGTGATATTTAATGGCCTCGTGATATTTTCCCAATGACCGATAGGCAATTCCTAAGTTCCCGTACGCAGTCCACTCTCCATTCCTGTCACCAATCTCAACAGCGATGGATAGACACTTTTCGTGATATTTAATTGCCTCGTGATATTTTCCTACTGACTGATAGCAAGTTCCTAAGTATCCGTAAGCACTTCCTTTTCCCTGTCTATCACCAATCTCAACAGCGATGGATAGACACTTTTCGTGATATTTAATTGCCTCGTGATATTTTCCTACTGACTGATAGCAAGTTCCTAAGTATCCGTAAGCACTTCCTTTTCCCTGTCTATCACCAATCTCAACAGCGATGGATAGACACTTTTCGTGATATTTAATTGCCTCGTGATATCTTCCCAATGACTGATAGGCATTTCCTAACTTTTCGTAGGCCACATATTCTACTTTGATGTTGCCCATCTCATTACCAATGTGTAATTGCTTCTTGTAGTATTCAATTCCTTTCCCTAACTGATTAATTTGTTCATATAATTTACCAAGTAATCTATAACTGATGCTCTGAGTGACGACATCCTCTAGAAAAAGAGCCACTGCCAAGCATTCTTCAAGTAAGCAGATCAATTCATCTTCTTTTAGCTGAAGACAATCCAATGTTGTAAATAGCACACAAACGCGAATAAAGAGCTTGATTTTCCAGACCTCCATTTTAGTAATCAAATTCGTTTCTTTAAAAAAAGAATTGAATTAGAATGTTATTAATAATTACTAGAAGATTCTTATGCAAATCATCAAATAATCTTGATCTTCAACAATCCCGTCCCCAGAGCCTGCGTTTCTCTTGGTCAGCACCGACAAAACGAAGACTCTTGCATAATCCATTCTCACACGAATTTTCATTGGCTGATCAAATTTAAAACTGCTCATGCGCGTTATCCCGGAGATAAAATCTAACCAATGATTAAGAGTGTGACCACGATAGGACAAGCGCATTAGATCATATCACAGGTAATCCAGGTTATCCACTTTTATAAGAAAATGTATATAGCAAATAGATTTTGCTCAAATTTTGTAGGTTTCGCTAAGATTTTATCGTTGCAAATGGTCTCGTGTAACATCGGCTTTATAGAATGGAAAGGTACATAGTAATGATTTACTTGATTGACAGTAGTGTATCCCCCATTAACCTGCTGTACCTTTGGAATATGTCTCGATCAGTAAATGGTAATAAATAAAAATTGGCTGTGTTATCGTTATGGACTATCAGCACTGAAGTAATAACTTTTTTTTTTTATTCTGATAGAGAAAATTATTGATTTTAACATGTAGGCTAACTAAGATATTCATAAAGTTCAGTCATTTCAGCTTATCTACCGTCATGATTAACGGGGCCATGATTAACGAATTGAATAAACGTGGGAATGGCTTTTGTTCGTTGACACTGTTCTTGTCTAAAGTTGAGTGTAGGGACCCTAAGAATAGCCTATTGTTAGTCTCCGATGAAGGCCGAAGGAGTGGCGGTCGAAACTTTAGACACTTCATTTTATTATTTTTCAAGTCAGCTTTCAATTGATGTTTATTTCATTTTATCGTGTTATTCATGTAAACTTGTCTCAAATTATGTATATTCACCATTTATGTTTATAGTTTTAAACGACTGCGAATACCGATTATATTGTACGAGTAGATACAGAATGAGAGTTCTGCCGGCGGATCCTTGCGGATCACTGCGGATCAGCTGCGGATCCGCCATTGTGGATCCATGGATCCGTGCTCGGAGATTCCGGATCCACTCGGATGCGTTCGACTGGATCATTAGGATTGTTCCGGACTCGTGCGGACTCATGGATTTTTGTTTTTCTTCCACAGCGATCGTGTACCAAAGGGACTTCGATGATGTGGCCGCAACTTAGAGAGTGAAACTCTTTGACATCCATTGATTATGTGCGATGCTCAAGAGCAAAGACTTGTTCCAGCTTCTGACTAGATTTGAGACTTTGGAAAACTTTCAGGAAGATATATTCTTAGGCCAAACGATTACACCATAGCCACAAAATTAAGGATGACGTCATGTTTTATTTCTATGATTGGGTGAGATGTCAAAGACTCAATAGTATTTTGATCAGCATGAACGGTTGGATTCACCTCAATGAAATTTGTCTGACATATGCAAATAAAGAGTCAGGGTAGTCACGATAATGAAGAAGTTTTATTCTAATCTCATTATAAAAATTTTGATACAAAAGAGTGTCTTTCTAGTGGTTTTATGATTTTTAGAGACTACATTCAAGCAAATGTCACACTTTAATGGTTTTGAAGATTGTAGTAACCCTCGTGCTAGAACGTCTTGGACATCGATTAAAAGAAAAACCTGATGGAGCTAGAAAAATGGAATGTTTTAAATGTTTACATAAATTGTTATTGAAAAGTTTGAAAACGTCTTGACAAGAATACAGTAAATATTGGTCACACTTGCTTTTACTCGAGATTTTTTATTTGCATATTTCAGTCACGACAGAAAAGAAAGTACTTGTTTACAATTGAGTTATTAATTTTGATCTCAATTACAACTTAGAATTTTTCCCATTTGGGTAATGAAGGAAAGTAGTCGAGCTCCGTTCCGTGGTTTCCCTGTTCTTGCATTTGTTCGTCTTCATGTTTTGATACAATGAGTTTCAAATTGCCTGTTTTTAACGACATCCGGTGAATCGAATCGCAGTAATTACAACAGCAAAACATTTTCCTCGTGTTCTGTAGATTAGCAGGAAACACGCTTGTGCATATGTCACACCGAACCACACCGTTTAGTGGACTAGAGTAGTGACCTTCATGCCAATGGCAAGTAGGGCACCGCACTATGGATATCTTAGAAAACTCTCTGGGTTCTTGACAAACGTGACACTCTATTTGTTCCGGCTCATCATAATCCGATTCCTCATCCATACTCTCTTCGTCCTCTTCATCGTCCCTTTCATCCTCATCTTCATCGTGAACACTATGTTCTTCCTCTTGGTCTTCATCGTTTACATGGTCATAAGTTTCATCATCAGTTGACTGACTGTCAGTCTCGCTGTCGTCTGTGTCGTTGTCATCCGGTTGCTTAGCAACAAGGTCTACTAATAATTTCTCATTGCTTATGAGATGCTTGTTGATCCCCAGTTCTGCCAATCCATTTGTAAAGGTTTTTAGACCTCTAGGTGCTCTGGCGTCTGGGTTATACGGCAATAAAGCATATTCAATTAGTTCCTTCATGCTTGTGACTGGGATTCGTCGTTGATGATAAGTCATTTCTCCATACGAATTCCAATACAGTATATTCTTAGAAGCAGCCATGCTATGAAGTAAATTTAGAGCCTTCTCCTTGGGTATGCCGTTAGGAAGCTGCTGTGCCATTTCATCAATGTCTCTGTCCAAAGGTTCCTCTTCCTTACTAGAGGTGGTGCTTTCAGAGTCTGTTACATCTTCCTCGGAATCTTCAACCCACTTTCTCTTCATAATGATAACCGGTGTGTTGATCAGGGTAGAATGAAACTCTTGGATCCGTACAGGGTTTTTATAGCAAAAATAAACTTAAATCATCCATCAAAGGAGAGACAATAGTTTTCACAAATCTGCTACCCTTTTGAGCCAAGATTATTTTCTTAGTTTTGAAGGGCACTGATGAGGCAGCTAACGATCTGACGTCGCTAGCATGAGGTCTCAATGCTTCTATTTGAGAATTAGAAATTGGAATGACTCCTTTCGATAGATTATGGCAGACCTCACAAATTACATGAACTTGTTCGGGAGTGGCAGTTGCGAGCAAAACTTTCCTCTGAAGTTTAGGACAATGGACTAGGAGATGTAAATAGCCAAAATTATCACGAAGTAAGACTGACATGTTTCCTCTCGGAATGCTTTGTTGAAATGAACTGGTAACGGGAAGAGTCACTGTATATCTACGGTAGATTCTACACTATACTAGATTCTACACTATAGTAGATTCTACATTATAGTAAATTCTACACTGTACTAGATTCTACACTATAGTAGATTCTACATTATAGTAGATTCTACACTTACTAGATTCTACACTATAGTAGATTCTACACTATAGTAGATTCTACACTATACTAGAGTCTGATTCTACACTATAGTAGATTCTACACTATAGTAGATTCTACACTATACTAGAGTCTGATTCTACACTATAGTAGATTCTACACTATAGTAGATTCTACACTATACTAGAGTCTGATTCTACACTATACTAGATTATACACTATACTAGATTCTACTCTATACTAGATTCTACACTATAGTAGATTCTACACTATAGTAGATTCTAGACCAGATAAAAGATATATTTGTAGACTATGTATGTAACTGAAAATTGGCATAAAAAGCGCTACGCACAGGAACTGGTTTCATTCTCTTAAAGACGCATGATGACACGGGTCTGTCCTATTTGCGGAAAGCAACAAAAGAATTTGCACTCTCATTTAAGTAAAACTCATAAGTTAGACAACTCCCAACGGAAGTATTGGATAGGTCAGGAACAAATGCGAAAATTCGGTCAGCGGTTTACTCCCTACCCGCGGGCTCAACATGTTGAAGACACAAAATGTGAGAGCTTTAAGTTACTCCATCCCTTCACAGCCATTGTGGCAGGGATGACTGGTTCTGGAAAAACCGTATGGGTACAGAACTTGCTGAAACATGCGGGTCAAGTCATCAATCCTCCACCACAGCGCATCGTATGGAGTTATGCGCAATGGCAGCCAGCTTACGAATACATGATGAAAACCATTCCCGGGATCGAGTTTGTTAAAGGCATACCCTATGACATTGATGAGGATGGCTTCTTCGACCCTAAGATCAATAATGTTATTGTGATTGACGATCAAATGACAGAGACGTCCAATGATAAAAGAATTATGAACTTATTTACCAAAGGATCGCATCATCGGAACCTCAGTGTGATTTTTCTGTCGCAGAATCTTTATTTTCAAGGAAAAATCATGCGCACTCTGAGTCTCAACGCGGCATACCTTGTTCTTTTTAAAAACCCAAGAGACAAACTACAAATCATGACGCTGGGAAAACAAATGTATCCAGGCAAGACGGAACAATTTATTCAAAAGTACGAGGCCGCTGTACAACGACCTTATGGGTATCTTTTCGTGGACCTAAAGCCCAATACTCCGGAAGACTGTAGACTTCGAACTAATGTCCTTCCCAACGATCAAACAGTTTTCCAGGTGAATCCTTCCACGAGCATATCACAGTATGGTGGACAATCGGAAGTCACGCAATCTATTGCTAACTATTTCGAACGCCAAAGCTACCTACAACCACCCATACTTAAAACGTTACAGAATTTAGAGGAACAGATGTCTGACATTTCAAAGGATCCAAGTGTTCCTGCGGAACTAAAGATTAAGGAATATTCACAACTTTACAAACGATATCTTGATCTGCAACAGCAGCTCCAACTGAGTGGTTCACTCCCAGTCCACAAATCAAGACCTGAAATGGTTCAAACACCACAGATACCGCCACTAGCTAGTCCCAGCCCTCCCATCAGTATGGCAACTCCAGAAAACATACCCTCGACGAGTATTACTAGCGACAGTGGCTACGTGACACCCAAAACAAAAATACCTTCCTTCATAGAGCGACTGACCTCAAAAATTAGAACTCCTACTTTCGAATTTGGTAGTGCAAAGACTTCAACTTCGTCTGAAGTTCCTTCCACTCCGTTAAAACCCGATACTCGTTTTGATCAGCCCTCTCCTACCGCCTCATTCAGTACACCCAGAACGCAAAGTCTTCCACCCCCACCAAACTTCTTGTCCACTCCACCAGCAAGTAAAGAAAAACCAGTGAAATGGATAAATTATCAGGACGCCCATAAATACAAAGATGTAGTCTTAGAGCCTCCACGGCGTTCACAAAGACTGAGAGCCATGGTCAAGTCATTACCCAACTGGGAAAAATTCTAAGTTATAATTGAGATCAAAATTAATAACTGAATTGTAAAGTCTACACCTAGTTGAGCTGATTAGTGAATGAAGAAATGTAGACAGTATATGATAAACAATAAAACATACTTCGAAAATCAATCCATGCATATATTCTTTCACTAAACTCTAATCTAATTCACACTTGGAAGGGTTAGAATAGGGTTCTAATGATGGTTCAATGGTTCAATCCCGACTCGTGAGACAAATATATTTTATGATAGAGAAACAACATCAAAATCCTTGATAGTATAGTGGTTAATATACTTGCCTGTCGAGCAAGTGACCGGGGTTCGATTCCCCGTCAAGGAGTTTACAGTTTTGGATGATATAAATTTGTTTTACCAAAGATTAAATAAAAAGTCCGAATTCTTAATGTTTAATCAGTATTTGCATATTGAACGCGGCTGTCGCAGTGAGGCGAATCCGAGTAGCAATCAAGCAGATCAAAATATCGCGCGAGAAGATATAGAAAAAAAAAATAACCATAGAAAAAGGTGACGTCATCGGATCAAGAAAGATTGGACCCGGCCGGTGTTCGGTGGCTCTGGAGCGGATCCAAACACCTTGGGCACCGGTGACCGGGGTTTGGATGATATAAAATAATTTTCATCCGGAGGATTCAAAATCCATGAGTCGGAAAAACAAAAATCCATGAGTCCGCACGAGTCCGGAACAATCCTAATGATCCAGTCGAACGCATCCGAGTGGATCCGGAATCTCCGAGCACGGATCCATGGATCCACAATGGCGGATCCGCAGCTGATCCGCAGTGATCCGCAAGGATCCGCCGGCAGAACTCTCATTCTGTATCTACTTGTACGAGACAGATTCGCTACGTAGTTGAATTGAAAACCTTGTGGAAATAAAGACCTGCTTAAAAGAATCCTAGCCTATTGTGATAGGGACAGGCAAGTTCCCTTAGACCCCAAACAATGAGAAAAGAGTTAATGAATCAAAGCACTCAAACAGCCACCTTTTGATATTCTGGTTGAGTGATCACGCACAAAGCAATTCAAGGCGAGGCTCCGGGGAAATAAATTAATATATTAGGATTCTTCATTGTTTCCCCGGAGTCCATCTTGAATTGCTTTGTGCGTGATCACTCAACCAGAATATCGAAAGTGGGCTAAAATATGTACAAACTAGGTCAACAGTCAAACCTAAAACTATAACAATGCTGGAGTGTAAATACTAATGTTTAACAACACCATCGACCAACCAACAAAGCAATAACAAAAACGATATTTTGTTAGAGATATATTTTACCTTTTACATCCATTTGTTTGTCTTTAGGAACATCTTGTTCACAGCATACTGAGTGCCTGCGCTGACTTTTAGTATCTTTTGAATCCATTTGTTTGTCTTTAGGAACATCTTGTTCACAGCTTACTGAGTGCCTGCGCTTGATATTTTGCGAGAAATATGTTCTACCTTTCGTATCCAACAGGATAAGATCCCAGAGAACTTCACGGTATTCTTCCTCATCTATCGTAACCTCCACGTCAATTTCTTCTCCTCGGCTTACTTCCTTCAATTCTTTCATCTCATTAAAGGCTTTTTTCAGGGATTTTTTCAACGAGCCATCCTTGTAGCTCTGCCATAGCCGTTTTAGTGATGAAACGCTTGAGACTTTCAAGACGAAAACAACCGAGCCTACACGGAGACCAAGTAATTGAAACCCAAAATCCACAAATGGTTGAAGATTTTCCAGTCTTTCAGGATTTGTCCCATATATATACATAAGAGTTGCACCTGCTGTTCCTAATACTGTTCCCGCTAATACTGTTAAAAAAGTCTTCACACGTATAGCTATACAACTTCTCGTGTCATCACGTTCCGCTTCGAATTTCTCAACTTTTTCCTTCAGTTTTTGTAATTCAAGCGCCACAGCTAACATCATTAATAACTCCACATTGTAAGCTCCTATAGCTCTTTGCTCTTCCAAGGTTTTTACAAGTTTTTGTACAGTATCGATTTCATTTTGTTTAGTTTCCGTGAGTTGAGAGAGAGATCCATCAAGGCGACATTTCAGTTCATACAGAGTGCCTCCTCCATTATTAATGTAGTCGTTAAGGCAACGGGTAGTTTCAAATTTAAGCTGGTTGTACAAGAAACGCACTTTCCGTTCTTGATGTTCAATGGCTGCTGTAACATATACACATAAGCGACGTACTTTATTATCTAATTCTTAAATAAATAACGAGTGGTTTGTTAGTTAAGAATACTTTACTTTATTATAGTCAGGTCTGTTAGCGAAAAGATCGTGCACTTCTGAGTACAAGCAAGTTTTAACTTCAAGTTTTAACGCCAACATGGAAGAGGTTTTTAAAAACGTCAGAATGGCGTTTACAGTTTTTTGACTCTCTTTTTGTTCCAGAGATATCAAAAAAGTTGCCCATATGAATGTTGATGAAAATTATCCATGTAGTTGAAAGAGTGGTGTACCTCCCCTTGACCACCAATTTTTGGCACCCACCCCTAAATGTGTTTAGTATGCCCCAAAGAACATTTGTACCAAGTTTGGTGCTTGTACTTAAGGTGACTGACTACTTTAGCAAGGAATAATTACAAAATGTTCTTAGAAACATATTTTACACAGAATTTAATTCTGATTCCAAAAATGAAAAGAAAAATGGGGTGTCCCGAGCTCGTTTTCGAGATAATGAATTTTGAATATGACAATCTTGACAAGTTATAGAAAGAAAAATGGCGGAAATCAAGCTTTGCACACAAAAATTGATAACTCAAAAATCAAAGAAGCTCTGGAAGCAATTTTCTCAGGACATCTACTTGAAACATTATTTTTGAAGACTCACCAAAAATATTTGAAGAAAGTTTTTAAAATAAGCTAAAAATTCAGTTTCTTGTTAGCTCAATCAACCGAAAATCGTACTCAAAGGACAACAACAATTCATAAGGAATAAAAAACAGTTTTCCGTGTATTATACTCTGATAAAAACACGCGGGATGTGGAGAGAACACGAGAGGAGCGTACGAAACCACGACGCGTAGCGGAGTGGTTTCCAGCTTTTCAAGTGTTCTCTCCACATCCCAAGTGTTTTTATCAGAGTATAATACACGGAAAACTGTTTTTTTTTTTATTGCTTTTATAAAATAACTAGCGCTTTTAAGAAGCAGAGAGAGAAAAAAATGACGTGAGCATGTATTATGCTCTCATAAAACATGGCTTTTTGACCAATGAGAGCGCGCGTAATATCAAAGTTATTTTATAAAATCACATAAAACGCTCTTTTTATAAGTTCTAATAATTACGTTTTTCTCAAACTTTCTCAAAAGATTAATTTTACCTGTTGTTTTAGGAAATTCAAAGAAAAATTTAGAGTCCCGTGCAAAATTCGGGGTTTTTGCCCTGTTGAAGTTCAAAACGTGTATGGTTCCTCAATAAAATATTGAAGGTTGTTATGCGGTTTTGAGCGATTTTTGTGCGCGCGCACATCGTGGGCTCAAATTGAACGGTCAAAAGTAGTCAGTCACCTTAAAAGTGCACGATCTTTTCGCTGACAGACCTGACTATTATGTACCAGCAGAAGAACCTCCATGCACGTATGTTTAAAGCAAGTTTCATAATGTTATTCGTCGTGCGTTCAAAGTTATGGAACAGAATGGTTTAGGAAATGCAAAGAATAACGCTATAGATGGGCTTGCGATAAAGGACATTTATTTTGGGTGGTTGAGCAAAGTGACAAACCTATTGTTCAAATGGTTGGCACATTAACACCAAAATAAAATTATTTATGAACATTACGTCCACCTTTTGTTTGGTGAGCGATGTTGAAAAGTACCATCACGTGATAATGACCGTGCATAATGAAGTAAACACTAATAAACTTGTGGCCCTGACGAAGTTGAACAAAACCCTAGAACCATACGTTTCCAAACCATACCACTACATCACATTATCTATGGTGAGATGCTGGAAACGATTGAAATCAAAACACACACACAAAAGAATATAAAATGATACCTAATTGCCGATTGTCTCCTGGAAGGCCGGATGGTGGTGAATGTGGTACTGGGTCTCCTTCTGAAGGGCCGGGTGGTGGTGAATCTGGTGCTGGATCTCCTTCTGAAGGGCCGGGTGGTGGTGAATCTGGTGCTGGGTGACCTAAAAGGATAAATGTACAGTTATTTGAATTGTACATACATACAGGTATGGAAATCTTTTCCTACATTTCTATAACCCTTTTGCACTATCGTTCACGTCATAGTTTTTCAGTGAGAAAGGGAAGAGGTCAAAAAATACATGAATGAAGAATTGCGCAACACTTGTGATACTGAATCATAAAATCTAAGCTTAATATATAGTTTAGTTGAATGATTTCGTCACCAAAATTGTACAATACATCACGATACATAAATAATGGACACGTTAGCACAATAAATCAAAATAAAATGTAACGTAACCCATCAAATTAGAATATATATTTTGTTTTATTCGTTACCTTGACTTATTTCAAACATGTTAATTTTAAATCTGCAGTTGCCGTTGCTTTTTCTATAACATCCCACTATAGTTTTGTTATCGTTCAGGATAAGTGGTCCAGTCTCTTCCAGTTTGTTAAAAACCCTTCTGTCATTAGCATAGATGTCACTCTGTGATTGGCCTTGGCGCATGCTGAAGGAAATGAACTGAAGATAGCCATATTCCATGCCTATTCCATAAAAGCCCTTGCTGTGATCTAGTATTTGATTAATTCTAACTTCCTTGCTGTATTTCTCCAGAAACTTGCTTTTGTTTAGATCTTCAGAATCACAGCACAAAAAGAAATGTCCATCAAATGTAATCACCAATGGTTTTTCCACTGTACATGTTTTTGTTTTCTGTTGCGGTATGTTCCGTTTCTTTGAAATCTTTTCATAGCTAAATACAGCTTTGGTCACATCTCCTTTGAAGTCGCTAACAGGACTATAAAAAATATATTTTGTATTTGCAGGATAAAATTTATTCCTGTCGGCTGAATCATCTATGAATTTTTTAACGAAATGTCGAAGATTTTTATCGTTTTTTATAAAGCATCCTGGGATTTGGATGATTGAAGATTTCTTCAAATTTCCATCAGGCTTTTCCAGAATTGTCAAATCAACAGTGGCAGTTCCTGCAGTAGCCCAGTAAACCGTAGGCATTGCTGCTATACTGAAGATATACTGAAGATAAGCTGAAGAAAAAGGAAGAAAATGACGTTTAATGAAATCCAAATCTTCCTGTTTATGACCCCCTCCCTCCTCCCTACCCGGACCTGGTTGGCTGAGCATACCGTCAACGCCTAACGATTTGCAGATAATCTTAGATCATGGGCAACACATCTCGAAAAAAATACTTATTTATTAATTCATTAAGAAATGTTTTTAAAACTGGTCTTTATTCAGGTCTGTATAATCACTGACAATTCAGGTCCGTTAGTGATCATTCAGAGTTGGAGCACTGAAATATTCCATAGTTGACTCTCAGGTAGGCTCAGATTTAAACTATCTCCCTGATAGTTTAATGAAAAGACTCCAGAAAGTCCAAAAAGCTGCAGCTAGCTTCGTGCTTGGAAGATACGCTTCCTCTGAAGACGTCTTAGTCAAACTCAAGTGGCTTCCAGTAAAGGAACAACGCGAATGGCACCTACTCAAGACTACACATAAAGCTCTTCATCATTCCAAATGGCCGGGCTAATTGAAACTGAAAGTATTTCAACACAACAGAAAATTAAGATCTAGCAACAGCATACAACTAGAGAGGCCACTAGTAGCTAATGTATTGCAGGACCAAACATCGCATCTCTTCAATGCATTACCTAGTGAAGTGAGCTGCAACCCAAACTTCAATTCTTTTTGTAGAGACACAAGGCAAATCTGTTATAACAGAGCACTTGAACGTTTCAAGTAATATGCGTGTATTTTGCCACCTATAGTTCCGTTAAAACATTATACTATTGTTATTGAATATGAGTGAGGCTCAGTGAGCGGCGTGAGAACTGAGTTGTTTAAGCCCTAGATGGATCTTTCTGGGGTCTTGGGTCCTCATGTCGCTCATTGAATCTCTTTCTTCATCTAGATATTTATTTACTTATTTATCCTTTCTTTCTTTTCTTGTCTAATTATAAATTTTATTATATATATAACTTATTATTTAACTCATATTTTTTACATACTTTACATATACAATTAACTTATATTTTTACATATTAGATAGATAGTTTAGGTAGGATGGCAAGTGAAGAGCCACTATGTGGATATATTGTCAATAAACCATTATTATTATTATTATTATTATTATTATTATTATTATTATTATTATTATTCTTATTATTATATTATTTCAGCCGTAAGGGTTTCATACGCGCCCGTGATACTCTCCCCCATGACGGCTGGGCGCGCGGCCTGTGAAGCGTGTCCGTGACGTATCATGTAGTTAGCATGAAAAACGGAAACGTAAGTGAAACTCGTTCTGTCAATAAATGAATAAACTTGTCAAAAAAAAAAATGCTTCACATTGTCGAGTCGTATTCTTTTAGTATTTTATGTATTGCATGTTTACGACGAGAAATGTCAAGGGAAATAACTCCCAGTAAAACCTGTGTTACTTTAAATAATCCACTGGAATGCATGAAATATGTAAAAAATAAAATGAACCTAATCAGCTTAAACTTAAATCGCTTGGCGGGAAACATCACCATGGCTAGAAATCCCTTTAGAATTGCTGACCAGCAACTCCCATCGTTATATTTGTGGATCTCCATGTTCAAGAGACTTAGAGAATCATTACAAGTATAAGGAAAAAGCTGAAGATCTAAAGAGTGCCATGCGAGAACGATTCAAGTCCAATATTGACAAACGAACTTAAGCGTGGACTTAAAGTGATTTTCTGGAGCCCGTAGGCAGAATTACGAAGAACATCTTCAGCAAGAATGATCTCTTTTAATGCCTGACGTTGAATATCCTTTAATTCATTTAAGGTGACTGCCTACTTTTGGACACTCCATTTGAGCCCACGATGAGCGCGTGCACAAAAACCGCTGAATAAAGTAAGAAATTTTATTGAGGAACCATACACGTTTTGAACTTCAACAGCGCAAAACCCTCAAATTTTGCACGGGACTCTATACTTTTTATAAACTTAATTGAAAGAACTTCTACAAATCTAACTAATATCATTTTTTAAGAAAAGTTAATTTTTCTAACGCATGAAAAAATAGATTTTTGTATGAATTTTTGTTTGACTTTATGAGATTTTGAAATATGACAAACCGACGTATTTCTTTGTCTTAGTATTCAACAATATCCATGTGGTATTGTAGAGTAATTCACTAGCTGGCATTTGTGCATGATAGAGTCTGCAAAGAACTATTATAATAATATAATAACATAATATATTTATATAGCGCCATTTCCAGCAGTTCAATGGCGCTGTATGCAGTATAAAATGGTTCATATTTATAACAGAGTACGCTGATCTTATGAGTCGTAAATTTTTTTCTGATCACTTCCGGTGGCACAATTTTTGCTTCAAAAACTCGCGCGTTGGCATCCATTAAATGCTGATTATCTTGAAAACGAGCGCGGGACACCCCCTTTTTCTTTTCATATTCGGAATCAGCATTAAATTTCACTTTTAAAGATCGTAGTTTTAAAAAAAGTTTAATTTTTTTCCAAAAGTAGCTAGTCACCTTAAATCAAACAATCTTAGAGCATTTAAGCAAGCATTTTCAAAACGTGTTTCAAATAACTATGACTCCATTTTGTTTTACTGAACTTTAGTATATTAATTTAAGCCCCTCGACTTTTAAGGGGCAACTCGCTGATTGGTCTAGACAAACAATGCAAAGGTCGCGCGCCCAGCCGTCATGGGGGAGAGTACCGCGGGCGCGTACGAAACCCCGACGGCTGAAATCTGAGCCTAACTCTCAGGCGGATTCAAGCGAAAAATACAAGCTCTAGTACATCCAGAAACGAAAAAAAAATCCTTCAGGTTTCAATGCTAACATGGTCGAGCTGCTTAAAAAAAGTCAGAATGGCGTTTACAGTTTGTTGATATCTTTTTTTGTTGCAGAGATAGAGGCCACTAGTTTTATCTTAATGAACTTATTTTTCCATTCTTATTTTTTATATTTACGTACAATGTTATATTTTTGCATATATTTTTACGTTTAATTATTTCAAAATTTCATAAGGTGGTCACCTCGCATGGGTCTCGTGTCCCGTTCGTGACTCTCCTTTTAGGGTAACTACTAGTTATTTTATTTAACACATTGTTATATTAGTTCCCAATAAAGCTGTTAGAAGGAAAAAAAAACGTTTTCCAAATATGCAAATTAGCGACTGATGACGTCATAAATGATAAAATGAAGTATATATTTGTAGAAATGAGACCAAAATGATGCATATTGATTTCATACAATTATAATGCCACTCCTGAACTTTATATAGGGATGCAATGATAATGTTCAATTGTTTGAAGGGCTTGGCACTTGATAAATGTATTTATAGATCAAATGTACATTCACGTAATACAAGGAATAAGAACACGCTAGAGATTTCATTGTGCAGATCCGCTGCTGGCCAGCGAAGTTTTGTTTATAGAGCAACTACCCTGTGGAACGCGCTGCCAGAAAATCTCAGAAACAATCATGTCTTTCATGCTTTTAAGACGTTTTACAAATTGTTTCTTACTAAAGGTCGGTTTTAATTAGTTGCATATATATTTATGTTTTGATCTTATAGTCTATATTTATATTTTTCAGATTGTGTAGTTTTATAGATTTAGTTTGTAATTAAGATGGCCCGCACCTACTGATTTGTTTGACGGGCATGAATTTCAATCGCGTCTTTTTGCAACAAAACCTTGTCCGATTTTCAAGAAATTTGCAGTCATGAGTCTTCAAGCCTTGAACTATGTATCAGTATTTGAGTCTGCGAATTGGGTAAAAATTTTGAGATAATGATGATCTTAAAAAATGGCTTTTTGAGGAAAAATACTCATAAATCCAAAAATTCAGATGAATTTTTTTGAATTTCATTGAGCCAGTGTAAAGGCATAGGAGAGTAGAAACAGCAAGTTTCGCGGCAATCTAGTCCTTAGAAGTTGCTACACAAACTTACGCTGGCTGTTAGGACGCAAAACTTCGTAATGAAAAACCACCGCCAAAGTCTCAACAAAATTTCAAAACCAACGAGAAACATACCTACTATTAGAAACACCAATGCCTACATTGTAACTTGTGAACAAAATATGCAGACATCAGAGGCTAAACACCAACGTTATCCTCAAGCAAACTGCGGAATAATTGTGACCACCACGTGTGACATGTTCGCGTGCAACTTGAACATTTCTGCGCGCGGCTCAAGTTGCATGAAAAAAGACTACATGTAACAGCGGCTTTAGAAACTTGATGAAGATAAAACCAGAACTTCATGACTCGATTCTGAGAAAGAATTGAGTGTGACTTTCGTATCAAATTTGCAATAATCAGAGAAGTTTCTAGCCTGTCTGGGCTGAAACTACGTAAAACAGATATATACAGTAAGATCATTTTTACGCACCTTTTTGCACTTTTTAGTACTTTTAACTGAAGTAGATACTTTTTCGGTTATATGATAGTAAGTTTTCCATAGTTTTCTTCTCTGCCAAGCGTCGCCCAGGTCCTGACGTCATGTGAACCACAGGCTTCCCATAGAAAGATTTGCTGAAAGATACTGTAAGGGATGTAAATTTTATTAAACTTTAATAAACCATGCACACAAATGAAACTTTCTTGGAGAGTTTAAAAGTTACGATTTTCACGCTGACAAAAGGCGTTGCGTTACGTGTGTTACGTTACTACTACTCATCTTGACCTTTTGACGGTCTGACTACTACTACTTATATTCCCTTCCACGACATTAGCAAATTTTCTATACAAATTCGTTTACAAATGTTGTTCAACTTGTCTTCATTCTCTAAATAACTGATCATTCAATACAGGAGCAAAATACCCGAAAACAATGGCCGTCTGAAAATTCGAATCTACTGAAATGTTTAAACATGCGACTGAGCTCAAAGGTTTCTTTAATCGCCATGTTGTTAAACGTGGACTTCATTGGACTGGACTGGAACGAGAATGGACCCAGAATGGACCCAGAATTAACTCAAAATCGACTCAGAATGGACTCAAAATGGATCACGAATTGACCCAGAATGGAATCAGAATGGAGTCAGAAAATACCAAAAATGAAATCAGAATGGACTCAGAGAATACCAAGAATGGAATCAGAATGGAATCAGAATGGACTCAGAGTATACCCAGAATGGAATCAGAATGGAATCAGAATGGACTCACAATGGACTCAGAATGGACTCAAAATGGAGTCAGAGTATACCCAGAATGGAATCAGAATGGAGTCAGAGTATACCCAGAATGGACTCAAAATGGAGTCTGAGTATACCCAGAATGGAATCAGAATGGAGTCAGAGTATACCCAGAATGGACTCAAAATGGAGTCAGAGTATACCCAGAATGGACTCAAAATGGAGTCTGAGTATACCCACTATGGAATCAGAATGGACTCAGAATGGACTCAGAATTATTGACCCAGAATGGAATCAGAATGGAGTCAGAGTATACCCAAAAATGGAATCAGAATGGACTCAAAATGGACTAAAAATATTTTTTAAATTTTGTATATATAATTCTAAGTAGTTTTTATATACAGTGTATTGTATTTTATCTAGTATAATGCACATTTGATCATATTTCAAATGTTAAAATGTGCAATATAAGTATTAAATATTATTATTATCATTATTATTATTATAAAATGGTATTACTATTTTATCTAAAGAATCATATACCAGTAAGTTTTTATAGTAGCATTAAACTTTGATTGTATCAATTAATTTAATTCAGAAGGTTACTCACTCAAGAGACATTCTAGTACATATTTTTTTGTCATTTAACAATGTGGACTCGGCAGCCACTGAACTAAACACAATTACCTGGTGAACTACCAGTAACTTAATTCACAAAAAAGAATCTTTTAAATCTCATTCAGCATATTTTTGTGGGTTCTCGCTGTTCTCACATGGACAAAAGATATTAGGATATTAGGATTATGTTAATTATTTTAGCAAAAATTTTACAAGCATTGATTGAGTCTATTATGGGTCCATTCTGAGTCCATTATGGGTACATTTTGAGTCCATTCTCAGTTAAAGTTTTACAACATGCCCAACATACTCCCTTGACTAGAAGCCTCCCCCCATATATTAATGATAAAAAATTCAGATCCCCCCCTTAATTTCACCTGCCCCCCCTCCCCTGTCATAAATTATGAGCATAGCCTAGATAATATCAAACAAATAGTTTGAAAATAAAGTTGGGAAAGAATTTATGTTAATCCATCATCTGTAAAAAAAATTCACTCGCCTTGAAAAGGACATTGTTGAATTCGTTAATTCAACTGACCGAGATCGACAAACAGGCATGCATTTGCATTTTATTAATGACTTCCAATTCCATGATGTCATTGAAGTGATTGAAATTCATGCATGCTTTGTAGTAGTAACATATTACCTCTGGATCCTACAGAATATCCTTTCTGTAGTCTTTTCACAATCCCTTAAAATTATGATCTCAGCGAGAGCTCGAGGTCAGGGTAAAATTTGCATATTTTTTATACATTTTTATGCAAATTTTACCCTGACCTCGAGCTCGCACTAGGATCATAAGGGATTGTGGGAAGACTACGGAAAAGAGCATAGCTAGGATATGTCAAGGATACTGACCAAGATCATGAATGTCTCTAGGATCTTGCTTAATTAGTATCCTACAGAATCCTGTGTAGGATCTAGCTTGCAGGACCTTGTAAAAAGCATATATATATATGCATATGGGTGTCATGGTGTGTTTTATATTGACCTACATCAATGTATATCATTCCTTAAATTCAGTTAATTTATTTCTTATAATGAGAACATTTGTGTTCTCAAAATAAGAATAAATTTATTCTAATGAAGATAATCATTTTCTTACAATAAGAACATGCAGTCACATGAATTAAAGGCATATCTTGAATTAAGTTTTTTTTCCAATGCCTTCAATACTGATTCTACATGAAGTAAATAGTCCAATGGTATAATATTTCTTGATTTGAGTGATGTGTTTAAGTTATTAAGGTTTATATTTCCAATATGTTAATGACTGTGACGTCAGGTAATTAAGGCTTCAATCAATCAATCAATCAATCAATCAATATTTTATTTGATAGGGCAGGTTAATTAATCTAAACAATATTACAAACATTGAGTCGGCATGCAGCCATAGGCTGATGTGGACCTGCTATATAATATTATAATCTATAACATAATTTAGGTAAAATAAGAAATATATTACAACAGTACATTAAGTATGAAAATAATTATACTCTACAAATTTTAAAATATGAAAAACTGGTGTTAAAAAATTTAATCAAAACAAAATCCAAACATACACCTACTTGCAAGAGTGAAGAATTCAGAGGGAATGGGGTACACCATGGCCAGAAGACAGGAGAAAATCCCAGAGGCTGAGATTATTCCCATGTCCTCCAATGCAACCCCGGCTATCACCATCACAGCGCTCTCGCAAGCAGGTGTACATATTATATCAATAAATAATAAATACTACTACTAGTCTAATTTATCAGTTTAGTAATAAATAAAACCATCCTTCTTGTTTGAGATCATAATAGCTTCTTTATTAAATGAGAATTAAAAAATATCCTTGGAAAGCTTTCTTAAGATTGCTTTGAAGCTTTCTTTACTAACATCAGAAAGTTTCACTTTCTTATTTATAAAATTCCAGATAATTGGACCCCTATATTGAAAAGAACTCCTTCCTAATTCAGTCTTTACCCTAATAACATTAAATTGATTACTGAATCTTGTTGATCTAGATGATTTAGAGAACAGGTCCGAAATCTGGCTAGGAGCAGCTAGACCCTATTAAAACTTGATGCATCTTAATTAAGTAATATGCGTCTCTTATATAAGTAGTTAATAGGAAGCCAGTTACATTGAGACAGGCAAGAACTAGCACTTTCTAATGAAGAAGGGAGATGGTTAATTATCCGGCATGCTCGGGCATGAGTAAAATCTAAGCTATTAAGTAATGGTTGGGAGCAGTTACCCCACACCAATATTCCATAAGTAACACTAGGAATAATTGTTTTGAAATATATTTCTTCTAGAGCTGTCTTAGGTAAATATGACATTCTCCTTAAAGCACCAACTTTATTGGAAAATGAAGTTTTAACTATGACTACTTGGGTATACCAAGAGAGTTTGTTATCAATTGTTGTGCCTATAGGCAGGTTGTAGAATTGACAAACTTCACAAAGCCATGCCCAAAATGTAAAGGCGCGCTGCAAGGGGCCAATAAACTGCTGTTTCCTCAATATCATAGCTTCATTAAATATACAAAATTGATCTGGTTCACACAAACAGTATTTAAAAATCACCATTATTTTACTTGTGGTTTACATAAAAGATATTTTAAATCTATTTTCTTAAAATGGCCAGTCTTAATTATGACAATGACGATGACAATGATTTTATTTGCACCTTATATACAATTAAGTTACAAAATATTAATATCCTTGCATAAAGGTGCGAGCCAACTGGATTAACTGAAGAGCTATACAAAGCCAGTTGGCTAGTACTACTAGTTACAACAAATATACTAAAATACCTTAGTAGACGTCACAGTCATTAACATATTGGTAGTATAATCCTTCATATCTTAAAGACGTATCGCTCAAATCAAAAAATATTTTACCATTCAACTATTTACTTCTTGTAGAATCGGCATTGAAGGCATTGGAAAAAAGGTTATGTGCACTTTAAAATGATAATTCTCAGTTATACTAAGAACGAAAGTTTCTAAATTTAAGTACAAAGTTTCTTTAAGTTCAAGAACTTGGTCAAATTCAAGTTTTAAAGGTGTGGTATATATGTTATATTAGTATTAAAGCTAGCTATTTTCGCTTTTGTTTCTCGGTTTTGTCAATCAAATGAGCCTTTCGTATCCAATGCCTTGGATTGCGCTTATTTCCAGCGACAAATAGCATTAAAGACATAAATTCTTACCTATCAATTGTAAAAGACTTGTTGAATGTGACCAGACGCACTTCCGTCTTGGCTTCTTCGTGTTTCTTCCATCGCTACTGCCCCTTGAAGTAGACCGTAAAAACAACTCCAAATAGTAGCCTTGGACAGTCTTGGTGTTTCTTTTCGTAGTTTCGATAGATTTCGTAGGTAAAACAAGCCAGAGAAACGAGGGAGACTTAGTCATTGAGCTGTTTTCAAAGTCAAAACAGTACTTTTACAGACTGGTGCTTTTAGACTCAAGCCCCCCTCCCTGGGGATATTTGACTCGCAACCAAACCTCCTCGGCCAAACTATCTAGACACGATTTGACACGATTCAGAAAAAGGAGGGGAAAAAAAAGAAAACTAAAGTAAAGAAAAGAAACCAGAAGAAAAGAATATTGAGGAAAATAAAAGAAAAGGAAAGGAAAAAAGAGATAGAAAATAATAGAAAAAAGAGAAAAGAAAAAAAATTGCGTTTATCGATTCCCCTCCCCTTAACAATCCTACCCATCATGCCCTGTGGTATCCACATACGGGTATCTGATGCGAGAGCAGCGTGCTCAGTAAGCAACATGCAACAAAACCATAACCCTTTTTGAAATAGTTGTATATGCGGGGCAAATGCCGATGTAAGAATGAGTTTACCTCCATACCAAACAACCGCAGCCTGTGGAATTGGCGCGAAAAATCACATTAACTTAAGGAGCCAGTCACGTGACCCTAGCCCCTCTCCCCCTCCATAACCAAGAAGTTGCATCATATGGACTATAAAACAACTTTGAAATTAGTCAAATCAGTAGACATATTACGGTTGTCAGCAGTTTGCAGAATTTTTCATTAACCTACTGTGTTTTCAAAGACATAAGAGCATTTGTCTGCAAGATCAACTTAACAATGATAATAGCTAGTACGATATTCATAAACCTTCATATTATCAAACTCTGAAACAACCATTGGGCTGATCTAATTTTTTTTTTTTGTTCGCAGTTCATTCAGTTTCTTTTCATTTATTTTCTTTCCTTTGTTCTTCTCTTCTCTTCTCTTCTCTTTCTGTGAAAAAGTTATTGTCAATATTCGGTTCGTTTGGCTGAGTGCGCCTCGTGATCTCGATCCACCAAACTGGGCTTCCTGTGTGGTTCTGAAGTGACGTCAAAAGAAGCGCGCGCAATTTCTGCTGACGTCACAATCGTGATTACAATGCAAGACTGAAACAATTTCATCAAATTCGACGAAAACTGTATTGCATAATTTTCTCGGATATTGAACGTTTTATCAGCTCAAGTAGAAGATGATAATCTATATACATTTGCGTAACGGAGATAAAAACACCATCTTGAAGGTAGTGCTACACAAAACTCAACAGCAAGCCACGCATGGACAAGAACTGTCAGTCATTCCAAGATGGCTGCCAAGACTTCCACAGACACTGTCGGAGGTCACGTGTATCAGAATTGACAAGCTGCTTGGAGAAGCCAGGGTCACGTGGTTAATTCGCTTGTTGTGTATCAAGATTCAAGAGTTTTATTTCTTTGTTTTGACAATGAGAGAAGCTGCTAAAGATTACGATGTTTGCACCAAACAAAATGGAGAAAGAGAAATGGCGATTCTCAAAGGTATTTCATGATATCATTTCGAGAATTTGGTTGATGCAAATTAAAGTTTTTTCTGTTTTTTATAAAAGTTTTGCATTTTGCATTTCCGAGTGACCCTGAATTTTCCTCCCCACTCAAAACTATGCTCCATGATCCCTGTTGGACCGTTATTTATTTATTTTTAAATCTCTCTTCCGAGGCTTAGAACGCTAAAATAAGGAACCAAATGTCTGGTACTAATACGAAAAGCAGGAAAACCAAATTTCTATTTATTTAAGCCGAGGTATGCTGCGTTCTTTTTTCGTCTAACGACATAACACATCGCTTTATTTTCATAGGACAATTGCAATATCCCTTCTCAGAGATGGCTCTTAAGATGAAACAGTCTTTGGAATATCTGACAGAGTTGAGAGGCAACTTTGACCAAGGAGCTGTTGATTGTCGGGTGACCTTATACAGATCTAGAACCGTACGTTGGTCTGCGAGGAGTAGCCAGGCAAGAAATGAAATGGTGACAGATGGCCAGGAACAAGAGCTTGACAGCACATCCCCTGTTACAGTTCAGGAAAATGGTCATGACGTTGCAGTGACTGGCAGTGAGGCAGGTCAGTCAGTGGCGAAGAATGACAAGGAACAGGAGAGCACTCCACTGGACAGCACATCACCTGTTACAGTCCAGGAAAATGGTCATGACGTTGCAGTGACTGGTAGTGAGGCAGGTCAGTCAGTGGTGAAGAATGACAAGGAACAACAGACTGCTCCGGCTGATAGCACATCACCTGGTGCAGTCCAGAAACATAATCATGATGTTGCAGTTGTATGCAGTGAGGCAGGTCAGTCAGTGATTATGATTGACCAGGAACAAGAGAGTGGGCCATTCCCTGTAACACTGACGCTGGGCAGCACATCACCTGGTGCAGTCCAGGAACATGGTCATGATGTTGCAGCGGCTGATGAGGCAGGGCAGTCAGTGGTGATAAATGACCATGGCCAGGAACAACAGATTCCTCCAATCCCTAAAACCCTCGAGGACAACACAAGGGCACTCGGTTCAAACAATTCTAACGATATTGACTCTAATGCTAAAAGTGCTTCACAGCCATTACCAACTAACTTGCATATCCCTGGTCCAAGCGAAGTACCATCTTCCAACACAAACCCAAACAAGTTGCGCTATGACGTTTTTAATGCAACTAGCAATAATCCACGTACACAGACTACAAACGACGCCCTTGCTGTCGGAAATCCAACTCGTACAACGCAAGGACAAAGTACGAGGTGTAACCGAAGACCAACGATAAGAGAAAGACTGCGACAAGGATTTTCAAGGCTGTTTGGCTCCAAGAAGAATAATGTAATACCTGTAACAAGTACTGAAGGTCATGACCATGTTCCTATGAACCTTACTGATATTGACGCTAAAGTATTCGCAGAAGAAATTACAATGCTTGAAAAAGAGATGTTTGGTAGAATAAGACTGAACGAGATCTTAGACAAAAAATGGAAGTCCCAAGATCGAGTAAGTGTATAGAGAGGTTATTTACCGTCCTAAAGTCGATCCAGGGCTTGGAAAAATTGTACCCGAGGTCTTAAACATGTCTTTTCAAGGCCAAAGGCACAGCTAGGTTTTCCCTATATGCGGATTGACTTTAGGACGGTAAAAAAAAATTATTTATTTTTTCGATTTACTTTTCCACTCAATTGTTTTGCAATGATCTCTTCGTTGTTTAGGCAATTAATTTGTTATCCCATGCGCCTGCGCGGATGACCGCAGGATACCGGCCCGCAGGCAATTAAAGATAGAAAATATCGCCCGCTCTAACAGCCAATAAGAACGCACGATTTTTAGCTATAGGATACCGGACTAGGAAAAATATTTAGTATTCTTACTAGTTTTTTGAAAACTTGAGTGATTCTTTATGTGAAGGCCAAAACAAACCCTGCTCTTCTAATCAGGACTTCAATTGTTTTTCTTATTGCTAAATTTTAAAAAATTACGAAAATTAAACGTAAAATGCCGCAGCTGTTTTTGTCTGCAATAACTTCAATTTTATTTTCATGTTACACAGTGGACTTGCTCTCCAAACGTCTCAACAATGGCAGAGTTTTACTCGCGTATAGTTGCCATAGTAACCACTGAAATACTCGCCCAAGAACGACCAGGACAGCGGGCTCGTGTTATGGCTAAAGTGATCAAGGTAGCTAGAACATATATCTATATATCTGAAATCACTATGTAAAGTACCGGCGGCGTAGCGTCAGAGCCCGCCTTTTATCCGCAATTATGCGACCCGAGTTCTCTCCTGTCCTTCGAGGTTTTTTTTCTGGTCCGGGTTCTCCCTTCACAAAAATAAACTCGTAAATTTCAATTCGACCGCAAAATACGAGGTATGGTTTAAGCAGAATATTTATATATACTGGAATTGAACGTCATATATACTGTTACTTGCTGAGGCTTCGGAAGTCAGTCCTTGACCTTAATCGTAGCCGGTAAGTTCAGAAATGCATTGGATGAGCAAACCTTCTGCAATCCCTTAAGTTTTATTCTTGTGTTCTGAGTTATCGATCCCAAAGCAATGATGAAGTATAATACTAGATTTGTTTTCGTCTTGGGTGTAATGCTTTTTCATGTGGGACCTCGTGTCATTTCCTTGAGTAATGTTTCTTTGTTTCACGGTAGCGCTCGCGAATCCACATTCCTAACAAAGTCATTCTGCTATTTTTTTTCTCAGATGGCTGACCGCTGTGCAAAGATACACAACTACAACGCAACCAAAGCACTTTTAACGTCACTACGCTCCGCTCCTGTCTATCGGTTGCGTGACACTTGGAAAAAATTGAAGAACAAAAGCAAAAGGTACACCACATTCACCTTTACGAATGAATACTCCAGTTTCGAGTTCTCTGTGGCTAAAGGTTAGCTTCTATTTTCTGTAAAATATTCACGTGTTCCAGTGAAGGTCTGTGGAATTTCAAAGTTTTTGCATTGTTGAAATTGTGCATTCTTTACTTTCCCGTTGGTATTTGTGAATATTTTGACACTGAAAGGAGGCGAACTCTGAGTAAATAATGAACTTAAGCAACTCAATATCTAGGACGGGGACGTGAGACCCGAGGTTTCAGAACTGAATTTAATGATAGTGGAAAATTTGGAAATAGGTGTTACTTCTTGATCTCAAGACGT
Source organism: Anthopleura sola (assembly GCA_023349425.1). NCBI lineage: Eukaryota > Metazoa > Cnidaria > Anthozoa > Actiniaria > Actiniidae > Anthopleura > Anthopleura sola. The sequence goes on from JALHLI010000022.1 coordinate 2,754,060, forward strand.
GAACGACGTGCAATTGCTGAATATTGCATTCTGGTGAGAACGATATCGTCTTTTCTTGTTCAGACGTTCCCGTTTCAGATTTCGAGTTGGTTAAGTTCCCTAATGAGCCTGTAGTCCAGAAACAAAGATCTATGAATATTCTACCTAATTCTACTGATAATAATTATAGTTACTTAACTCTTAACAAATTTTTTTTAAATTTCCAGTATGTTACGTCATCTAATTATTCTGACGTCATCAGCGGATGATTATGCTTTCTATTACCGACACCAACTGTCGTGTAAAAAGAACACTAAATCTCTTCATTTTCTGGGTGATGTCTTGGCTCAAATGAACTACATCCAAAGTGTTTACTCGGAAAATGAAGACGGCTCAAGCCACGCATGCGCAGATGTGTCAGCCGAACTTCAAGATCTTTTGTGTAGCTACCAGGATGCAGCTGAAGGATACAACTACCCTCGACATCCTGGCGTTGCTAAGCTACTGATGACGACGGCAGAGGTCAAAACATTAGTGGGAAATTATGACCTGTCGCTAGTACGAGAGCCCGAGAACAACATTCAAAACTAATGCGTAGGGAGGGGGATGGAAAGGGGGGGAGGGGTTGTGTTAAATGATAAATAGATATTTCTAGTTTTTACTTTATAAGTACGGTAAATTTTCAACTGAATAAATATACGTTAACTATACGCTTATAAAATATACGCTTTTATTCTTATTTCATTATTCTTATTCTCGTTTCTATCATTTTTATTTTATTTCTTCATGCTTCAATTTTTTTTATTTTGTTCTTTTCTCTTTGTATTTCATTTCATTTCCTATCTTTTCTTTTCTTTTTCCGGAGTGTATTTTCTTTTCTTGCACGTCCCTTATCCTTTTCTTCTTAAAAACAGTTACTCCTGAAGTTAATTTTGAGATCGAAGCGAAACCATATTTAATAAAATACAAACGTCCATCCTCATCTGTTGATATACAAAATAATGTATACAAAATTTCACTGGTAGAGATAAATCAAATTTGGAAAGCATCACTTTTTCACCCATGGGTCTTATAAAAACTATTGCTAATTAGTTTCCGCATAGCAGCCAGTGTTTCAAGTTACAAGGAACAACAAATAAACATAAATGACTATTTTGGTCACAGTCATAAGCATATGGCATGGACAAACCTTTATAACTTCAAGAGGCATCACTCAAACTATATAATTTTTGGGAGTCACTGAACAGCTCACGTCATGTAGAATCTATGCTGAGAATAATATTGTCAGATGTGTCGAAAAAACAGTGAATTTTTGAAACGAAAACATTATTACGTGTGGAATTTGAAGCAGATTGGAGGGTTGGGAAAATATTATGTTCATATATGCTACGCAGTCTTATGCTGCCTACTTGTACTCTTTCTTTCAATGCTGAAGTGCACGTGAAATCTTCCTCAGTACGAATGGCTAAAAAAAAACAAGTGAATTTTAATTTCGAAGCGAAACCACTATTGTCGGTGCGGATTTCTCCTGTTGAATTCGAAGCAGAAAAATACGTGGAAATAAGCACAACTGGTGAAACAGAATCCCAGCACGTTTCACTGTTCTTTTATTTAAAAAAATGACAAGCCGGATCCCTATTGTAACTGGATTCAAGGTGGGATGAATTTCCGTTCTAGAATCGTGCATGGAAATCACTCAGGGTCTTAGAATATATAACTGAGGAGAAATTAAAAGTGCTGCCTTTGTAATAAGACTAATAACATCTACAAATGGTTAGACTTTCAAGTGGCTCGGATGACCACTTTAAATGGCAATCCCGTCTCTCCACACTTCATCACCAATATCGAGTGGCGTAAAAGAACCACTGAGGACGTAAAGAAACCCTGGCAGTGACCACCCTCAGTGATCACTACACCTCATACTAACAACCTCTCATGATTGTACAGCGCCTTTCAGTATTCACATAGAAAGAGCACTATATAAATCATTAATCATTAATCATTTATCATTTATCCCAAGTCTTTTGTCCTCGTCGCTGAGCAAGAGGAACGCAGGCTCAAGGAAATTTTTCACGCATGCGCAATATATTTTGTTATTTTTAGAACATTGAGTCGAAGAGAGAAGAAAACATAGAAATAAAACGAGCCTAAATTGACCTTGGTTTTGACATGCACGTGAGAAAAAGAAAAGTGTTCAATGAATAACACGGTCAATGAACAAGGTTATTGAAACGTTACATGACAGCCTGAGGCCATCGAGATTACTCACCCAGCATCGTAATGTTTACATATTATTTCTTTAAGCTGTGTTATAAGTCAAATTCTGTTCCTTTGTTTTCCTTTCTTTATCCTTTTCCTTTTCCTTCTTATCGTCCTTTAATTTTTAACCATAGAACGTCTTGTGGGATATTCTTATCACCAAAACAGAACAATAGCGAAAATAAAACTCTTATCTTTTGCACATGTTTGAATTACAAAACTAAACAAAGAAAAGCTGTTTCGTGAGGAAGTTTAAATAAAAGATCAAAAATAAGCCAAATGTCATGCGAAGAAGATATATAAATAGATTGTAAACAACAAGTTTGACTAAAGCTTCCCAATTATCTAAGATATTCATTTCAGGAAATCAAAATTTCTAATATTCGCTTTCTTAAAAGCCGAATACGACATAACGAAAAACGATTTTATCCGTACTAGTAACTAGGAATTTCTTTTTTCTTGGTACTAAAAAAATTATGAAATAGAAAAAAGTAAAATAGAGCTGCCAAAAACGTTTGAGCTTCTTATTAAAATGGCATTGTGTTATATTTTGAAAGGAAAGCTCTTTGTCCTGCAAGAAAAAAACATGCTAAGATAGGACCGTTATTTACAAACTGACTGTAAATAGGCTTTTTTTATCTTAAGAGCTAAGATTGAGTGTCACCAAGCAACATTTTTTTCTTGATTCTGAGAGGGAAAAGAAGGAATATATCTAAAAAGAATACAAAGAACTGCTTCTAGAATCTAAAGAAATAGCAGTTAGAATTATTTCTAGAAGGAAACAGATGATAAAACCACAGACAAGAACTGATCAACTTTTTGTTTTCATATCATTGAATAATCATGTAGATGGTAAAAAAAAGTTCACTGTTCTAATTAAGAGTCAAATAACATTGGCTAAATATTTCCGTTCGAAAGCAAAAGTACATTGTATCAGCACCTGACAGTTTTGAATTTGCCGGATTTGTTGTTTGCTCTCAGCCTAGTATATATTGCGGGTTACATGGCACGATTTCAAGGCTAGACTATAATACGTCCTCCAGAAACTTCCGAGGAGCAATATTTCATCTTCATTTTTCCACGGTTCGGTTCAGTTGTCGAACTTCAAGTGCTCTAATACAAACTCACGAGATCTTGAATTCGTGTTTTGCATGTTCTCGGAGATTTATTCATACAAGCAATAATATATTTTTCAGTGGCCAAAACTGAATCGGAATTTCAACTACTTTACGTCAAAAAATCTCACTCAAAATGGGTGAAGAAAACTCAACAAATTCTACAGTTAATTATCCATACCACACTCTTTCCGAGGTACTTAAAAGCCCAAAAACTGCTTTGACTACCGTATTTTTATTACTTCTCATCTTGTGTACACTGATTGGTAATTTTCTTGTTATTTGGACTATTTTCACAACTCGACGCTTGAGGTTTTCAGCGTTCTTCTTCGTGGCGAGTTTGGCTGTGGCAGATTTTCTAGTTGGACTTGTTGTTCTTCCAATCTCGCTCGCTTACCACTTGACTTTTGAAATGAGAGGTAAGATACAAAACCTGCTTCTATATAGCTTTTTTCATAACTTTTACTAATTATCAATATTAAACTAATTTTATGAACACAAATAATAGTTTTTACGTTGTTCTTCATATGATAAACCGACATGGCTGAAAAGAAAAACATTTCGACTGAGTACGTATAAAGTAAATAGGCATAGTTCAAGTCTTTGTAGCTTCTTCTTTCTTTGAAAAACATTTTATACCTCTTGAAAAATATCCGGATAGACTTTTTTCAATATGTCATTCAAAAATTAGCCTTAATTTATGTGGAACTTTCTTTATGACTAGTATTTCAAACGAAAGAGTAATCAGTAATCCATATATTCGTCATATCTTTGCGTGGTTGGTCGATTATTTGGAGTCATACAAAATAACTCCCGGCAAAAGTTCAGTTACTTGTAATGAATGACTGTCTTAGTTTGAGAAAAAAAATTTTTTTTAAAGTAATTTATTTTGTTTGGAATTTTGGCACGATTTTCCTGTCAAATGTAAAGCCGGTGGATAGATAAGCAAACAGTTTTTGAATATGTTTATAATTAAATTCGATCAAACCTAGGATTCTAATTTTAATGTGGGTACAAAACATTTTATCTAGTTTCAAATTGTGGACGAAAAACTTTTGTATTGTTTTCAAAGTGAAAACGCTATTTTGAATTTGATTTGGATCGTATTAGTACCGTCTGACCGCGATAGTGTTATTTAATTCGATAAGTCACGACTTCTGCTTCATCAACAGATGGCAATATCAATATCATTTCGAGACCCTAAAAGGTACCAGAGGGTTTTATTTTCGACCCTAAAAGGTCCGTCGAGCATACCTACCAACTTTATAAGGGAGTCCCCCCACCCGGGCTTATTTGTAGGCTTATTTGTGTAGGCCGCGAAAATCAGTTTTGCTTCTAAATCATACTTAATTCTGAGGGTTTTTTTTACAGTTTTTCTTATTCATTTCCTTGTTTCACTAGGCAACTTAATGACAAATATTTCACTTTCCAATTTTCTGTTGCTTATTATTTCTAATTCTAATCTAAACATATGTATTCTAAACATTAACACCAGGAGTGAAAGCGCTCATCGAGGGGATCCATCTTTTGCAAAAATAGATCTGATTCAACGAATGACGTGAAACGGAAAAAGAACATCTATAGTACAAAATTACAAAATGATCAATTTTGTGTAAAATATTACTGTGTTTCAGCGGGGGTCCTTGGGATTCATTTCAAAGTATTTGTAGCGGTGCTGAAGTTGTGCATTCTTTAATTTATCGTCAAAAAAAACGAAAGAGACGGAAACGTTTGTATTTAGACTTGTAACCATCATTTGATGCTATTTTCATCATCATTCATTAAGTAAGCATCAATGAGTGCTCATCATCTTCTCTAAATTCATTTTCTCTTGAATTGTTTTCCGTTGTAACGGGCGACTACTTATGTTTTTTAAACATCCGGGATACCTGTGGTGATAGGATTGGGATAGCACGAGGCGAGCGGAAATCGAACAAGGCATGAAAGTACTAGCCCGCGAAATACTTGATACTAGCTTTTGAAAACCTACAAAGCCAAGTTCGCTGTGTCCTCACAAAAATGATAAATGAAAGGCAGCTCTCTAGAAATTTGGCGGTCCTGTCGTCCCCCCACCCCTCCCCCTGTACTTTTTTGATATTTAGTTCGGCATCTCACATGTATAATTTTTCTTTATTGGTTTAGGGAGATGGATACTGGGCTCATTAACATGCAAATTTTGGCTTCTTTCAAACTTCTGGTTTTGCTCAGCATCAGTTCTCAACCTCTGCCTGGTCAGCTGGGATCGTTACGTAGCTGTGACGTCACCACTTCTCTACAAGGCACGCATGAGCGATGCAAAAGTTCGAAAGATGGTCGCAATCAGTTGGACGTCGAGTTTTTCAATGTCAATCATTCTTATCGCTAAAGCACATTCTAGTATCGACAAGAGATCGAATTGTACGGTTCATAGAATGGAGGATATTCCCTTCGCAGTTTGTGGCGTTTTGTTTATTTTTCTTATTCCTGTAGTCTTCTTGATTTTTGTGAACGGACGAGTGTGGATCACAGCTCGTAGACACAAGAAAAGAATCACTGCAGTTGAAGACTCGATGCGGTTTAGCTTTAGTAACAGCTGGAATGCTTCTCTCGAAAGTAGAGATGTCGACAGTCCAATGTCGACACTCGATTCCCGCGGGAAGTCTTCATCAAGGATCATCAAACAGACTGATAATAAGAGTTCTGAACGAGCTGGAAGGACATTAACAAGAACTATCAAAGAAGAGATCAAGACATTCAAAACATTTCTTATCGTTATCGGGATTTTTGTGGCGTGTTGGTGTCCGTTCTATGCGTCGATGATTGTTGATATTTTCATGTCGTTTAAGCCTTTCATTCTATATGTCACTGCAGTTCTTGGTTATTGCAACAGTGCAATGAACATTTTTATTTATGGTATCTTTAACAGGGAATTTAGAAAAGCTATGTTAAAGAGTCTTAAATGTTGCAGAATTGAATGATCTGATTAAAGCAGCTAGTAAGGGTCACAAGATAAGGTATGGAATGCGCAATGTAATATACTTCGACAATAAGGCGGCCATCTTGGTAGGGGCAAATATTCAAAGCTTTGTTACAGTAATGGCGTCGATCAACATTTAGAATTCATCACAAGACAATTCCAGTTGACAAGAGATGGATAGCCCTTTTTCGAATTCGCAAAATATCGCTGTGTTCATTGACTACAGATTCATTTACTCAGGGTTAGCCTCAGTTCAAAACATTCACAAATACCAACGGTAAAGTAAAGAATGTAACACATGAACAATACAAACATTTTGAGATTCCACAGACCTTCACTGGAACACATGAATATTCTACACAAAATCGAGGCTAACCCTGCGTAAATGAATCTGTAGTCAATGAAGACAGCGGTATTTTACGAATTCGAAAAAGGGACATTAAAATTAAGATGGAAAAAAAAAAGAACCGAAACTCTCTATGTATTATCTGCCATCTTTGTTTTGTTTTGCTCCTTGGACGCCCCATAATGCTTTGCGATTCATTACGGCCGACATATCGTCGAAGTAGTCCATTGCAATTTCATCGTACGTCAGTCAAGCAGAGAGCGACCGCTATTTTTAGAGTTTTTAGATTTTTAGATCTATTATATAGTTTAGTAACTATTTATTTCTTTTGTTTTCTCAGTTCGTGCCAATAGGCGCCACAACACGAATCCACGCTCCCATTTTACCAAATTAGGACCCTCTATTGAATGAATGGATGGATGGATGGATGGATGGATGGATGAACGGAATGAATGAATGAATGGATAAACGAATGAGTGAATGAATGGACGAATGGATAGATGGATGGATGGATGGATGATTGAATGGATGGATGGATGGATGGATTATTGAATGGATGGATGGATGGATGGATTATTGAATGGATGGATGGATGGATGGATGGATGAATGAAAACTTTATTTAACGAGGAGACCTCATCACCCTTAGGTGCTTATCATGAGGGACCTCAAATAGCCACATAAATTTACAAATTATGAAAATGGGAATAGTTCAAAAGAGAAAGTATAAAATACATATGATTGAAAATCACAACCCTAAAAAAGCTATAATAAAAACTATATACAGATATACAAAGAAATACAACAAGATATATAAAAAGTCTATAATGAAAATATCAAATACTAGTGAAATAAATTTTCTTAAATATTGCATAAGACACTGAAGACTTAATGGAATGAGGTCAAAGATTTCATGCTTCCATTTCCATTTCATTCTACTAATACCGATATATTAAAATTATTGTAGTATTGACCCGAAATTCCGTGTGGGTAAAAACTAAAAACAGAGTTTAAAGCAAATGAAAAACAGAGATCAAAGCAGAGTTTATATGAGTCATCAGTTGATGTATCTTCTTTAAGGCTATTTTTACTCAACATTTATGGAAATATATATTGTAAATAAAATATATTATTGAATATGAATTAAACGGCAGAAAAACTTGGAAGTGGTCTGTGAGGGCCTGAATGGGATTTACTGACAATTCAGTGACAAATGCCCTAAAATTTAACTGACAAAAAGCTTGAAATTTTTACCGATAACTTACAGACGGACGGAAAGACGGACGGACGGACGGACGGACGGACGGACGGACGGACTGACGGACGTATTGACGGACGGACAGACTTCTGACTGACGGGACAATGACGGACTGATTGGGAATTTGAAATTCAGTTCGTTAGGTTTCATTGGTTTAAATCTAAATGTAGTCTCCTTCACAGTGTCAAATTCAGTTCTGTCCCCACCCCCCAAAAGATGCGGTAATACGGCAACAAAGTCACGTACAAAAGTTCAGAGGTCTCCATCACCTATTTTCATTTTTTTATATATTGCTTGAAGCAGCGCGAAGGATTTATGGCTATGCCGGAGATTTCGGCCCCGACACTGCTATCCATAATGACTGATCAGGAAGCTCGGCCGAATCCTTAGAGAGAGGTTAGTCGGCCCCTAGAACCTAGATGATTGACCCCTTGCAATAAACTCTCTGGTCACTAAACCTACCAGGTTGTCTTAGTCCATGTGGGATGCATTTTGATAATTGAAACTTTTTCGAACTAGTCAGACATGCGCATAAACATATGATCATCGGCTTAGCTAGCATGCCACATTGACACCAAACCAAACCAGGTCTCGATTTTATCAAAGCCAAGGCGGCTAACCCAGGGTTAAACATGGAATTTAGAATATGGGTTTTTTCTCGGAGAGTGCCGGAGAACCAGAAGAAAACACATGTAACATATGTGTTTTAGTGGACAATTGGAATCAATCTCTTTAGGCATATGTGGTTCAAAGTTGGAAGGTGTGCATGCAAAAATATTGAGTTGAGTTACCTTAAAGTAGAAGTGTGTAGACCAAACTTTACACATATCATCTCCTTGAGGTACGCAAAAGAGCTGATGTATTATGTGGCTGTTCTCGGCGTTTTCTTCGACCTCAAAGGCAATTAGATTCGACGCGGCAAACGTTCGACGTCTGAACTGTGTAGGACACGAGGCCTAAAAGTCAATTTACAAACTAATGTATTTGAACGTGCAATGAATAAGATACAAAGATACTGAGATAACGGTAAACTATAGTCAAAACTAGAAACAAAACGACGAGAAAAGGAGAAATACTTACAAATACATTTGCTTTACTGGATCAAAAGTACCAAATATTCTCCTCTAAACGTGTAGGACCTCGTTCCTACAAGGATACTGAGTTGCAACTGACTAATTATGCGTAAATCAGAGTATTTTTAAATGCGAATACATTAAAAAATGCTACACGAAAATATGCAAACTTTATACTAAGAACAAAAGAAAAACCAAACAAAAAACAAATAAAACAATACAAAAGAAAAGTTAAAATAAAATAAATAGGATTTAGCAGTGGCATCTCTACAGGAGTAGCTATTCGTCCACTGTTATTCGAATTGGAATTTAGAAGTTGATTTTTGCGGAGGGAGGAAAAACCGGAGAAACCGGAGAAAAACCCTCGAAGCACAGGAGAGAACCAACTAGAAAACTGTACTCACATACAACAACGAGCTCAGCGATGCTCGAACTCGGGTCGCCTTGGTGAGAGGTGAGCGCTGGGCGTAACAAACTGGTCCTAAAATTACATTTTTGATCCACAAAGCAGTGGACTACTTCGACGATGCGGCGGCCATCTTGAATCTGAATTATTGAAAATAACTTTTTCCGAGATGCCGGGGGTATACGTAGAATCTGATGAAGAAAAAAATAAATTCTGGCTTTCTCTGACCCTATCATGCTGGTTAAGTGACAAGGATTTCATTTTTCTACGTCGTATTAGTCATGATTTTCACTTCTTGAATCGCAAGGCATTATGGGGCGTCCAGGGGACAAAATAAAAAAAATTCGGATAAAATAGAGAGTTTCGTTTATTTTTCTTTCTTTCATGACCATCTTCTTAATTCATCTCTTGTCAAGTTGTCTAGGGGTGAAACGTTAATTCAAATCGACGCCTTAGTGTAACAAAGATTTGTATATTCGCCCCCCACCAAAATGGCCGCCGTATCGTCGAAGTAGTCCATTCACTCTTGGTAAAGTAATAGACCTCTTTGCCTTCGTATGCAAATTGCCCATTTCAGACCACATGACATTCCCTTGAGAAATGTTCTTTTGTTAAAATGTTTACACATGAAAGAATCAATTCCCAAGAGTGGCGTCACGTGGTCTGAAATGGGCACAACAAAAAACGAAGGTAAAGAGGTATACTGGCTTACGTTTCCCATGTCGTTTATTGCATTTTAACGACAATGAAAAGTATGAAATATTTATATTAAAGCTGTATATAATATATTTAATTCAAGGTCAGTAAATGAGTTAGTTTAGAAATTTATGTACACATAATAAAGCTCTTTTTTTTAAAGGGGCACTTGGATGAAAACGCCCCATATTTTGAAAGTCCGAATAGATCAAGTATACGTTTTCATTTGATATATATTTCGTATTTTCCTAAAGTTTGTGATCTTTTATGAGACACATCAGCTAAGCAGCAGTTTGTATTTTCACATCGGTTATAAATTAATGTTATTATTATTATATTACTTATTTTTATTAATTTATTATTACACTATTATCAAATCATCATCATCGTCATCATTATCTTCATCATTATCATCATGATCAATCATCATGATCATCGTCGTCGTCGTCATCATCATCGGCATCATCCTCATTATTATTATTATTATTATTATTATTATTATTATCTGATTATCACTATTATCGTGGTATGGTAGAAGACACGTAAGATTCATTGTCAACCCCTCTCTCCAGCGTATTACGACGTCCTGCCGATGACGAAGAGAAGGACTGAGACCTCGGCCTTGAGTTCCACTTGCGTTGAATCGCAATAACAAGCGCTTTCCTGAAATCCTTATTAAAAAATCCGTATATAAAAACATTACAAGCACTGTTGACATAACCTAGAGATATAAACAGAAGCTTAATGTTGTCATAGACTGCAGTGATGCGTTTTATCGATGATATTATCGTAATAACAAAGAAAGGCAACCAGCAGAACACAAACACTCCTATCACTGTCAAAAAGAGTTTAAAAGTCTTTATGTCTTTGCTTATTCTCAAGGACTCCATTTTTCTTTGAAGAGTCGTTCTTTGTCCGTAAGGTTGGAGCTCGTAGTCCCTTGTGTTTTCACTATGAAGAGACAACGTTGATTGCGCTTTGATTTTCTTGAGCTGTCCTTGAGCAGCGATGATGATTTTTCCATTAGCAAAGACAAGAAAGCATACTGGAATCACAAACAAGACGATGACGACTGGTAAAGCGTATTTAAAGTCCATGCCTTGGGCAGAGCAGTTATGGATCCTGTTGGGCGATGCTTTGATGCCAAGCCAAGAAAGAGAGGAAAACAAGAATGACATAACCCAGATACAAAGTAATATAATTTTAACCCTCGATCTACGCATGCGCACGACGTATCGGAGGGGTGACCGGACAGCTACGTAGCGATCCCAACTTATGGCGCACAAGTTGAGGATGGACGCACAACTAAACCAGATGTTGGCGAATATCCAGGCATCACAGACTTCTACTGTGTATATATCATAATCTAGAAAGACAAAGAAAACAAACTTTTCAAACTTTTGACGTTGCCCCTGACAACATGCACTTTTCAACGACAAAACTTCGTGACAAACTTTGGTCGTTCCAAGCTCAACTGAGAAGCGTAGTAACTCATTGGATCTAATTTCATCAATCTATAAATAGACGTTCCCTTGCACGTGACGTAAAAACAGCTGAATTTTGAGGAGAAAACAAAAGAATTTCAATCTCCTGAGAACTGGAAACTATTGTTTTGTTATTAAAACTGAGCTGCATTCCGAAGTACTGCAAGGCCGGGGTCTACTGCTATTTCAAAAAAGGTTGGTGAAGGTTTTGTTGCATGTTGCTTGTTGTATGCTGCTTACGAAGCTTAAAATGTATTATATTTAAATGTAAAAAATTCCAAATGGACGAGGAAGTAGCAATTGTAAGATAAATTTAAGAAAAATGAAGACATTTTTGAAGGAGTTGTGATGCCAGTACGGAAGAAAATATGCTGGAAAAACCTGCAGACAAAGTTTAATAACATTTTAGGTAATTTACCTAGTAGGGGACCCTGTGTTCTGTTGTAATTTACCTGCCTTTGGGAGAATCTTTAAATAAATAAAAATAGAAGAAAAAAAATTCCTCATCGTTTTGACCTTTCGCTGTTTGAATTCTTTGAATTCTTATCACCCATACTGCATTTCGGGTTTGGTATGCAACAAGCAACAAAACCTTCACCAACCATTTTGGTAATAGCTGTATACTCCAATTTCTTATTCGTTGCTCAGGGTTAGTCTCAATTTACTGTAGAAAATAAATATTCACATGTTCAAGTCTAAGTGCAGAGTGTTTGTATTGTTGAAGTTGTCCTCGACCCTTTGTCTTTTTGTATCAAATTTATAAACAGTTGTGTGAAAATTAAAAACAAAAGTTGCAATATTTTAGTGGCATAAAATAAAATAATAAATAAATGTTTTTAACAGTGGAATCCACCGAGTGGCTATTCCTCCACTGCATTCCAATTGGAATTTAGAAGTTGATTTTTGAGGGAGGAAAAACAGGAGAACCCGGAAAAACCCTCGAAGCACAGGAGAGAACCAACTAACAACTCTACTCACATACGACACCGAACCCAGCGGGGCTCGAACTCGGGTCGCCTTGGTGAGAGGGAAGCGCTCTCACCGCTACGCTTCCCGTGCTTCCCCGTACCATGCAACTTAGCAACTATCCTGCTGAGTGGTGCTTAGTTACCCGTTACAACCAATCAAAATAAAGACATCTAGCCACACGCGCTATGAATGGTTCAAAATGGTAATGGCTGGAGGCTATTTGCGCATTTTCTTCTTAGATAGTCTCATACAAGTGCCGTAAGCACGTACTTAAGAAGTCTGAGAGATATTTGCTCACGGCTGTCGCTTTCTTTAACTGCGACGTCAATTTTAATCATTATCTTCAAATTTGATAAAACCCTGAAACAACCTCATGGCTGATCTAAGTCAGGGCATGGCTAACTCACATATCAAACCCTGAAACAACCTCTGGGCTGATCTAAGTCAGGGCATGGCTAACTCACAGATTGAACCCTGAAACAACCTCTGGGCTGATCTAAGTTAGGGCATGGCTAACTGATCACAGATCGAACCCTGAAACAACCTCTGGCGCTGATCAGGGCACGGCTATGGATGGATGGATGGATGGATGGATGGATGGATGGATGGATGGATGGATGGATGGATGGATGGATGGAAGGATGGAAGGATGGAAGGATGGAAGGATGGAAGGATGGAAGGATGGAAGGATGGAAGGATGGAAGGATGGAAGGATGGAAGGATGGAAGGATGGAAGGATGGAAGGATGGAAGGATGGAAGGATGGAAGGATGGAAGGATGGAAGGATGGAAGGATGGAAGGATGGAAGGATGGAAGGATGGAAGGATGGAAGGATGGAAGGATGGAAGGATGGAAGGATGGAAGGATGGAAGGATGGAAGGATGGAAGGATGGAAGGATGGAAGGATGGAAGGATGGAAGGATGGAAGGATGGAAGGATGGAAGGATGGAAGGATGGAAGGATGGAAGGATGGAAGGATGGAAGGATGGAAGGATGGAAGGATGGAAGGATGGATACACATCAACGTATTAATGCAATAAATTGCTTACCTTTCATTCCCAGTGCAACTTGAAAAACCAGTGCAACAGGAATCACAAACAACCCAACCATAAAATCAGCAACAGCAAGACTCGCCACGAAGAAGAACGCTGCCACATGAAGCCTCTTCGTTACGTACACCGTAAAACAAACCAGGAAATTTCCCACAAGTGTTATAACAATAAGCAGAAGAAGCATCAATGAAATTGTCAAAGTTGAAGGGTTGCTTAGCGCCTCCGAAATTGATTTCTCTTGAAGTTTTGGAGCATTTGATGAAACGTACTTGTCACCGTCACTATTGTTATACGTTGTTGAATAATTCACCTGGCTATAATCCATCGCTGATACTTGTAAAACTCTGAAATAAAAATGTCAAAGGGTTTGAATTTTTTTGCCAAATTTGTTTGGAAAAAAAGCCATCGATTTCGTAGTGCGGTTTTACTTCAAGAATCACCGTACATCGACCTGAGGTTAATTCCTAAAAACCATTGCTCAATTTGATTCCATTTATTCAATTTATCGAACGATAAGTCTTGGATCACCTAAAAATCGCTTTAAGTCGAAAACAATTAAAGACTGGAAAATTGAGTCAAATTACTTGTACCTACCGTAACAAAGTCTATCCAAATTAAGTTGTGATGGCGTTTTGTTTCTGGAAGCGAAATTTCAAAGTCGTAAATACCGACCTCAGATCGAAGAGTATATATTGACTTCCTTAAACAATATTTTCACCGATATATTTTGAATACAATGGTATAAAGTAGCGTTTGACATTAAATTAGTCAATAGTTTTTCTGCATAAGGAATATTGATACAGTTCCAACTTTTTTTCGATGAAAACTACCTCACAAAGGAACTAAACTTCGCTAGTCACAAAATTGTAGATTTTGTTCCAGAAATTTCGCGGGCTTTTTACAGCTGTGAATTTTTGAGAACGTGACTTGACGAGAGCTGTTCGGTTTCGAGCTTGGCTGACCAAGGGTTGCCGCGGCGAAAAAACACAAGGTAACTTGTGATTGTCAGAATTTATAATTCACATCATCACTAATCATACTGCTAAAAAAAAGTGTGACACCAAGCCGAAGGATGGCACTTGGAATGTTTTAATGTTCCGAGTTTAATTGAAAATGACTGCCAAAAAAAAAAACGCGAAAATCGACTTAAAAATGTTCATATATCTCGTTTTTAAGCTATTGATTTACTTGAAAAGAAACTTCAATTCATTCTAATATAAAGTTCACCCAAAAATATTAAAATATTTTCGGTAATTTTGTCGTTAAAGTACAGTTCAAAAAGAGCCAGATATTTACCTCAGCGCTCTTGGTAACTCAAAGCTAAGTGCTTTTCAAATCGTTAATGAAAATATTCTTAAAAAACACATGCCCAGCGGCCTTATTTTGATCAAATTCAGAACATTATTTTGACTTTATTCTCTGATATTAGTCAAAGATTCAAGCATATATTCGCCTTTCGCTACGACTGAAATTGACTCGGCACGTGGGAATGAGCTGGAATGTTTCTGTTCTAAATATAGAAGCCACCTCTTTTAAAAATGATCTGTACATTAAATTTCTCGTAATGGAAGATTTTTCACACCTGTTAATTTTTTTCATATTTTTTTCCGTTTTGAATTTGGCAGTTTTGTTCCGTTCTGTTAGAGGTATAATATCGATTGCGGAGTATCATTGGTGGAGCTTGAAGGGTCCTTAATGGTCTTGGAAACGATATTTGAACTTGTTTTCTAAATGGTTGACTATTTCTGTCAATTTCACGGATTCATCGCACAAACGTGTACTAATCATGATTACAATCATCTTCATCACCCAACTGTAGGAATAAACTATATCAATTAGATCGAGCCATGAAACAAATTCTGGGCTGATCTAAGTCAGGGCATGGCTAGCTCACAGATCGAGCCATGAAACAACCTCTGGCGGCTGATCTAAGTCAGGGCATGGCTAACTCACAGATCGAGCCATGAATCAACCTCTGGCGGCTGATCTAAGTCAGGGCATGGCTAACTCACAGATCGAGCCATGAAACAACCTCTGGGCTGATCAAAGCCAGGGCATGGTTAACTCACAGATAGAAGGAAAAGGAGAAGGAGAAGGAGAGGGGAAGGAGAGGGAGAGGGAGAAGGAGAAGGAAAAAGAGAAAGAGAAGGAGAAGGAGAAAGAGAAGGAGAAGGAGAAGGAGAAGGAGAAGGAGAAGGAGAAGGAGAAGGAGAAGGAGAAGGAGAAGGAGAAGGAGAAGGAGAAGGAGAAGGAGAAGGAGAAGGAGAAGGAGAAGGAGAAGGAGAAGGAGAAGTAGAAGGAGAAGGAGAAGGAGAAGGAGAAGGAGAAGGAGAAGGAGAAGGAGAAGGAGAAGGAGAAGGAGAAGGAGAAGGAGAGGAGAAGGAGAAGGAGAAGGAGAAGGAGAAGGAGAAGGAGAAGGAGAAGGAGAAGGAGAAGGAGAAGGAGAAGGAGAAGGAAAAGGAGAAGGAGAAGGAGAAGGAGAAGGAGAAGGAGAAGGAGAAGGATTTTTTGGTAAATCAATTAAAGGATAAGATTTCATTCTTTCCTGTTTTTTGTTTTTGTTTTTTACTTTTTCGTTATTTTAATTTCCGTTGAATATATGTTTTTTTATGCATTGGGAAATAGCGAGATCATGTTCCCGGCAACACCACCAAAAATAAGGAATTAT
The DNA here is from genome assembly GCA_023349425.1 of Anthopleura sola. Lineage (NCBI taxonomy): Eukaryota > Metazoa > Cnidaria > Anthozoa > Actiniaria > Actiniidae > Anthopleura > Anthopleura sola. The sequence goes on from JALHLI010000022.1 coordinate 2,770,320, forward strand.
CAACTGCCTTTAATAAATTAGGATATGAAAGGTCCGTTGTTGAAAAAAATAGTTGTTTCGAAAGCGAAGCACGATCCATGAATTTGCTTTCAGAATATAATCAAAGAAAGAAATCTAGTTTCAGTTTCTAGCTTCATAGTGAGCCAGAAGAAGTTCGGGAAAAAAATCTAATTTTAATTTTAACTTAAAAGTTCGCAATTCACTATGCAAAGTAAAGAAAAGTATTCTGTATTTCTACAAAAAGAGATGTATTGGCTTTAGATGTATGTTGGTTTAGCCTGGTTTTTGCTTCTGAAAGACTCTCGTAATAATTTACCGGGATGACTCGAGCTGCAATCTATGCAAAGTAAAGATAAGAAAAGTATTCTGTATTTCTAAAAAAAGAGATGTATTGATTAAGCCTGGTTTTGGTTTCTAGAAAGCTCTCGTTATAATTTATCGACATGACTCAAATCGCTGTTACTAATTATGTAATATAACCTTTTTGACATGGCTATATCTTGATACGTTTTTTTAAAGAACTCAATTCTTTTTGGAAAACAATTAAATTGAGCAAAATTTGCAAATCAGCTATTGAATATCTGCACTGAGACGTTTGAAACGTTGAATTAATATTCTCTCTATCGCCATTAAAATATACGCTGTAACCTAAAATGGACATGTGATTCTGACCTTTGCAAATATTTATCGTACTATATAATTCGAATTAATCGCAATAAAAATATTAACTGGCTTATTCGACGCGGTAATTATATCAAAATTATCTCCATAATCATATGATTTCAATTCTAAAAGCAAAAATCCTCTGTTGTAGTCACTTATTTACGAGAAAACACGACTGAGATACGCGCTGTAGGAGATGTTTGATAAAGCGATTGCCTAATTTCGAACTGTGGTTTTCCAATCTATTTTTAGCAAATTTTACAGTTAGTTAACATAGGACTATACTTTGAGAACCACGAATCTTAAAAATTATGAAATACCTAGAATGTCCTAGAGAATTAATAAAAACTTATTTTGACTTAAAAAAGGCGAGAAAAATTATAATGAATAAATAAACTGAGCTACTTACTTTGCAAAACAAAATAGGTGGTTTGCACGATCGTGTTGGTTTTTGCACGTCATTGATCAGTAAAACATTGAAAAATGTTTTTCAAAGCGATAGGTGTTATTTCTTAAGTTATTAAAAAGCAGTTTTAACTGAAAAAAAATATCAACTGACAGAAGTCCTTGAGATTTTATTAAATTATCATAAAAGTGTTGAAAGAATTCATTTGATTTGAAAGCCGGTATAAAAAAATCGTATAAACCCTGCCAAGAAAACTCCTGGAAGAAAAGTGAAAAAACAATGTATAGAGCAAGAAAAGTCTTGAAAATTTAGGCTAAGGAAGTTAGGAGGAAAAGGATTTAATTTTAACTTATTTTGTTTCAAGACGCAGGAACCGAAAGGCAAATTATATTGTGCACATTTTGCTGCTTGAACAATCACTTTTGAGAGAGCAAAAACAACCTACCTTATAAAGAAAAAGTCTTTAGAACCAAGAATTAGTTCCATAGAGTTCGATGTTTTTGGCAATTATTGAAACTGATCCTTTTTACACTGAAGTTGATAGACTATCAATCGAATATATCTCAATTGTAAACATAGTTACGATGTGTACGGATCACTAACTGTCTCATAATTTACTTCTAAAAAAGGAATAATTTTTGCATATGACCTAAAATTATCAACAAAAAAAAACTCTTAACCTAGTCGTCTGGGAACTGTTTTATGGTCAATGAGAAAAATTATGCAATAAGGACTGTAAAAAGGAAAATTTCAAGCCTTTGCTTACCTGTGGTTTTTTTCAGAATCAAGAATTTGTTCTTGGTCATTCCATGTGTCCTTGAATCAATATTTCAACTGGTTTCAGCTTTTTACTAATACATATATATATACCAACGCGGGAACTATTTTCTTAAAAACTAATCCTTGGGTGATGAAGAATAATTTTAAGTCTTGGAGGGTTAAGAATCCGAACACTAACCCTCAGGAACGTTGCAGGATATTATTACTTGAAGATCACAGAGATAGTTTGAATTAAGTGACTTCAGCTTAACGTATGAATCCAATATCTAACCTGTTGTATATGACGTAATTTGAAGTGTGGTCAAATTTAGACTCTAATAAATTCTATTTAGGAGTTCGTTTCTTTCGCCGCGAGTTGGCCTCAGCGCTCTAAATCTTTACAGATTAATCTCATGTAACATTGATTTGTGTCAACAAGTCTTAACTTTTTTTTCAATTCTAAATTTACTTCAGTTGTCGATCATTGTCCTCGACTCGTCTTCATCGTTCGATGCGCTCCATGTGGCATTGAAGAATACTCGTTCTTATTCCAAATTGATAACTTTTGATTGATTGAAATGACAGCAAACTCAAGAACGAACATGAAATTTCACGCTCGTGTTGTCGGCGAATTTGAATCGAGAATTAATTTGCAATTTAAAAACGTAAACAGAAAGTTATATTTGGACCTATAGTGCGAGAAATTGCTTCTCATAAGGCCGTCAGTAAGATTTAATCAAGGTTTTGAGATCTGGGTAAACAAATTATTCAGTCGTTTTATCTATGGTTTGTCAAATGCTCAAGTGTGTGTTGTTTGGGTGAGAGGATCTCTGAGCAGTACCTTGGGCTATTGACAGTCTTAATGGTCATGCAAAAAGAAAAAAAACATAAGAAAGAAAGAAAGGCAGAAAGAAAGAAAGAATAAAGAGAGAGAGAGAGAGAGGAAGTTAAGAAAGAAAGACAAAAAGAAAGAAAGAGAGAAAGAAAGAAAGAAAGAAAAAAAGGAAGGTAGAAAGACAGAAAAGAAAGAAGAAAAAAGAAAAAGAAAGAGAGAGAGAGAGAGAGAGAGAGAGAGAGAGAGAGAGAGAGAGAGAGAGAGAGAGAGAGAAAGGAAGTTAAGAAAGAAAGAAAGATAGAAAGGAAAAAGGAAGAAAGACGAAAAAAAAAGAAAGGAATGAAGGAAAGAATGAAGGAAGGAAAAAGAAGGAAAGAAAAAAAGAGGGAGAGAAAAATAAGAATAAATGAAAAGATGGACGGACGAAAGAATGGATTTTCTCTAATATAATACAGTTAGTAGTTCAAATAAGTTAATAATCTTCTATACATGAAAGCCAAGCAGTACGAAAAAAAATCTACCCCATATGATAGATACACGTTCGTGTTATCACTCGGAATTCAAATTATGAAGTTAAAGATATAAATCGAAAAATATTTTTGGACAATTGTTAGTGACGCGAGAAAAATATCATTGAAGTTAATATAATAATTTTATGTGCTTGCCAGAAGAATTTAATCAAAAATTTTGAGATCTGCGGGGTAAAAAAATGAATCACTTGTTTTATTTATGGTTTGTCAAATGTTCAAATGAGTGTTGTTTGGATGAGAGGATCTCTAAGAAGTACCTTAGGCTATTGACTGTCTTGGTGGGTGATGGTCACGTAAAAAGAAAAAGCAGAAAAAAAGAGAGAATGAATAAGATATTTAGATTTATTATATGATTATCAATAAAATACCTATATTTCTCTATTTCAAAAATTTGATATTTTCACATGTGAAAATAACATGTTATTTTCACATATGAAGATATCATCACTATGGTAGCATCACTTATCGCTTCCCTGAACTGTCACAAAATGACTTGTTTGATAGACGACAAATTTTATAAAAATAATAAAAAAAAAAAATAATAATAATAATAATAATAATTTTGATGACAAAACAATTACTTTAATTCGGTTATCACAAAATATTGTGATTTGTTAGTGTCTCTACCTTCGGCATCAGCAAATAATTTCTTGCTCGCAACTAAGAAATCCCGATATTTTGCTCAACCTCGTCCAGTAATTTTTTATTATTTAAAAGTTTGAATGATAAAATCATTCTTGGAATTTGGCATTGTGTACTTTTATTGTATAATTCCATCTCGAATCCTCGCTACGTCGTTAACTTTGAACATTCACTTTACAGGGCCCGCGAAGCACCTTAAAAAGTGGTGGGGCTAAGATTGGAAAATATAAGACACTAGTATGGGCAAAAGTGGTAGGGCAACAGCACTAGCAGCCCCTCCCCCTTCGTGGTCAATGCTGTAAACCACAAGCTAGACTTTAGTAACTTTGATCTTAACATCCAGATGGCTGTGATTCAAGATTTGTCTTGTACTCGAAAACAAAAAATGTACAGTGTTCGGCTTAACCAAAAATTCCATCGGCAGCTTTCTGGAAATCAAAAAGAAGAATGCTTCTCCCTCAACTTTGACAGCGAAAGTCTTGCCAACACACGAATTAGCTACTTCATAAGCCACACTAATTTTTCCTGTTCTTGTGATTTGAAAAAGGCATCCTTCATAAAGATCATTTATTTCAGGTTTCGAGCCAAACATTGGTGAAGATATTAATTTCTTCATTTCTGTTGTTTTAAGAAGTGGTGGAACATTATTTGAGGACTTCTTCTTGTCGCACATACAAAGTTTCAGCTCCACTGCGTCGTCTGCACAGTATTTGAATTTATTATAAAGAGTCTGACGATCGAAAATTTTTAGTGAGGGCTTAGAATCGGTTAGTTTTGAGTTCGTTATCTTAGATCCTGGTAGAATAGAATCTGGTGTTAATTCTACAGCAACACGGAATACCTCGTCCTCTTTTAACCCAACAGAACTTGAATCAATGTGAAGATCAAAAGTAGTTAACAATCCTGAATTACGCTGTATAATTTTAGAAAAAGATTTACCAACCAATCGTACGCAGTTACCAAAACCTTGAGCACCCTTAGACTTGGATTCGGGATCTGAAATAAAGCCAAAAAATAATATGTAATTTTTCTTTAAAAGGGCGAAAATTTGATTCGATCCGCCCTCGAGAAAACTGATTCTCGCTAAGAAAGATTCTCACTGACTACTAGTCACACTAGTTCAGCTAAAAAATTATACGTGAATTTCTTTGAAAATTTTGAAAATAAAAAATTTAAATATTTGAACTTTCTTCGCAACTGAAGACACTTAGTGTTGTTGCAATGCAAAATTTGATGGACGTTGAAATTTTCTCTTGCTCAAGCAATGCAGGAATTATATTGTTTATCGGCGGCTTTTGTTCGTATCGAAGTTGTGGTCCTCACCGTATTATTGAGTTGAAATTTGGAAGAACTAATTTTTGAAGGAGGAAAACCCAAAAATCTGTACGAAAACGGCTGTAGTGAGAAAGGATCATATGTAAAATCCTCATTCAAACTCACCTTCAGAATACTGTTTCTGTATCACATTATTCAAAGTCCCTAAAGCAAGCTCTGCCAACCAAACAACATTTGGTGCATTATCCTTTAACACTTCCTCAGCACCTTCACATTGACATCTCGCTAAAGGCATCAGGGGCAACTCGCTACAAGTTCGATTCGATGAAATCTTCGCAAACACACCAGATACTTGGTAGTCCTTTGACGGTTTCTTCACATCATTTAAGGTTATGAGAGCACCATGGATATCCACAGTAGTAAGAAGTCGTTTTTGATTTTTCTTTAAGTTTTCAAACCTGTCTTTGCCTATCAGCTGGGCAGTTTTGTGCGGTATTACCATGAATAACAAAGGGTTATATCGCTCGTGTAGGCCCTCGTTTGTAAGCCCATAAGTTGTTCGTGTATGTCCGTGGTCAGACAATATGATAGTCCAAGTGTGCTGGTCTCTAAAAAATCAAAAAAATCGAGACAAAAAGAATATTATATATCAAAAAAGACGAAAAAAAATAATAAAACAAAATAAAATAAAATAAAAAATAAAAATAGATTACATCAGTAATAATAGAAGCGCGCGCGCCCGTTTTGGCGCGAAAGTTCCCGCCAAAACCACAGGAACCCCATGCATCAACATCAAAAGGGTCATTTAGCCGTTAAGAGCTTTTCTGTTATCCCGATATGACACAATACAGGGTAAACTTCCTTAATAACCGTAAAGGAAAAAAAAACATGAAATAAATGTTACCCAGCAGCGAAGCGAATGAATTTAGAGAGCTCTTCGTCCATATTCTGGACCCTTAAACCAGTCGCAGTGTGTGGAGTATTGAAGTGATGATACATGATCATGGGAGCAGCGTCCTCGACTGTCCTCAAACCTTCCCTAATGGCACGTAGGTAGTGTAGGAAGTACGAGCTGAAGAATCGGCCGTTGAAACAGACGTTCGGAGGCCTGTCGTAGTGGTTGGTGTATCCATACTCTCTGAAGACTTCACAGGAGAAGTGAGTAATGCCAACATGATCTAGATGATGCTTGCTGATGACTTTGTTAAACTTAGCCCATCTGTAGACGGAAGAAAATTCTGTTGAGCGGAGTGATTCAATCCCGGCCTCAGCTAACTACAATATTAGATTCGTTTTGGAAAACTGGCGGCCAGAAAATTCTCTAGGTCGAGCCTGATGTCGTCCTTACTTGTTCGTCCTTGTTTTACTAGGGTAGCACTTATTAAATAGTAGATATGCAACGACTAACAAACCTGCATGTGAGCCTCGCTCCATGATCGAGGGAGGAAAACCGGAAAACTGGGAGAAAACCCCCCGAAGCACAGGAGAAAACCAAATGGAAACTCTAGTACTCACATACAACGCCATGTCCGGGAATCGAACCTGAGTGGTTTTGGTGAGAAACGAGCGCGCTCAACGTTATGCTACCCGTGCTTCCCTGCGGACGGACTTGAAATATGTCATGGCTCTAACAATAATAATGATAAATGGGATTCATTAGTGGCATGTCTACAGAGTAGCTATTCGGTCCACTGAAATTCCGGGTTTTGAATCCCGGTTCTTTTTGCAGAGGGAGGGAAACCGGAGAACCCAGAGAAAAACCCTGCAAGCACAGGAGAGAACCAACTAGCAATAGACCTTTTTATCTCTGCTGTTTGTTGTGCCCATTTCAGATGATGTCAGACCATGTGATGCCACTTTTGGAAGTTGAATCTTTCATGTGTAAATATTTTAATAATAAAATATTTCTCAAGGGAATGTCATGTGGTCTGAAATGAGCAATTTGCATACGAAGCGGTAAAGAGGCCTGTTCTACTCACATACGACACCAAGCCCGACGGGACCCGTACCCGGGTGACATCGGTGAGAGGCGAGAGCTAATACCTTTCAATAGTAGGTTTCGACTCCTTTTTTCTCTCCAAGTTATCGAGCATAATCCCCCACTCATCATACCAACAAAGATCTTCTTGGAACATAGTTTGGTAACCATATTCTTTGTAGTGTTTAAAGAGAACATCAATTCCGAGTGGCTCTTGCGCTGCAGCCGACTTGCTGGCGAAATTATCGTTGGCTAGAAAAAGAAATTAGACTTTTGTATATGTAATATAGACCCCCACTGCACTAATTCCCAATCTAGAGAATTATGGTTAGTGGCGTAGCGAGGGGGAACAAAGAACGAGCATCTCCTCCTCAAAGTTTGATGTAGGCACCGAAATAGACCCCTTGCAGCACGTCGGAATGCAGCTCAATTTGGAGGACTAAACAATAGGTTCCAATTCTCAGGAGATTGGAATTCTTCTGTTTTATCCTCTAAATTTGAGCTGCTTTGATATCACGTGAAAGGGTTCTGTTTTATCAATCTATGCGGATTCCTGCTGATATGGCGGGAAATTAAAATGGTACATCCCCCAATAACTTACCTTTTATAATTCCAGAAAACAACGGACGAATATTTTCAAACGTGTGCATACTAATACTTTGAAAAAGTTTAAAGTCCAAAGCACTGGCAGGAATTGACGAATTCTGGCGAATATCACGCAGGGCTTTCACAGACTTCCTCATCATTCGATAGAAATGAGGCCGAGAAATCGAATCTAGGACTATGATATTAACGTTGATTTTCTTTGTTGAGTCAACGCGTTTGTTCACGACAATTTTAGGCGGGAAAATTATGGCTCTTACAAATCTTGCACATTTGATGTAGCAGAAAGAGTCTCCTTGATTTTTGCTCCTCTCGACAAATTCTAAAACGTTTTCTGTGGTGAATGGAGTGATTGCTTCCCACTCTTTGATAACCCCGTAATCTGGGTTAATTCTCGCCATGTATAGCCTACTATCTTCGCAGAAGTCTAAGGAGCAAACGAGTTCTGGTGGATTAGAGTCGGTGTACCAGCAGATATCTGACGTCGGAACTGGGGAACAGCTTCCAGGCGTGGTGGTGTCGCTGGGACTTCCAAAGTAACTGTTCGCCGCTTGGCATGACTTTGAACTTGGTCTGAAGGTAAAAGATGATATGAAAAATGGATCGTGAAAGAAACCGTGGAGACGGGGGAAGGGGGAGGTTTGGGAGCAGTACAATCGCCCCTTTCCTCTGAGGTCTCGGGTTCAATCCTGGACTCGGCAGCACATGTGAGTAGAGTTTGTCTGTCATTTCATTCGAGTGTTTTTCTGCCTCCGCAAAACGTAACACGTATAATTCGAATTCTATCTGTGAGTTAGCCATGCCCTGACTTAAATCAGCCCAGAGGTTGTTTCAGAGTTTGATCTGTGAGTTAGCCATGCCCTGACTTAGATCAGCCCAGAGGTTCAATTTGTTGGTTTGTGCTAGAAATTTAAGCTCGTGCACATCTATTGGAAGATATATAGCTCTTATTAACTGAGTCTGAGGTCCGTACCGTAAGTTATGGACCGAGTTTTTCCACTGCCTTATGGCCCAAGCACGTAGCGCGCGGGCCATAAAAAAGTGGGAAAAAACGAGGATCATTAACTTACGGTACGGACCGAGCAAATGAGGTTAATAAAATATTTATCATATGGCAAGGCTAGGGGAGACAATTTTGATTTTCGGTCCGTACCATAAGTTATGGACCGCAGATTGACCAATCAAAGCGCGTGAAATTACCTTGCCATATAATAAACATGCATACATTGTTAGGTATATGATACATAATTATTCCTTACCGATGTGGTTTACACAAAATGTCGGCCTCATCGTCTGGTAAAATATTGTTTTCGTCATCATCTTCTGATAGACTAGTACGATGACATTCAGAACTTACATTCGTTTCCAAATATCCTTGATAATAAAAATAACAATAATATACTTTATTTAATGATGGGGAAAGAAAAACCAATTTAGCTAAAGCTAATCTTACATTGGGCCATCAAAAAAGTTTCCTTTTTTTGAAATTTTAAAAATGCAAATATATATATAAAAAAATGCAAGATAGAAAGGAAAGAAGAAAAAAAATTAAAAAGTGATAAATGTAATACACGCATCAAGAGTTCCGCGCTACTGCTCAATGCGCATGCTCAGGGGATTAAAAAGTGGGATAAAATTTGTAAAATATGCTATATTTTAGTTGTATCTTTCTTGTCAAGTACAATTTTCACTAAATATTCAAGATCGCGTACCGTTAAGCGAATTCTAAATCAAATATACCGAAAAATTGCATATTATACGAAATATCATCCCACTTTTTAATCCCCTAAGCATGCGCATTGAGCAGCAGCGCGGAACTCTTGATGCGTCTATAAATAGGTAACTATTTCTCTAATAATAAAATACTAAAACATCATAAATTCTTCAAAAAATGTTTATATAACTGAGTCAGTTCTAAATTTCTTGAAAAAAACTATGTTAAATGAAATTGTCTACAGAACGACTCGCACTGGTCACATGATCATGTCTAGTTTTTGCGACGTCGCCTGCAAGTCACACGGTGCGATCTCTAATCGATGGTCAGGCCACACCTTTACGCTTTCAAAATTTGCACCTCTCGATTTTTTACTTCAGGAAAAACGGAATTGCCTTCTGCAAAGAGATGAAGGATTTTCCCAAAGACTCAGTTTAGGGATTTTTAATATGTCCTTGCGCATAGTTTCTTACTAACATAACTGATGAAGACTGTTGGTTCACAGTCGAAACGTATTACTGCGATTCTCAATATTCTGCGAACTCGGTAGTCATGCCCGTTATTGGAATTTGGTTTTTCGCTGCCGTCAATCAAAACTAATCAGTTGGTGCCTTTCATGTTTTTGACTGGCGGCAGTGAAAAACCAAATTCCAACACTGGGCAATTAGCAACTACCGAGTTCGCGATATTGAGAATCGCAGTAATATACAGTAACTCAAGTCAGAGACAAAGTGTACTTTCAATTTGGACTTACCCAAAGCTTTATATATTTTCTTATCAAAAGCAGTTGATGTTATCAGAACATAAGTGACAAGAAGACCAAATAACACTGAAAATATTACACCTCGGCGCTGCAAGAAAACAAAAGATACTTCAGTTACAAAGTCAACAGCAGCCGTGAAATACATAGCTCTTATTAACCGAATTCGAGGTCCTTACCCTAAGTTATGGACCGAGTTTTTTTCCACTGTCTTATGGCCAAAGCGTATAGGGCGCGGGCCATAAGAAAGTGTGGGAACCGATGGTCCATAACTTACGGTATGGACCGAGCAAACGGGACTGACGAAAATACGGATTGACGTTCAGAAGCTGAGCTACACATTGAATAGACCTCATCGGCTTGGGTGTAATGTTGTCCCATTTCAGACCACGTGTCATTCCCCAGAGTATCATTTCATTGTTTAACGGTTGCGCATGAGAAGACACATGAATATGGATACAACTCAAACAAAGAATCTTATTCTCAAGATAATGACACATGGTCTGAAATGGGACAACATTACCCCAAGCCGATGAGGTCTATTGTTTTAGCCTGTGGACGGGTGTAAAGACGATGCTAGGGGTAATGAGCGTGGAGCCTAGAAAATGAAGACCTTGGATATGTGATTTAGAACAAAATTCACAAGAGAAAACACGATGCGTAACCAAAAGAACGGACTTCCATTTTTGACTAGAACGCTAGCCGCACTAAAAAAAACCCTGTTTTTCTCATGAATATCACTAGGTCTATATGCGTTTTACTCTTTCCCCGTGAATATACCATCGTAATACATTCACATGTGAAGTTATCAATCTTAGAAATAAAGAAAAATAAATGTTTTATCAATGAATAAACGTTAGGATTTATTTTTCGCTCGTGCATCCTTTTTGCGGCAAGAGCTTTGGGGTTTTCCCTGCAGACTTTTTATGTTTTTGCACGACACCGCATTGCAGATATGCACGGGCTCAATGTTAACAAATTTTGAGGTTATTCATACAGGCCTGGTTACCAAAACATTTAACTAGTCACATCCCCAAAAACCTTAAAAATCACAAAATGTCTTTCGCTTTCCTAGGTAAACAATTAAATTTCATGATTTCAAGAGATCCTAACCCTCGTTTGGATGGATTTATCAAGCATTTTGCTTAAAATTGGAATATTTTATTGATTTGTACATTACTTTCATTAAGCAATATTTTATACCCTATCTTGCAAGGCCAATATCTCCAATCATCGACCGCGGAGCAGGGGGAGGCTGGGGGCTATAGCCCCCCCCCCCAATAATTTTGCCGCCATTTTGAATTATTTATTTGCAATTTAAAATACTATGCAAGTTCTCCAGCTTTTCTCGATATATTAACTGCGTAAAATATGAAATAATCAAATGTCAATTGAAAAAGCCAGTTCTCCAACGAATCTAGCAGTCCATTAGACTTCTCTAAACCCATGATTATTTTACGGTGACACGATAACGAGCCCAGCGGAGACGTCACGACGCCACAGGTGAAAGGACGTTTTCGATTGCAAGGAGAGTAGAGACATGGCTGATAGCTAACATGCAAGAACATTCAACAACGGTTCTCTTAAACTGCCACAAAGAGCGGACAGTTAGACTCCGAGTCAACCGCAAAAGAATTAAAATTTTGGAACTCATAGTACAGTTAGAACATATAGTAAAGGTTTATAGTCAATGAAAATATTCTGTCCTACTATCTTTTATCAGATATGTCATAACTTTTATGCAATAAATATGCTGCAAATGCCTCTCAAAACCGCACTCCCGATGGTCTGAATTTCAAAAAAAAATTTCGGAGGAGGTGGTCCATTCTTTGGTGGTCGTTAATTAGCCTCCCCCCCCCCCCCCCCCCCCCCACACACACACATCAAAATTACGCTCCGCGGTCCCTGCCAATGGTATATCGATCTACAAATATTAACTACTACAGAGAAAAAGAACAATGTTTTATCTTTACTTTTACTAAATAACATTTTGGGGCACTCGAAAATTCGAATTTTGGCAAGACGAAATACAACCCTTGGTTGACCTAAAACGATGACAATGTCACTTTTAAAAACTCTTTTTAAAAAATTTTTGAGAATGTCAATAAATGTTTTATCTTCTACTCCATCGAGTTTCTTGTCTATTATAAGCAGTTTATGGACCAAATAATTTATCTTTCGCATAAAGCGTGACCGCTTACGACTCAAGTTGTCATTATTTTGGGGGTCAATATGGGTTGTATTTCGTCTTGCCAAAATTCGAATTTTCGAGTGTCCCAAAATGTTATTTGATAAAAAAAATAATTAAAAATGGTCCTCAAAATATCACATTTGCCCTCGAAGCTTCGCTTCTCGGCCAAAAAGTTCTTTTTCTGACCATTTCTCATCCTCGAACATTATCAGCCGATATCCCAGTCGCCAGAAGGGGTTTATTTACTAAACATATTGCAATTCAAAATACATTTCTTTGGAAGAAGTTTGAAAATATAATTAGAATTCATCATTCGTAAAAAAAAAAATCTGTTTAAGTATATTTAAACAAGTGTCGCCAAGGAGCTTAAAGAGCTCGTTCAAAATACGAACGTGTAACTTCGGCGACTAAATAATTATGAATAAAGGATCCTAGAACGATTGAAATAAATAAAACGAAGATCTACGGTCCAGGAGTCCGATATTCCAGTTCAATTTTACACCATTCTACATCGTAACACCAAAATGTTGCAAGAGAGAGAAAAAATTGAATTTAGAAAACTGTGTGAATCAAGGCCTAAAGATTTGTCCTACGATGGAATAAGGACGAAAAAAGCTAGCTAATGAATGATCTCTTTACAGCGAAGTACAATTTGTAAACTTATAAAACTCATGAATAATTAATGAGAAAACACAATAGAAATCATTGTCCGTGGAGGAGGTTGTATGTCTGATACAAAATCGTCCTGATTTGCACAAACTTTAACTCCAATTTTCTCAGCTAAATTCAATCTTATCATTAAAATTTTAGTAGAACATGAATGTATAAACCTAGACGTTTCATAAGTAATATACAATACTCGTGTCGCCTACGGCTCGTGGTTGTATATCTGATACAACACGGCCATTCATATTGTATATATTACATAAAGCACCCGAACTCGGTGAATATTGGAACATGTGATACTCATGCATTGTAATAATAAAATCTTGCTGGGCAAAGGTTTTAAGGTTGTTGTCTCTCAAACAAGTACGAGCGTGTTCACATACATTGCTTATCTCTTAAGAATAGGTCATCACTTATTACATTTGTTATGATTCAGAAAACCTCCCCAATGTAAAACTAAGCCAGTTATCGGCCTTCAGCTCGTTCACACTGGAAATTTTAGCTAGCTTAAAACGCTCGTAAGCTCGCTAAAGTTGTTTACGTTGACAGATTTTTGTTCGCTTTGCTGTGGAACATGTCCAGTATCGATGAAATGATGTGTGTATCGAGTTTCAGTTAAGCATTTGTTGTCCCAATGACTTGGGGAAATGGCCGTAAATCTTCAAAGCCTTGAATTTCTTTTTGAGTTTCAGCCTCATGTTGATCGCCAGCACAAATCCCGCCAAAAGTTCAAAGGACTAACTCGTGTCGCCCAGGAGCTTAAAGAGCTCGTTCAAAATACGAACGTGTAATTCGGCGACTAAATAATTATGAATAAAGGCTCCTAGAACGATTGAAATAAATAAAACGTAGATCTACGATCCAGGAGTCCGATATTCCAGTTCAATTTTACACCATTCTACATCGTAACACCAAAATGATGCAAGATATCTCTCTAAATTGAATTTAGAAAACTGTGTGAATCAAGACCTAAAGATTTGTCCTACGATGGAATAAGGACGCAAAAAGCTAGCTTATGAATGATCTCTTTACAGCGAAGTACAATTTGTAAACTTATAAAACTCATGAATAATTAATGAGAAAACACAATAGAAATCATTGTCCGTGGAGGAGGTTGTATGTCTGATACAAAATCGTCCTGATTTGCACAAACTTTAACTCCAATTTTCTCAGCTAAATTCAATCTTATCATTAAAATTTTAGTAGAACATGAATGTATGAACCTAGACGTTTCATAAGTAATATACAATACTCGTGTCGCCTACGGCTCGTGGTTGTATATCTGATACAACACGGCCATTCATATTGTATATATTACATAAAGCACCCGAACTCGGTGAATATTGGAACATGTGATACTCATGCATTGTAATAATAAAATCTTGCTGGGCAAAGGTTTTAAGGTTGTTGTCTCTCAAACAAGTACATTCCTTATCTCTTAAGAATAGGTCATCACTTATTACATTTGTTATGATTCAGAAAACCTCCCCAATGTAAAACTAAGCCAGTTATCGGCCTTCAGCTCGTTCACACTGGAACTTTTAGCTAGCTTAAAACGCTTGTAAGCTCGCTAAAGTTGTTTACGTTGACAGATTTTTGTCTGCTTTGCTGTGGGACATGTCCAGTATCGGTGAAATGATGTGTGTATCGAGTTTCAGTTAAGCATTTGTTGTCCCAATGACTTGGGGGAAATGGCTGTAAATCTTCAAAGCCTTGAATTTCTTTTTGAGTTTCAGCCTCATGTTGACCGCCAGCACAAATCCCGCCAAACGTTCAAAGGACTAAACCCGTGTCGCCAAGGAGCTTAAAGAGCTCGTTCAAAATACGAACGTGTAACTTCGGCGACTAAATAATTATGAATAAAGGATCCTAGAACGATTGAAATAAATAAAACGTAGATCTACGGTCCAGGAGTCCGATATTCCAGTTCAATTTTACACCATTCTACATCGTAACACCAAAATGATGCAAGATATCTCTCTAAATTGAATTTAGAAAACTGTGTGAATCAAGACCTAAAGATTTGTCCTACGATGGAATAAGGACGAAGAAAGCTAGCTTATGAATGATCTCTTTACAGCGAAGTACAATTTGTAAACATAAACCACCCGAACTCGGTGAATATTGGAACATGTGATTATCATGCATTGTAATAATAAAAACTTGCTGTGCAAAGGTTTTTAACGTTGTTGTCTCTCAAACAAGTACATTGCTTATCTCTTAAGAATAGGCCACGACGTATTACATTTGTTGTGATTCAGAAAACCTCCCCAATGTAAAACTAAGCCGTGGTCTCGGGCGAAGACATATTAAGCCCCTCGCTTCAGGACGAGCATGGTCAGGTCAGGAGTAAATAGTTAACATGAGTTGAAAAGTTCAATGGGAAAGCTATTATTTTCGGCGGTTGAGTACAGCTCTCGAACAAAGTAGTTTCAGAATGTTAAGATATATTTAAAAATCACTCGATTATAATATTGTTCAACTCGGATTACTCAAAGCCAGCAAAGAAATCGGCGCCGGTTCCACGCCAGCCAAGATTAAATCAATCCCGGGTTTCAATCCACACTGACTAAGCAACACGCTCTTTCCTTTCGGTTATCTTTTATCTTTTATCCTTGCATCATATGAGATATAATATTCTTCTAATTTTCGCTTTCACTCCAACGAAAGGAGGACTAGTTAACGTACAAACCCTACCGGTGTACAATCCAAAGTTTGGAGCACACAGGCTTAGGTTTCCTTCATTGGTTGACTAATTTAATATCAAAGCAGTATATAACTTACCAGATGTTGTATTTTGTTTAGAATATGAAGAAGAATCCTTCGTCGAAATATTGTTAGAACCATGGCATAGTGAATACGACGCTGATCGCTGTTTCCTTAGCTTTGTCACACAACAAGCTCTTTCGCTCCAGTGAATTCAAAATAAAAATTCACACCAATGATTCATTAGAATTCAAAATAAAAAGTGTTGATTGATTGATTGATATTCCTACGATAGATGACACGCGAGACCCGGCATGGTTCCTAAGGTTTCGCCACCTTTCCAACATTCCACTGAGATTCAAGAAAGAAAGTTGATCAGAAGAATTATGTAGTTCAAAACACAGGCTACAGCGAAGTTACAAGTTTGAAGAACACAATGACATGACACGTGATCCTATTTACTGATAGACACCTTACACGTGACGTCAAAGCAGCTCATTTTGGAGGACAAAACAAAAGAATTTCAATCTCCTGAGAGTAGAGCCTAGCTGTTGTTTTGTCATTCAAATTGAGCTGCATTCCGACGTGCTGCGAAGTGTTTATAGTACTGGTGCTGCATGACACAAAGGCCGGTGATGATTACAACAAGGATGGTGCAGGTGAAAAAAAATAAATAAAAAATAAGAAATCGTGATGTGACACATGTTCTCCACGTGGAACATGTTATTTTCACATGTGAAAATATCTTTCACATGTGAAAATATCACATTTTCGAAGTGAAAATATAGAGGATATTACATGGTCGCGCGGAGATATGATTCTATCTTTGAGTGTTGAAAAGATCTCTCACGAGTGAGCCCAGAGAACGAGTTAGAGATTTTCAACACGAGAAGATAAAATTCGTATCTCGAAGCGGCCATGTAATATTCTGTTTATTATATAATTATCAATGAAAAAGAAAAGAAAGCTTTTTCTCTGCTATAAGAAGTATGTTACCATAGTGATGATATCTTCACATGTGAAAATATCAAATTTTTGAAATAGAGAAATATAGGTATTTCATTTATAATCATATTATAAACAGAACATTACATGGGCGCTAGGAGATACGAATTTTATCTTCTCGTGTTGGTGATCTCTTGCTCGCTCGCAGACTCGCTTGTTCGCGATATGATACGGGAAACTAGTGAATAAGAATAAAAACGATATCAGGCTCTTAACATGTGATAATCTCTATCACATTGTTGACAAAACTTTGTTTGGCATATATGCAAACAGACAGTACATTCGTTTCTGTGATTCTGATTTGACTGAGATTTTTGAGGCAAAATCCAGGACTGATTACACTTCCAGAGATGGCGGTATTATGTATCCCCACCCCTCCCCCTATAAAGCTTCCCTCTCTTATCAATAATGTCAAGAAGTTTATGTACAATTTGTTTTAAGAAACCCTATGCAAATTCGAAAGTTGTTAGATGCTCGCATTGTTCCTCTGTTACTCATCTCAAGTGCCTAAGTAGCTCAAAAAAAGGAACATCTAGTGCCACCAATCAACACTGCCATTCTTATGATAATTATTTGTGCACGCGATGTCTCCAGGAAGCGCTACCTTTTGTGTCTTTAGAAGAAAGTGAATTCCACTTAGCCTTATTTGAATTAAAACACGGCCGCAGTCTTCATTGGAATTTAGAAAATATAAGTTCCTTATCTTTTAATCCCTTTTAAATTGATAGCTCTTTAAAATCTAAAGCAAACTTTGTTGATAATTTCTGTGATCCTGACGAACAAGTATTTACTAAGATTGACTCGATGACTGAGAAATGCAAATATTTTGTTGAGGATAGCTTCAATACTCTTACAAGAAAGTCTATCAAATTTTCCTTGATTCATTTAAATATAAGAAGTCTTCGTAAACATTTTAATGATCTTGATTGCTATCTCGCCTCACTTAATTTTCATTTTGACGTCATCGCTCTATCAGAAACTTGGCTTAAAGGCAATGACGATCTTGGCTCATTTGTTCTTTCTGGATATCATGAGCCAATTATCTTAAATAGACCAAATGAAGATGGCGGTGGCGGTGTTGCGCTGTATATAGATAAGAATCATAACTATAAGGTGCGCAACGATTTGAGTTACAACAGCAATGAATCCCAATTTCTATTTGTAGAAACCAAAAGCAACAACTTCTCTACGCTAGTAGGCGTAACATATAAGCCCCCTAACACAAAGATAGATAACTATTCTAAGACTTTTTCAGATTTACTTGATAAGTTAGAAAATAGTTCTAAAAACATCTACATTGCTGGCGATTTTAATATTGATCTTTTAAAAAGTGAAAATAACCAAGAAACTAATTCGTTGTTCAATAATCTCCTGACCTATTCTCTTTTTCCCACTATAGTAAAACCTACTAGAATTACTTCTCATAGCGCTACTTTAATTGATAATATTTACACAAACAGTTTTGATGTAGTCGACAGCATATACATCCGGGTATTCTTTATACTGATATCTCAGACCACCTCCCAGTGTTTGTTTTACAATATGGTGCAAAGCCCATGAAAGGTACTACAAAAATTAAGAAACGGGTTTTCTCCAAAGCTGGAGAAGAAAACTTCATTCGTGACCTGTCACTCCAAGATTGGTCAGACCTTTATGCAATTAAGGATCCAAACGATCAATATTCATGCTTATCGGAAATAATCACAAATTTGTACAACAAGCACTTTCCCGTTAAAACTATTAAAATAAATCTAAAATCCAAACAAAATGGCTGGCTGACCCCAGGTATTCTGAAGTCCATTAAAAGAAAAAACAAACTTTATAGGGCGAAACTTAAGAGTCCAACAACAAACAATATCAACAAATTTATTCAATATCGCAACAAGCTTAATCATCTAATAAGATTTACCAATAAAGAATATTATAAGCCAATGCTAGAAAGATCGAAAGGGAACATTAGAGCAACATGGTCAGTTATTAATGAAATCTTGAATAAGAAAAAGACTCGTTCATCAAGCATCGATAACCTTTTATACAACGGCAAACGCTATACTAAAAAATCTGATATAGCCAGCGTTTTGAACAAATATTTCACAAACATAGGACCAACATTGGCAAATAACACTCCACCTAGTAAGAATAGTTATAAAGACTGGTTGAAAGTGTCCTGCTCTAATGATCTCTACTTCACTCCTATTTCGCCCTTTAATGTTTTGGACGAACTTCTTAGTTTAGATTCCTCTAAAGCTACTGGCCATGACGGCATCCCTATAAGATATCTTTTAAATGCAGCTGAATTTATCTATTTACCGCTTACGTATGTCTTCAATACTTCCATACACACTTGCATTTTTCCTGATCAAATGAAAATTGCTAAAGTCATTCCCCTCTATAAGGGAGGTGACAAATCCCTAGTATCTAATTATAGACCGATATCCCTTCTTCCAACTCTTTCAAAAATATTTGAAAAAATCATCTGTAAGTCATTAACAGATCATTTAGAACAAAATCATTTACTCTCTGATTTTCAATTTGGTTTTAGAAAAAAACGAAATACAACTTTAGCAATTCTTGACTTTGTAAATAAAATCATTGATGCTATTGATTCCGGTAATACTGCCGTAGGCATCTTTCTGGATCTGTCAAAAGCATTTGACTCTGTTAACCATGACATTTTGTTAGATAAACTATCCTATTATGGCATTAAAAACGATACTCTTAAGTGGTTTGCAAGTTACTTGAATAATCGCTTACAATATGTTTCTATTGATGATGAAAATTCAGAATATTCAACTACAGCTTATTGTGTTCCTCAGGGATCAATTCTTGGACCCATGTTATTTCTTATTTATATAAATGACTCTCAATTTGCCACTAAATTTGCTCACCTTGTATTATATGCAGATGACATGAATTTATTTTACAGTCACAAATCGGTTTAAAAAATTGTTTCAACTTTAAATAAAGATCTATCCAATCTTCAAGATTGGTTTCGTGCTAACAAATTAACAGTAAACCTTACCAAAACAAAATACATTCATTTTGGCTCAAAACAACGAATGAAAAATGTGATGGTTGACGAGTCAGACCTAACTCTAACGCTAGGACAGCCTATAAAAAAACTACCAATATAAAATTTCTTGGACTTATTTTAGATGAAAATTTAACTTGGAGCACTCATGTTGACTTATTATGCCGTAAAATTGCAAAGTCAATAGGAGTTCTCTATAGAGTTAGACATTATGTTAACTTAGATATACTGAAAAATTTATACTATAACCTTGTCTATTCATATATTTCCTATGGAACCCTTATCTGGGGTTCCAACTATAAATCAAGAATCTTACCAATTCACATATTACAAAAACGCGTCCTCCGAATCATTACTTTTTCTGACTCTAAAGCCCCGAGTAGACCTTTATTTCAAAAGCTTGAAATATTAAATATCTTTGAAATAGTAAAATTACAGCTTGCTGAACTGACCTACAAACATTTAAATAACCTATTACCAATGACATCATCTAATTACTTTAATGATGTACATTTTTCACACCGGTATAATACTAGATCCAAAACTAAAAATAATCTTTTTCTTCCTCGTAAAAATTTGAATTATGGTCAATTTGGTGTGCAGTATGCAGCAGTCAGAAACTGGAATGACATTCCCCTAGAAATAAAAAATTCTTCATCCCTTACTATTTTTAAGAAAAAAATGAAAACCTCACTTCTTTCTTCATAATATAACCCGAAAAATTAATTGAATTGTAAACTGTAATATAGTATGACTTGTATGTATGTATCACGAAAACCTCCTTTGTTTATAGAGCATGATTGCCTTATGCAATCTCCACGCTTCACACTATTTGTTAACTAGTCCTGGGTGCAAGAGTACCTTGTTTAACCCTTTGGGTTGTCTCTCTTGCACCCTCCACCTATTTATTTCCGTTTTTTCAATGTGTATTTTCATTTGTATATGTGGTAAATAAAAACCTTTGAACCTTTGAACCTTTGAACCTCTTATTTATACTCTTTTATTTATCTTACCTATATTCAGCTTCGCTGTATTTCCTGCAAAGTCTCTGTCGTCTTCATGTTCTCCTATTTAGTTTCATTTTTCTTACTATTGCAAACCGAGAGGGGCTGGGACCTAGCTCTCGTTTTTTCCAGGCGGAAGTCGCATGCATTACCTGATTTCAAACCGAGAGAGGCTGAGACATAACTTTTGTTTTTTTCCAGAGGGAAGTTGCCATTTTCTCTCCCAGACCTTACTCATTAGCCAAATCGTAGGCTCTGGAAAACCCTACTGACCGGAAGCCAGAATCTAGTGACCAGGTCGTCAGAGCGCATGCTCTATCTCAGGATCGCTGACTATAAAATGCCGGCTAAACCTTTATAACGGCTTGTTTACGACTTCTGTTTGCAAAAGTTTATATGTTCGACAAATGGAAATAGGATTTAATTCAAGATTCGAAGATATATGCATGACTGTTCTATTTGATTTGGCTTGCTTGGTTTCCGTTGGTATATTTGTTTATCCTATTAACCAATCAGAGCTCGTTGCTATATCATTATCAACAGCCAAGAAATTTGATATATTTTTAGGGTTGCCCAGAGCCTACGATTTTTCGTTGGAACGTTGAGAAGGCTCTGGGTACGAGAATGCAGGCATTACCTGGCTTCAAAACAAAAGAATTTCAATCTCCAGAGAATTGAAACCTCGGCTATTGTTTTGTCCTCCAAATTGAGCTGCATTCTGACGCTTCCAAAGCTGCAGGGGGTCTATGTATAAACAGGCATGCCGGGACTTGACTGACCGGTGATGTGATCTGATATAGACATGTATATATCTATATACATTTGATTGTCGATATCAAAGCTTTTCTGAACTCTTTGCTAAATATTCCATATATAAAAACGTTCAAGGCACTGTTACAGTAACTCAAAATAATTGTGAAGTACAACACAGAGCCTCCAAGTGGCTTAAAGATACCTACAACCATGGACGCGTAGAACGGGCACCAACAGATCACAAACACCCCGATAACGATAAGAAATGTTTTGAATGTCTTGATCTCTTGTTTGATGGTTCTTGATAGCGTTCTTCCACGTCGTCTGGACGAGGGTCGTATATTTCTTGTTCCATCGCTACATTCCAGGTTTCCTTGGTCAGAATTCACACTCAAATTTACTAGAGAATTCATGAGTAAGTTTACTTGGATTCTTTTCTTGTGTCCTCGGGCTACAAGCCACACTCTGGTGTTAACAAAACCGAGAAAGATCGCAGGAAGAAAGAAGAGAAACACTACTCCTATTCCTGTGAAAATTCTATCCAAGCTCTGAACAGTACAGTTTTTGGTATTTGACCCAGTATTAAGATGAATTCCAGTAATTAAAATAATTGCCAAACAGAAGCTTAGTAACCAGATAAAACCAATCATTTTCTTGACTCTGCTATCGCTCGTGCGCACCTTGTATTGAAGCGGTGACGTCACAGCTACGTAACGATCCCAGCTGACCAGGCAGAGGTTGAGAACTGATGCGGAGCAGAACCAGAAGTTGAAAAGAAGCCAAGCTTTGCAAGTCCATGAACCAAATATCCACCATCCTGGAAAATAGAATGAAAAAAATAACATATTTGCGGTTCCGCTTCATTGAAGAATGGGTTTTGTATGAGCTTAGTACCATATCTAGGTGATACAAGAAAATGTAACTAGCCAATCAGCGCGAAGCTAACAAGCTCAAGTTGTTAGCATAACCCATGACGGGAAAAAATTGCGCACCAATGACTGCCTTAGTAGGGTAGGACACGGCAAATGTTTTTCGGTATAAACAAAATTGGAACTAGAATTCAAATTTCTCTCATTACAAACGCAGGATCCAGTGTTTCTAAAATACTGAAAAGTTATTATCAATAAAATTATTTTATCTTTCAAATTCGAGAGCTAGAACGAGCTTCGAGAAAATGTTCAGGCTCCCCTCCCTTGATTTGATAATTGGATGCGGGTTTTACTTTGTCAAAGAAGCTCGTGAACACGAAGTTTATGATAGAAAAACTAAAACGAAGTTTTAGCCGTATTATCTTAATATTAGCCATGTTAAATCATTTTGACAGGCTTTGGATTCCTCTAAGAGTTCTAGCGACGCGAGTTGTGCTGTTCTAATCGAGTAAGTTTGAGTTGCTGACAAATAATTCAGCTGATATGAATTCTCATAATACTCAATAATAAAACTGAAATGTGGAGAGTCCTATTCGACGCAGCGAGCGCCCTTTGCATTTGAAGGGAACTTAACTAAATTCTAATGCTAGTTACATGTTCGTATAGATGCTAAGCTTCTGTGAATATTATACGGTGTGCCTTATTTTGACCAGCCGCTTTATAACATGTTCCATGAATTAACATATTCAAACAGTATTTTTTAACAGTTATCACTTTAATTCTAAAAATACAAAGCTTGCGAATATCTTGATACGTGTAGAAATACATAATGCGAATGTTTCAGTAGCTGCAAGCTTTTCAACACTTGTCTTCTTTTGAATTCTTTTAAATTTGCTGAAGAAGCGAACGAGAGTTGTTGGGTTTCCCTTCGGTTTGTTTATATTCTCGCATAATGACGCATTGTAAAAATGCACGGGCTAAAGGCTTACAAAAGGCTAACAACTTTGGATGGATTGCATGCAGGCCTGGTCGCAAATACTTTACCTAGATATTGTCTTTCCTCAGTGTTATCAAACATTGAACTTGCCTGGAGGGGTTTTGGGAAGAAACACTTTTCAAGAGCGTATGTAATTCTATTTAACTTGTATTCATTTAAAAAAGCTACCAAATTTGAAACTGTAAAATCATTCAAAGACTTTCTCCTTCAACACTGCCTGCTTACCAGCGACCAGTTAACTGCTCAGTGATTAATACCAATACTCCCTCTCGGGCAAGTCACGTATTGGTTTGAGCAGGTCGACGACAACGTTTTTTTGAATGGTCTGTAAATAACTCAAACAAAGAATCTTATGCCAAAGAGATTTCGGAAATGAAAGACCTTCACGAACCACTTAGCTGCAACTTCTTTCTTAAAGGGTACCGGTCACCTGGTCAAAAATCCAATCAATACTGGAAACCTAGTTGAAGTAATTTAACAATGATAATAGATGACTTTCACGAAGAACTACTCTCCCAAACATTATTCGCATTAAGCGCATTACCACCAATAAATTTTGGTTTAAAACCCAAATTAGGGTAGTAGTAGTGTTAGCACCGCACGATCTGGATTTTTGATGGGCTATGGATGGGCCGTGATGGGCCGGTTGATGGGCCAGTTGTTTATGTGTTGTCATGGTGACCCAGTGACGTAATAGATTCGTTAATTATTCCTAAATGTACTATTGTTGGACGAGTCTTTTGTTGTGGGTTTCGATTTATAGATCGCGGTGATTTTGAATTTTTTTTATCGAACTCTGAAACTTAAAAAACACAAAATTTTAGAAACGCAATGGCTACTTAGGGTTGAGTAAAATGACGT
The DNA here is from genome assembly GCA_023349425.1 of Anthopleura sola. Lineage (NCBI taxonomy): Eukaryota > Metazoa > Cnidaria > Anthozoa > Actiniaria > Actiniidae > Anthopleura > Anthopleura sola. The sequence continues at coordinate 2,794,568 of JALHLI010000022.1, forward strand.
CGTTTACTCACAATTTAGAAGCTACAATAATTGATAATTTTTATCTGCCACTTTTGAGTGTGGCGAAAAAATGTTGCTTAGCGACTAGTGGGGCCATATAGATAAGTTTAAGTTTCAAGTCATTTCCAATTTTCATCGATTTTCATCCAAGTACCCCTTCAACATTATCTATTTCTTTATCAATAATAATTAAAATGTATAAATATAACGTTCCTCAAGCCTCAAATAGATCCAAATCCTATGATCACCGTTCTTTGAATGCTCATTTGAGCTGTACCCTGTAATTTAATGTAATTCGATATAATTAGCTTGACTGGGGTAGAAAATTCAAATTCATGACGAATTTTTTCTACGCCATTTAAAATAATCAGTGAGCAATTTACCATTTGTTCTTCTCACTTCTTGCTTATTGGTAAGCCAATAATCATATACGCCACATACTGGAGTTTTTGCTTTTTTTAGTTTGCCGGACAAAGAGAACCGAATGAAAACTATGAATCATTATTTCTATCAGTCCTAATGGAACCACAAGTGCTTGATAGATTGAATCTAATAAAAAGTGAATAGAAATATTGTAACCTAAAATTAAAAAAAGCACATAACAGTAGTTTCCCATGTTGCCAAAAATCAAGATATTTAAGGTGTCAAACTTCGCCTTTCTTCAAAAAAAAAAAAAAAAGTTTTTTTTTTTTTTCAAAATCACTATTTTTTCTACTGATGAAGATAACACCAAGAAGTTTTTCTTTAAAGATTTTTTTATATAGCTTCTATCGCTTCAATAAGCTAAGACAAGGCGCGGATAACGCAGTTGTTGTTCAAGTGGCTATTGTGGACATGAACACACACACACACACACACACACACAAAAAGTTGAACTTACCTTTCATCTCAAACGTCAAGTGATAAGCGAGCGAGATTGGAAGAACAACAAGTCCAACTAGAAAATCTGCCACAGCCAAACTCGCCACGAAGAAGAACGCTGAAAACCTCAAGCGTCGAGTCGTGAAAATAGTCCAAATAACAAGAAAATTACCAATCAGTGTACACAAGATGAGAAGTAATAAAAATAAGGCAGTCAAAGCAGTTTTTGGGCTTTTAAGTACTTCGAAAAGAGTATATTGTACAAAGGACTCTGTACTGTTTGATTCCATTTTATCGGAGGTAGTTTGCTACAGCTTTCGTGGCCAAAAGTTAATCATTATGCTCACATCTCTAGTGTTGTCCATTTACTTGAATACATTATAATTATCTGTTATTGTGGTCCTTAACCTGGTAGTACCAGGCATATTGTGTAGAGAGACTGCCTTAGGTAAATTAGAAATATCGGGCAAATCTTCAAGCATCTCATAACCATTTATTTTCAAAAGATGAGTACCGGCGGAAATGTCTTCCAAAATCTGATATAACCTGCTGAAAATTGAACTGAAAACAATCTTTTAATTGCACGTGTTTGTTATGAACCAGATAAGAAAACAAAGTGACGTCTGCTTTCAAGGTTTTTCAAGTTTTAATTTCCATGTGAATCAATTATGAGGGTTATAATTATTTGGATACTTAGACAGCTAATGGTCCACCTCTATTGAATTCGATTGATTGGAGTACGTGGAAGCAGAATTTTCTAGTATTCCTAGTTTTCTTCTTTTAAAAACTATTTTTATCCAGTATAATTTGTACAGATGTTTTAGTTTATTTATTATTATTATTTATATATATTTATGCTTAACTCGATTTTCTTGATACGAAACTAAAATGTTGGACAAAAATAAGGTAGATGTAGATGTTGGATCATGTACATGTCAATTAACTCCAGCAGATGTTTCATTCAATTTCACCTGATTTTGCAAAGTTGTCAGGAAAACCTGAAAATGCAAATTCTATACCTTTAATGGTCAATAACGGCTTCTTTCTTAATGGATTTTACGTCCAGAATTCACGAGTTATAGGTTTCGTCTTTATTAAAAGCACAATTTGAAACAAGTAAACACTTCGACAAATAGGAAGTCATTGGAAAAACAACTAAAAATAGCTTAACTGATGGTAACATTGACCGGTTGAAAAACTGCCTTTTTTGGTATTCTGCCAAAACTGAAATTGCCGTTACGAAAGTTTTCTTATTTAACCCAAAAAAACAATTTGCTTTTTCGTCGATATATTATCTTTTGAAGACATACTTATCTCCTCGACTGTTTTTGAGAGTTTTCCGATGATTTCCGATTGGTGAATGAAAAGCACGAACGCGTCTTTGGAAAACGCGCGAAAACCGTTTTTTTTTTTTTTTACGATCACCTGCCGATTCGTACACGAAAAGTACAGGCGCGTTTTTGGTAAGCGCGCGAAAATCCAAACTTGATAGTAATAATTCTGTTTTCAAAGGCTTGTCTACAGTTCTCATCAGCTTATACTGATCAGGCATTGATTTTGAGTTGGATATGAGATCACCGGAACACATACTCAAAACAACGAGGTGTTGTTATGACAACCATAACAAAACACGAGCCTGATGCGAGGTGATGAGTATCGCATACAAAAACAAGCCAGATAACATTCGTATTATCAGGAAATAACAACACGAGTAATATAAACACTCTTTGTGTGCATTTGCCGCCCGTTATAAGGGGTAAAGTAGATTAGTGGAAGCTATGCGCATGCACAAACGGCACTTGGAGACAGGAGTGCGCATGCGTACACTAAGAGATTTTTGGCAAAAACTTCTCCTAGACGGAACAGCTATGTTGACGTTGCAAATTGCACCCTGGTAACACGCGGGTTGAGTTAGAACCGAGTTGTTAAAATTTTTGACTTTCATGGAGGAAAGGAAAAATAGAGAAGGCTGGGGAAAAACCCTTCGAATCAAGGAAGAGATATAACAAACTCTACTCACATGTGATGACGACGCGAGTCATGCAGGATCGAACCCGAGACCCCACACGTGAGAGGTAGATTTTGCCCGCAGACTGGTGCTGCAAAATAGGACACGAGGTCTCCTTCGAGGTACATTGCACCAATTTCCAACCCCAAACGTACCAAGCAACCCATTAAGGAACCATTAGAAAAGGCCAGACACTGACTGGTGGTCACTGCCAGGGTTTCTTTACGCAGTCATTGGTTCTTTTACGTCCCTCCGACGCAGGTGACGTAGTGTGGAGAGACGGAACCGCCATTTTTAGTTGTCATCCGAGCCAGCAACAAAGTCCGATGCTCAACCAACTGAGTCACCCGGGTGGCAGTTAATCACTAGTAACTTAAAAAAAAACCAATACAATAATAATTTTCCCCTAATTTTTCCTAAAATTATGTAAGTTTTTATCTGATAGTTTTCCATTTCCAGGGTGGTCAGCGGAGTGCACTGCTCATGCGCTATCATTCCGTATGTCCTGGGCGCCGTTTCCTGGACCTCGTCATCCTCGCCCATACTGTTTTTAGTCGTTTTTCATTCTTTTTCTTGAAAAATCACTCATCACATAGTGTACATAGTGATTTCCTCCGAAATCGAGGATTTTGCCAGGCTACTCGTCTGAGAGGCATATGCGTGACGTCATGCCGAACCGCGAAGAGAGTAGCCTGGGGACGAGGCTAGGACATCCCGTGTCTCGAGGGTCGTTCTCCGTTCTTCCCACCTGTGCAAAAATGAAAACTTTCTTTCTGTTCCGCTTTAATTAGCCTAAATGGCCTGTGGCCATCTCCCTGGCATGGCAGACGATAATAGCTAAAATTATGTCTTCTTAAATAATTGTAAATTCTGCTTGTGAATTTTTGCCCAAGAGCTCAGTAAACTCTAATGATTTTTGGGTAAAATAGATGGCCCATAAATCATTGAGAATAAAAAACAGCATTTATTTCGCCATATCGTCAACCAATTGATTCAGTTTCCAAGTTATCTTGAAAACGTATGTTTATTCAAGAGTGTGTTAAATGGCCATTAGGTCAGATTAACATAAAAACATGTTATAACACAAATAGCCTGGGGACAACTTTGAAATATGCTGTCTTGAAGAGAGTTCGCTTTATTAATTGATATTCAAATAAGAAGAAAGTGAAGACCTCATGCTGAAAGTCCACAAAAACTCAAATTTAAAGAGCGTAATGGATAAAAGTACAAAAGTCATGGACTAATGCGAAGGTTTTTAAAGCAATTGAAGTCATCCTAGCGAATCGGTAGGAAACAGTGGTTTTTGGAATAAGATGGCGAATGATTCTAACTCTAATTTAACAGAGCTTAATATGGATAGGAGCTTAGAAGAGGCGCTATCCGATCCAAAAGTTGCTATAACATCTATTTTACTTTTACTTCTGATGATTCTTATAATACTGGGCAATCTTATGGTTATAAGAACAGTTTATATGACTCCTAAACTGCATTGCCCAGCGTTCTATTTTGTTATCAGTCTGGCTGTAGCAGATTTCATGGTTGGCTTTCTTGTTCCTGTATCTATGGTTTACAACATTACGAGTGAAATGACAGGTTAGTCTAATCTAATGGGTAAAAAAGCCAACCTTTTGGAGGATTTTTAAATCTTTTTCTTTTTAAATAATTGCCGATCCTTCAAGTGAATATTTTCTTGCATAATATTTATGTAATATAAAGTAGCTTTGTCATTAGAGGTTATCCATAACAGCAATGAAAGTTGAAGTTGAAGTTGAAGGCTTTTTTTACCTGAACATTTGCCGGATTCAAGAACACAGAATTTCATTCCGTTTTTTTTAATAATCTTGAACAAGTTATTTTTTGAGGTTACGTTTTGTTTATGGACACAAGCAACTTGAATTGCAGAGCCAAACTCAATTCAATTTACACAATTGCTGAATCGTGTCAATGAACACACAATACTTCAGTTTCATTTTGTTCAATTCTTAGATTAAATATCATTTCTCTTTTTGACTCAGACAAAGATTCGTATTAATTACAGATCGAACATAGAAATATTATTTCTAAACCGGAAAATAGTTAATCTTTTATTCGCTACTCATCCAAAACTACTCAAGAGGTTCAAAAGAAATTTGAGAGCCAGTATCCCACGAAAATACGAATATTATTCAATTTATTATTAATCTATTAATTTTTTTTATAAACATTAATATTATATTTATATGAAAAGATGGTTGCTTGCTTATTGTCGTATTTCATGAGCCAGGCTAACAGACCATCGATCCGTCAGGCGATAAGAATTCAATTCTTAATTATGAGCGACAGGGCAACCATTTGAGTGCACCGATCAAAATATTTTCTTCTTCTCAAGGTTGCTATATGAAAAGAGACAAAAGTCATTATCATTTAATGAGCGTTTTTTAAGTTCTGCAAACTCATTATTTGACGATGAGCCAAATGGTTTTCAGACTCAAGATATCTGTCATGTTTTTATCAATTATCATTCATATTTTTTTCCATCTTGAACTCAAATTAAAAATATATTGAAGCAGCTTTTTACTACCAGCTGAGAATAAATAAATATACCACACAGCTCGTTGCAGGCTTCCTGTCTAATGAAGTGCTTTGTGAATGATTTAGTATTTTCAAACTTCCGAATATTTAAAAAAAAAATTTATTAACTTTTCTTTTTCTTTTTAATTTGAATATAAATTTGGTATTTTCAAACCTTGCCGAATTCCTTGAAACCTTGAAAAATTCATTCGTTCATCCATCCATGCATCCATCCATGCATCCATGCATCCATACATTCATCCATCCACATCCATGCATCCATGCATGCATCCATCCTCCCTCCCTCCCTCCATCCATCCATCCATCCATCCATTCATCCATCCATTCATCCATCCACATCCATGCATGCATCCATGCATGCATCCATCCTCCCTCCCTCCCCCTCTCCCACCATCCATCCATTGGTTTAGGGAGTTAGGGTCACGTGACCTCTTAGTACAAGTTCCAGTCGCCTGAATAGACCAATTCACGGTTTTCGGAGGCCATTTTGAATTGGGGCAAATTGGCAAAATATATAGAAATCTAGATCACTTTGACTTTGAATATGGCAGCCAACAATGGCAATCAAATCAAACATGATATTTTTTCATCGCAGGTAGATGGATGGCAGGAGAAATAGCCTGTGATATCTGGACGTTTGCAAACATTTGGTTCGTTTGCGCGTCTCTACTGAATCTCTGTGTGGTCAGCTGGGATCGTTACCTAGCCGTGACGTCACCTTTGATGTACAAGCTCATCATGCATGGCAAAAAAATCAAGGTATTTATCGTCATAGTTTGGTCCTTGTCTCTTTTTGCGGCAATCATCTACACAGTAGCGTTCAAGCTGTCTCCAGAAAGACGTCTGTGTGTAACGAATGGCTTATCAATCGAGCAAACTATCCCTTCGTTTATCATTATCTATGTTATTCCTACACTTTTTCTTTTGTTTGTTAACGGAAGAGTGTTACAAATAGCTCGCAAACACCGAAGACATATACGAGTACAAGAAATAACCGTGTCGAATTTATCCATCACTCATCCACACGACGCGAACAGGAACAAGAGGTTAGGTGCTATTGTGAACGAACTAAAAACTTTTAAAACTTTTGTCATCGTTATTGGAACGTTTGTTCTCTGTTGGTCGCCTTTTTTCTTGCTTTCTTTGTTGAGGCACTACGTGGAGCTACCTTCTAAATTACCACATGTAACAGTTATTTTATTCTATGTTAAGAGTGGGTTAAATCCAATGATCTACGGTACGCATAATAAAGAGCTCAGGAAAGCGGCAGCGGACAGTTTCAAACGACGAAGACGGCGTATCGAATCGAATTCGTCGGCAGAACCGACTGACTTGCCGACTGAGCTACCTGATAGTGACGTAAGAATACCGAATAAGCTACGAGGGAATGATTCGGCAATGGCGAATGACGTACGGGAGGATGACGTAGCAAAGCCGAACGTGCTACGAGAACTTGATATTACATTACCGAATGAACTAGGAGAGGTGGACCTTAAATCAGTGAACGACGCCGATAGCAGATCGAGGTCCCCATTACAGATTGAAGACATACTAGCGAAACCTTCCTAAAAAGAACTCACTGTTAAAGGAAGGGATAGGTGCGGCATTAGCCTCTACTTTGACAAGGGAGGGGGTGAGGGAGGGTGAACCACCCCTCCCCTCCCCCTCCTAAAATCAAGATTTTCATTTGACGGAGTTTTGACAAGAAAAGTTTAAATGTTTTAGGAATAGACCCTTTTCGAGTATGGCGTCTATGACGTCAAATGAGGATTCTGAGAATGTCCCGGATGTCGAAGCCCAATGATTTCCACTAGCAGCATCCGGGACTGGATTGCCCCAGATTTCAAAACACAATCATTGTCACTCAAAACATCCGGGACATTCTTGGACTCCTCGTTTGACATCATAGACGCCATATTCGAAAAGGGTTTATTTTAAATTTTTACCATGTCGGGATAATCGATAACGATCGATGGGATTCCTGTGGATTTGGCGGGAACTTTCGCGCACGCGCTCATCCATTTCAGCTTGCATTGATCATCTTAATACTTTTATAGATTCAAGGTCATGATCTTGGAAATAAGGTACTATCTAGTATTTTCTAAGACATTTCTGGTAAATTTAAAGAAAATTATATAAGCAAGGAAATGGCGTTTTGTCTGAAACTGCAAAAAATATTATCGAGAAAAAACTAAAAACTTGATTGAGATGCATGAACGTGCACTTGAATAGCTTCAGCACTGCATCCTAGCTCATCATCATCATCATCAAATAGATAAAAATGAATTACAAATTTCTAGTGTGTGAAACACGATAAAATATAAATGAACAAGAGAGCATAATTAAGAGAGGGAAACTTCTTAATACCGCGCGCGCCATGTGAACTCCCAGTTGGGCTATTTTTAGCATCCAAAGTCGTTTGGTTTTTAATTTTTTGATGGCGTGGACGTGTATGCGCGCGCTCAAAAACAACATACTATTCACTTTTTTCGATAAAATATATTAGATAAAGGAAAAAGATTAGGATTGGCTATGTTTTGTTCTCTGAAAAAATAACGACTGAGGCTGTTGGACACTCAAAAAGACGCGAAATTTGTTTTGCCAAAAAAATCTTTGCATGCCTTCGCTACTTCTAGTTTTTGATGAAGCAAACCATTTTTGACGGACAGGGGTAGGGTATGGCAAAAAGTGTTTGTACGCGGATGCTAATAATAGTCCAACCGGGAAAATCGAATTCACACGGCACGCGCGCAGTATTAAGTTTCCCTCTCTTATTTATGCTCTTTTGAAATGACAAATTAATAAAATTACATTTTAGATGGCAAATTTATACTAAATTAATCTAAACGAATGAAGAGTGATTCGTTATTCTTATATTATTAATAAATATTATAAATATTATACTTGCATGGACTTTGGACCGGAAGGTGCTTTAAAGAAAGGACGCGGTGGATTTTCAGCCTTAATTGTACGTGGTCAAAGCCAATTTTAGGGGATGAGTGGGAAAGGGGGGGGGGGGTATCTGCACCCCCTCCCCAGCCTACGGGCCGGATATAAACATATATACATAATACATTTACTTTAATGACAAGACAGTCCAAAAAGAAGCCACAGCCGGCTTTTGAACAGCCTTTACCTGTACTTATCTAGACTACAGTAAAAACCCGCATATAATAACCTAGTGATTCAGAACCTGTCAGGCTAAGAATCTCCATCATAATTTGATGCATATTTTATACAAACATTAGACCGATGATAATGTTGTTTTGCGTATGATGATGAAATATAAAATATATATGTGATCGTACCATACTGACCGCACCAATATTCTATCAGAAACAAGCATCTTTTCTTCCTAATGAAAAAAAGGGTCCTTTTATGATCCAAATGATATCCTGATTTCCCAGTAAACACCAATTATATAAGAACCTGTCTAGGCTAACTTGGAAAAATACAGGTGCTTTATGCGGGTTTTTACTGTATTGCATTTGATCTACATTTACATCTGACCACTTTTGATAGCAAAGCTTTTCTAAATTCTCGACTAAAGATTCCATATATAAAAATATTAACCGCACTGTTACAATAACTAAATACTACAGATAGATAAAAGATGGAAGTCTTCAAATACTGGAAGCTATCCACTACAATGCATACGTAGAATGGACACCAACACACCACAAACACCCCGATAACTATAAGAAATGTTTTGAATGTCTTGATCTCTTGTTTGATAGTTCTTGATAGCGTCCAGACACCTTGCTCGGCAGGGCTGTCCTCGATCACGACATTACTGTGTGTGGTTACGGAGGTCACCGGGCCAAGTCTCATGCTTTGTATGAATTCATTTTGTACTCTTCTGTTCTGGCGTCTTGCTGCGAACCACACTTTTCCATTTACAAAGGAAAGAAACAAAACTGGTAGGATAAAAATAGCCGTCACAACCAGCACTGCAAATTCATTACTAGCTTTTCCCTGGATAGTACAGTTGAAAGCATCACTCGAAGCGTTGAGGTGGAATTGAGTTATAAAAACGATAGCAATAGAGAAGCTTACTGTCCAAATGATGATGATTATCTTTCGAACTTTTGCATTGCTCATGCGCCCCTTGTACTGAAGCGGTGATGTCACAGCTACGTAACGATCCCAGCTGACCAGGCAGAGGTTGAGAACTGATGCGGAGCAGAACCAGAAGTTGAAAAGAAGCCAAGCTTTGCAAGTCCATGAACCGAAAATCCATCTTCCTGAGGAAAATTGGAGATAAACGTTTCATAATCTCCGGACTAACGAGCTTTTCAGGGTCTAAACGAAGGAATAGGGGGAGGGGGGTCGGGGGTCTCGTCTTCCATCACTTTTAACAGTTAAATATTCCGTTATTTATCGTTTATCAGTTGACTTTTCAGACCTTTCACAGTAATCAAAATTGAGTTCATGATATAATTATGAAATCATTAAGTTATCAGCTAACAGTTAGCTTATTTTGGGTTAATTTCTCAGTTCATAGCACTTGCATTTTGAGCCCATTTCTCCGTCACCAGTAAAACGTACTTTAAAGTGCATATAAGGGTTCGCCAGTTTGTGTTTAATATGAAAGTTCTGACCCTAAAAATCACATAATCAATAATTGTTTTTGATTTTGTTGCGATTCCATTAATTTTTTTGACGGTCAAAGTTGGTAACAATGCATGTTTTGGGCACCCTTTAGAAACATTTCGGAGCAGCTAGAGGAGAATGATACCTAGCTGACTACTGACTACTTTTAAAGTTCAACTTGAGCCCGCGCGCACAAAAACCACTTAAAACCGCATAATAACCTTCAACATTTTATTGAGGAACCATACAAGTTTTGAACCTCAACAGGGAAAAAACATAGAATTTTGCAAGAGACTATATTTTTTCTTCAAATTTTCTAAAACAACAGGTAAAAAGCAATCTCTTATCAAAAAACTTATGAAAAAAATGTAGGTTTTTTTTGGTTGTCGTTTGAGAACGATTTTTGGTAAAAATGCTGAATTTGAGCTTATTTTTAAAATTTTCTTCGAAGACTGATAATATTTGAATTAGATGTGAAAGATATGTTTTATTAGTGATTTCATTACTGTCAGTTGTGAATCTTCGTTAATTATTCATTATTATTATTATATTTTTTTTTGTAAATCCATTGTATATTTTTTTTCAAAAGATGAATGATTAAAGTTATTATTAATATTAATATTATTATGTACATTCATACTTCTTGCAGCACGTCAGATTAGAATGCAGCTGAATTTGGAGGGCAAAACAATAGGTTCCAATTTTCAGGAGATTGAAATTCTTTGTTTTCCGCCCTTCAAATTGAGCTGCTTTGACGTTACGTGAAAGAGCTCTATGTCGATGCCTATTGAACTGATCCGGTTAAATGATTAACTGATTCAAGGGTGTTCGGAAGTCTGCTATGGTTTGATTGTCCGCTCAGGCAAAACGGAAAATAGAGAAAAATTATACCGTAGTGATATAATTATAAGGGAGACAGCCTTTCCTAATGAGAAGGAAATTTAAGGAAGTTCGAAATGTGTTGATATCAGGAGCGGCGGAAAGACATAAAAAGTGGGTTAAATCGCCAAAATTGCTGAAGCAAAATAAAAATATCGCCGAAGGAATTACAACGAAAATACAACAACAACAACAACACACACACACCACACACACACACACCCTCACACACCACACACACACAAACACACACAAATAATCAATTAATATCACTAAAAGACGTTAAAAAAGGGTAAGGTACACAAGTAAAATGTATCACTCACAGAATGTATCAACTAAAGCAAGTTAATCGAAGAATAATTTTGCCTTGAAAATATCCAGGATTACGAATTTCTTTATAGTGTAATTATTGTCCCCAATCTGGTGTTCAAAGCGAACGAATTCCCTTCCTTTGAGAATTGAAATATTTTGTGTTGATATTTTTCATCATTTTGACCCCCAGGTGTGGATTTAGTGCAAGGAGTCTGTAGCTAGGACATACTTTTATCTATTCATTTATGAAGCTGTTTTTGGATAAATAAAATGGTTAAAGCACGAATAATAGCCGAGAACATTTACTATGTACACAAAATAGTTTTGGAAATGTAAAATCTATTTAAAAAGCAGCGAACGAATTTAATATTATAAAAATACTCAGCTGTATACATAAAGGAAAAAACTGGTTCGCTCTAATGAAAGTTGCCATAAGTAAAAACAATATAAAATAGCATAAAATCATCTAGAAGAGGAACAGAAAAATAATGTAATACTACAAAATATATTCCTCACCTTTCATCTCAAACGTCAAGTGATAAGCGAGCGAGATTGGAAGAACAACAAGTCCAACTAGAAAATCTGCCACAGCCAAGTTCGCCACGAAGAAGAACGCTGAAAACCTCAAGCGTCGAGTTGTGAAAATAGTCCAAATAACAAGAAAATTTCCAATCAGTGTACACAAAAGGAGAAGTAATAAAAATCCGCTGGTTAAAGCAGTTTTGGGTTCGTTTAGAACGTCGAGTAGACGTTCATTTGTGTTAATTTGCTGCATTAGCGAGTTTTGACACAACCGCTTTACCTAACAAATCGTCTGTATCCAAAACGTTTCTTTCCTTATCCGACTAAAATATTATGACACAGATTATATTCTTAACTGTATTAATTATCAGTTCTTCCAGTTTATAAAACAAATTTATGATTTTTTTTACACCGAGAACAAATTTCTGGAAATGAATGTCGGTGCTTCCGTTGCCGCCAAGCGTTGTGATTGGACAGTATAAATATTTTCGTGCGTTTTTGATTGGTCTATTGTTAATGGAAAGCCATTTGAGAGCAATATTTTCCCCCTTGATGCGAATTTTCCTATTATCAACTCATGGATTTGATCTTTTTCATAAATACGTAGATACTAAACCAAAATATCTTATAAACAATGTTTTTGGCAGGTTTTTTAACAGCTTGATGTGGTCTTAGGGATGTTGTTGTCATGCAGAGAATGCAAACTACTTGAACGTGTAACGGAAGTTAGTTCTCTGCCGCTAGCAGAGAATTCGAGCACCGAGCATTCAGCGTAAGTGGACACAAGGATAAAATCATTGATTCAGTCATTGTCTTGTAATACTCGTAAATTCTGCATTTATTAAACACTCAGACTTATTGTAAGGCAGACAAATTTTTTCTTCTAATTTTTTTCTTAATTTAATTTAAGTTTTATCTAAAAGGTTTAGATAGTACATTCGCTGCATGCGTGGATACGATTCCTGAAAAAAAAATACAATAAGCAATAGCTTGATAGGGTTTTAAAATACTATCTACCACTGCTTTTAAAAGTTCTCTTACTCAGTTCCGTATACTGCACAGCGCATCCACTAATATGATAAAAGCGGTTTTACTTTCAGTTTTTCTTTCTTGTAAAATCAGAAGTGGTCACGCTGTATCGTAACCGTTACGCCGCGTCACGCAATTGTCACGTATTTATTCCTTGGGAGCTCCGCTTTTAGGCAGTGCCTAAATTTATATATTAGACCTTTTCACGGTTTTCGGCGGCCATTTTGAATTGGGGTAAACGCGGCAAAATATATAGAAATCTGGATCACTTTGACTTTCCGTAACTCCCCTCAATTTTGTCGGATTTTCAAAATTTAAACTTTTCTGAAAAGATAATCGGTACAGCTATCGAATACCCCGCATCTCTTCCCTTCTTGGTGTAGCCAGTGGCTACGCGTCTACGCGTTATCACCACAGGGTGACCAATTCAAGATTTCATAGTTGCCACTAATGCACAGGTAACCCATTTCTCAATCCTGACGCGTAGCCACTTCCATGAGTAGTGCTTTGTTTCTTACTATTTTGTTTTATATTTTATGTTTTGATGCGTAGACTGAAACCCCCCCCCCCCCCCTGCCGTTTTTGCGGCGTATTCTGTAGTTACTCCCTTAACATACTTACATTGATCTTATTTTCAGTCCTACAGCTGCTGTACATGCCTGCTGGTTATTGAAGTTTATATTTTGAAAATCCGACAAAATTACTTGGCTTCTAAATGATATAATTTATGCCAACTTTTCCGTATCATATCGCTTACTCGCTCGTGGACTTGCTTGTTCGCGATATGATACGGGAATTAAACTCATGAATAAAAGCGATATCAGTCTCTTAACATGTGATAATCTGTATTAATTACGAACTCAATGTTTTCTGGCACAATCAGGTGCTGAATATGCAAAGTAGCAAAAACCAAACGCCACTATTCCTGAACATTTGCGCGTCACGAGTTTTTAAAATTCGCTTAACTAAACCAAACATTTCATCTCTCTCTACAAAGACTTGGCTATTGTTCTCTAACTATTATTCATTTTAAAAAGACCCTTAAAAAAAACAAAGAAATTCCTTTGGGAAAAGAGCAAGACAATTGGTTTGAATAAATAATAACTCTGCACTTAAGAACTGGAGATATTATTTCTGAAGTGAACATTTCAAATATAAGGCGCGAACGAAGATAACAGGTTTACCACACTTTGAAACGGCATATTTGTAGTAATAACCGTATGGAAAACAACTCATCAAGCGCATTTCAGAGCAAAACTCTTCTCGAAGCTCTCAACAATCCAACCTTTACTCTGATAGCTTTATTACTCATATTGATAATAATTTTCGCTATCTGTGGCAATCTGGTAGTTATAAGAACAGTTTGTGTGACTCGAAAGCTACACTATCCAGCATTCTATTTCGTGGTTAGCTTGGCAGTGGCGGACTTTTTGGTTGGATTTTTGGTTGTTCCAGTGTCACTGGTCTATCACGCTACAGATTATATGGAAGGTAAGATTAATAAGACTATAGTTACTGCCATTTTTTTATAAACATACGAACTCTGTAGCTGCGAGCTGCACGCTGAAATTTGGTTTCAGTTCGCTTCTGTCAATCAAAACTAATCAGTTGGCACCTTTCATATTTTTTGACTGACGGCAGTGAAAAACTAAATTCCAACGGGCAACTGACAACTACAGAGTCAGTCGCATGTTTATGAAAATAGCAGTAACTTAGCAGCCGGCTAGGGTTTTCAAATTCCTAAATGGCCGACAGTCAAGAAATGTTATATATATTCAACAGTAAACAGAATCTATCATATCCAAACTATACCCAAAATTATATTCTCATGGGCTAAGCGAACATGAAAAACTATGTAGATTTTGATAATGTTGTTTTTTGCGTATGGTGATGGAATATGAAATGTATATGTGATCGTACCATACTGAATGGACTCAGAAAAAATTCTGAGCCCCAGATGGGAATCGAACCCACCACGACCCTCCGTATTCTAGTCGGACGCTCTACCACTGAGCTGCTGGAGACTCTAATGTAGATTTTATTCTCAACTTTTCGTTGATGCTGCCGTGGGGCATAGCTATATACTTGTGCCTGCGCTGTTAGTTATTGTGCCCTGCGCATCTCCTTAGTTACTTGTTAGTTGCTATTTTCTTGAGTTGCCTTAACATATTTACTAACTATGGCCTGAACAAGGACTGTTCTAAGTAGGGTTTATGTGCAATTTAAAGTAGAGTTCAAAATCCAGCACTTATGAAAGGGTTTCAGGAGACCAGATGCGAATTACGATCACCATGTTAAAAACGTATCATGAACAGAAATATACAATCTTATTTGCGGTACCAGATAAAGGTCATTAGAGTGGGTATACATACAAATCTAATAAGCGTCCTTTGTTACACCTTTAATAAGCTAGGAAAGCAGGAAACAAAACCAGACTTATGTTTTCATTGTTTCTTAAAGGGGGACTAGTACGAAAATCGCTTAAAATTTAATTCGGCTGAAACTTTCCTAGAATAATCTCTAAGGGTCTAATAAACACTGGTTAAAGTTTTTTCTTGATATTCCGAAGGGAAGTATTATATTTTTACGAATCTTTAACGGAGTCAGTGACGTCATTTACTCAACACTAAACACCGCTCCATACATTTCTTTGTAAATAACTTCTTGATTTATTTTATTTCTATGAAACCCAAAGGTCGACTGACGGACTTTACTGACATTTGTTGTGATTACAATTGATTTTTAAGTCTTTTTTTTTCAGTATTGAGTATGAAACGAGCGAATATTTTGATCACAAAATAAAGGGAAATGTATGGAGCGATGTATGGTGTTGAGTAAATGACGTCACTGACTCCGTTAAAGATTCGTAAAAATATAATACTTCCCTTCGGAATATCAAGAAAAAACTTTAAACAATGTTTATTAGACCCTTAGAGATTATTCTAGGAAAGTTTCAGCCGAATTAAATTTTGAACGATTTTCGTACTAGTCCCCCTTTAATCTTCTGTTTTGTTCGAGTATTTTGCAATTCGACGCTGTGACGTCACAATGCATACGTCATCGGTATAAAACTAATGAGCTTTTAGGTGTGACATCAATCGTATGGAAAAACGACTTCCGGGACCAAAACAAGAAGCAGTTCTATCAAGATTTTTTTTTCTTACTTGTTCTAATTGTTTCAGGTGGAGATCAAATCATTGAGAATATTTTTCACATTATTTTAGTGATTTTTGTGAGCAGTTTGAACCGGAAATACGTCACAACTTAAGAGCTTTATGAAGCAAGTAGGCTCGCCTCTTACCTATATGAGGTCCGGGGTTCAAATCCTAGTTGCCCTATTGTGTGCTGAGTTGGTTGGTTGTCTTTCTGACTCCAAGGACCGTTTTTCCTCCTTCCTCTCAAATCAACCTAAAGTAATTCAAACTGGTTAGAGCTGTGCTCCGGGGTCATACATGGACTGTATAGTGGCTGCCAGACGCGCCTTCTCATGCTTTCAGTTCGACCCCGTTGAGCTGCGTTAAAAGGGCTTTTTTAGAATTTATCATATATTCATTACTAATTAGATTTTTTTGACATATTTGAATATAGGCAAGTGGATATTGGGAGAAACAGCCTGTGATTTCTCGAGATTAGCCAGCATCTGGTTCACCTGTGCGTCTCTACTAAACCTCTGTGTTGTGAGCTGGGATCGCTACCTAGCTGTGACGTCACCTCTTTCCTACAACCTGCGCATGCGTGATAGCAAGGTCAAGTTCTTCATCGGAAGTGTCTGGACTATTTCTCTCTTCTTTAGTATTCTTTACACACTTGGCTATAAATTCTCGCCAGCGACAGTTCTTTGTACTATTGGCGGTCTTCCAACTTCCTATACAGTTCTTGCATTCATCTTGCTATTTTTTCTCCCAACAAGTTTTGTCATATTTGTCAATTGTGGGGTCTTGAAAATTGCGCGCAAACACAGACGGCAAATCGACGACTTGGAATACTCTGTTTCCGTTTCCGGTTTATCGCCGGCGCCTTCGACGACGTCACTACGCCGGAAATCTTTCCACACCCAGAGTTTTGCAAAAAAGAAATCGCAGAAGACCTACAAAATGTTGTTGGTAATAATTATAGCGTATATAGTATGTTGGACGCCATTTTTTCTAACTCGCTTGATACGAATTTTTATTGCCATACTGGAAGTTGTTAGTTATATGGGGGTAATCCTAACCTATCTGAACAGTGCAGTCAATCCTTTTATATACGGAGCATTCAATAGAGAATTTAGAACAGCAGTGAAGAGATCGCTTCGAAGAAGAAGAGCAAGAATAGGCATTTCAAACGAATCTTCTGTGCTGACTTCACAAGCGAATACGTTACAACTACCAAAAAATTATCCCTTCCTTTCTACGAGTTCTTTATAAACCATTGTTGTCTACGCTCAAACCCAGCTTTCTGAGATCCTTTTTGAAAATAATTTTAAGTGAAAAATTTTCCTCATTAAAGATTATTATATATCTAACTTTAATTTCAAATATCGATTAGCCGTACCGAGGTTGAGGAAGGGACTGGGAACAAGTGTAGAAATATTAATCTTATTTAAAAAAAAAAAAAACCCATCACATGAAAAGTCCACACCAAAAATTGTTTAAGTTTACCAAGTTTTTCGGTGTTTGGGCAAATACTGACTGGCTAAATTTGAAAACCGCGTTTTCACTTTGAAAACGCAACGAACATTTTCTTATTGAACATGGTTTTAAATCATTATCTTCAGTTATTTCAAATTATTTTTAATGTATTTAAATAAATGAGAAGACACATGAATATGGATACAACTCAAACAAAGAATCTTATTATCAAGAGAATGGCACGTGGTCTAAAATGAGAAAAACAAATTGCAACACGTCGAATAAGATTTATTATTTTTGCGCTCCATATAGTCTTAAGATGTTAGGTGTTCGGTCAAGCCAGAAGGCCTCTTTGAATAATATAGCAGAATGTGAATGTGGCTCAGGCCAAAGATCGAACCTCACATGAGCCGTATACGCATTGAAACGATAGATAATAAGGCACTCTTACTTTCAAGATGTTCGCTCATGTGAAGTTCGACGTTTGACCTTAGTCTTAATCGACTTACGCTGTCCTCTGGTGCTCGATACGTATTGGGATATCCAGAGCACGGACCACGTTCACCAGCACTTTGACGTCTGTTACAGTCAAGTTCTACATCAAAAGAACATTGAATCAAAAATTGAAGTAAAGTATTGTATGATGATGGGAAAGAGAAGGCGTGATGATGATGGTGATGATGATGATGATGATGGTGATGATGATGATGATGGTGATGATGAAGATGATGGTGATGATGATGATGATGGTGATGATGATGTTGATGATGGTGATGATGATGTTGATGATGGTGAGATGATGATGGTGATGATGATGATGGTGATGATGATGATGATGATGTTGAAGATGGTGATGATGATGATGGTGATGATGATGATGGTGATGATGATGATGATGATGAAGATGATGATGATGGTGATGATGATGATGACTATCAGGATACTAATACTGATAAAGAAGTCGATGATGATGGTGATGATGATGATGACTATCAGGATACTAATACTGATAAAGAAGTCGATGATGATGGTGATTCTGTGGGTCGAGATGGATGATAGAAAACAAAGAGACAAAGACGATTGTAAACTGAAACACATATATAAGATAACTGAAGAGAAGGATTGCCCGTTATTTTAGAATGGAGGAATAGGCCTTTAGTATTATGGCGTCATTTACTACTACTACCAGAATCTCTTGCACATTTTCTTTTGTTCAGTTAATTACCACCAATTGTCTTACTATACTCATGAGGGAATGCAAATTTAAATAAGATGGAAATGAGTGGTTCAGTGATAGGGATGATCCGCTGGCATCCGAAGACCCTGACCCTATCTAAGACAAGAATATCAGGATATAGAAAAAATATACAGTACTGTTCAAGACCCAACACTGTAACTTATAACCCTATCTCTGACCCAAGAGAAATTCTACACCCTGAATAATCCAGCACAGTTGGAAGTTACGTGCTAAACAATTTTGGGCAACAAAAAACATCAATTTCGACAAAAAGTCACAATTGAATACCTTATCTAAGACTCTAAAACACTACTACGGCTAACGTATCCGAGGAATTTAAACTTAAGCTCAAACGCCATCTTAAGAATATGAACTAACTAGGGGTAGGCAGGGTGGGATTTTAAGTGACATAAGGGATTGTCTGATTATGGACTAACTGTTGTTAAATAATTTATTACGTAATTGTAAAGTTCGTGTTTTCGTGCTCGTGATATGTAAACTAGTTATGTTACATCAGGCCTCCTTTTAAACTAGCTGTTGCTAAATAGGATATGCCTGTATAAATATTGATTTAAATAAAAAAGTTAAAAAAAAGTATCCAAGACTGATAACCCTATTCAAGACAATATCATGGAAATCGTATACACTGTCTAAATATCCCGAAAAACTATACCCTATCCAGCTGAACATCCCCGTATAGGCTATATGAGGGAGTAAACCCCCCCCCCCCCTCGGGGTATAGGGAGCATATAATAAAGTTATTGTTATTATTCACTTCCAAAACCAAAGAAACGACTTAACATACTCGTAGTACTTGTTTTATTCTTTTCTATCTCTTTTAACATTGATATTTTCCATACTTCTTTGATATTCTTCCTTCAATGCAAATAACTACCTCACACTACCCCCAACGGGGATACAAGTGTTCTTCTAATTTATGCAGTTATAACGAATAACTATTTCTAGAACATACATACTTCACGCATATTTTAATTCGAAGAAAAACACATTAAACAAACGATTAAACCGCTTCCAAGTGCAGAGATAACGTGATGTTCACTGTACATCATTCAATACTATCACTAACGAAGTACAAAGTTTAAAAAGATGTATTTTCAGAAGATAATTCCCTTGCAGTAACTCAGTGATCCGATAAAAATAAATGCTCTCCTTAATTTATGCATGGCGTGACATTATTTCAAGGAAGTAAAGGTCACGCTCAATTCCAAGATTCGCCTTACAATAGACTGACAAACAACGTTATTCAGACAACTCCCTCAACTCCTGAAGACATGGAATCGTTTGTCGACGAACTGAAGAAGAAAGTCCAATGTTCCTTGTGTAATGATACACTTACTGAACCCAAGATCTTGTCTTGTTTCCACACATTTTGTAAGCCTTGTATCAAAAGACACGCTGAGCACATCGACCAAATCAACATCTTCAAGTGCCCTACATGCAAATCACAAACTTCTCTACCACAACTAAGCAGCGTCGAAGATCTACACCCAAGTCTACTTCATTCAAGAATCTTGAAGGGTCTGGCGTTGGTTGAAGGAGAAAAGGTTTGTTCTGTTTCTGACAGTCATTCTACAGCTTCTTGGTATTGTTTTAACTGTGATCGCTCGATGTGTGATGAATGCGAGAAGAGCCATTCAGTGTTTATCAAAGATCACAAGGTCGTTCGTCTGGCTGATTTGGAGAAAGAAGATATTGAGTTCATAATAACAAGAGAAAATCCTTGTACAAGCCACCCACAGCACAGGCTAGAGTTCTTCTGTGAAGATTGTGATGCAATGGTTTGCTTGACATGCTTGAAAGATCACAGGAATCACAAGACAACGTCATTAGATAAATTTGCTTCGATCAAGAAAGCTGAATTGTCAAAGCATCTGAAGCTACTGGAGCAGTTGAGATTAGATGACAAGGAAAAGCAACAACAAGAAAAGATTGCTAACACAATCAAACAACAAGGAGAAAAAGCCAAAAAAGAAGTCAAAGACAAAACCAAGAAAACTATCCAAATGCTACAAGAAAACGAACGAGAATTGTTGAGACAAATCGATGAGAAGTTGGACACAGCCACAACAAACTTGAATATCATTCATCATATTCCTGCCGTCAAGGAATACATCAAGAATGTGATGGAAAGAGGACTTGCAAGTGAAATGATGAACATTCAACAGACACAATGCTCTCAAAAATTCATCTTCAACCACATTTCACCATGCTCTAGAATTGACTATGTTCCTAATCAAGAGCTGATGCGACAAGTGAATTCAGGTCTGGGAGAAATACAAACGTCTCCCAAAACAGACCATACGAAGAGCACTTTTCAGGTGAAATCTGAGACAGAAGCTTTAAAGAAACAAAAGTTGGTAGTAATAACTAAATCCTCTACAGGAGAACTCAATCATGATCCAAACGATGTTCTAGACGTTGAAATCAAGCCTGAAGAAAATGTGAAAATAGAGAAGAAATCTGTGAGAACTGATGGTAAAGTAGAAGTTGAATTCATGGCTAAAGTACCTGGTCGGTTGACAGCAGAGGTTCAAGTGAATGGAAATCATGTATCTAACAGTCCACTAGTGATGAATGTCAAGCCACAGGAAATGAGAACAACAGGACAGTTTAACATGAAAGGTGTAAATACGGGATCCAGTAGTTTGAGAGGTATAGCAGTAAACAGAGACAATAGCAGGATCGCTGTTGCCAATGATTCTTCTGACTGTGTCCATGTATTCACCACTGATGGAGATCTCTTACTGACGTATGGTAGTCCAGGTAGTTCACAGGGACAATTATCTTGTCCTCAAGGTTTAGCATTTCTGAATGATACAGATCTAGTCATAGCTGACTGTGGTAATCATAGAATATGTATAGTGAACACTACAACAGGGACATTAGTAAAGACATTTGGTAACCAAGGTAACGGTGATGGAGAGTTTTCTTATCCATTAGGAGTACACGTTGATGACGATGGTAACATCATTGTGTGTGATCGTGGTAATCATCGTGTTCAAGTCTTCACAAGAGACGGTGACTATCAATATCAGTTTGGTTTGACAACACAGGACAAGTTTGATCCACGTGATGTGATAACACATGATGGACTGTTTTACGTCAGTGATTATAATAATGACGTTATTCATGTATTTGAGAAGAAAGGTAACGTACCTACTAGAATATCGACGATTGGTTGTGAAGGCAGTGCCAATGGTCAGCTGAATGCACCATGTGGTCTGGCTATTGATAATGACCATCATCTACTGGTGTGTGATAATCGTAATAACCGCGTACAAAAATTCACATTGGATGGTCGTTTTGTAGGAAAGACTTGTGATGTAATCAAGAACCCTCGATATATAACTGTTTTAAAGGATGGTCAGTTATTAGTTAGTACGCATGGTTCTGGTGTCTTGTGTGTAAAGTAGAATTGGCTATTATTTTATACCATATCTGATCGGTATGACATAGTATTGAATGATATCCTAAGGTTTGACGTGCTAAAATATGACCATTCGGAGTTAATTCATTTATTTTCTGTTTTTATTCTTTTGACGTTTGTTTTCTTAAGTATTTGTTTGGTTTCCTATATGATTTTCTTCCTTTAGATTTTTGGTTTATCTTTTCCCCCTACTCTAGATATTTTTTAGGAATACTGTTTTCATGTATCTGATATAAAGCGGCTTATATTATTTCAAATTTCCTTCGCTTTTTTGAAAAAGATTCAAATGAAACAGTTTTGTAGTAGAGGAGGGCCGAGCTTTGTGCTGTTTTCGTTTAGGGGGCTTTCATTTATTTGTGTATAGGGGGGGGGGGGGGGGGGGGGGGCTCCTTCACTTGCAGTATGCAATGACTAGCTATAGGTTAATAATATTTTAGTTAATGTTTATGTTTTATATTCAATTTTTTAGTCGTTTCTTTAGTCATTTTAATGATATATTAAAATTAGTATAATTCTAGACTTGGTTTCGCGTTCTGTGATTGGTCGAGCGACCAGTGATTATTTATTGATACTTACCAGTAGACCAAATAAGGGAGGTTCGGATAAAGGGAGCAAAAACTACAGGAACAACTAGCTAGCACTAGTGATCTAGCAAACCAAGCAAAGCTGGTAAACAGCAAACAACTCATGCAACCACGAGAGAAATATGAGCATGCGCATAATGTTGTGATACATAACCGCTGACCACTAATCTCTCCATGTTAACTTTGATTAATTTATAATCACGTTTCATGTTCTTACCTGTGCTCCAACGACTTTCCGTTCCTTCCTCACAGGTCTCAAAGTTCGCCTTGGTGCAAACAGCCAGCTGTCCTATTCGAATCCCTAAAGTCCTGCAACAACAAAGACATTTATTTGTAAAAACTCTTATGTAAAGCACGGGTGTAGTGCGTCACTAATGCGATTCTAGGTTCGATTCGATGCGTGTAGAGTTGCTTGTTGCTTTTCTCCTGTGCTCCGAGGGTTTTGCTCGGGGTTCTACGATTGTTCACCGTCCCCAAAAATCAATTTCTATATTTCAATTCGATCTGGCTTCGTAAAGTTGATTACGAGCCTCTGGTTTGGGAGACTGCAATCGATGTAAAATAATTTTTTCATGAGTTAGAACTGTGGGTAACTAACCCAATATCCGGGACTTCGTCTTCTATAACCATGTCTTTGGGTTCCATTTGTCTTTTAGCAACCAGAGACCGTTGAGCGACTTTTTCTCGGACCTGTGATAAGACAGGTATGATTAAAATGGATGGATGGATGGATGGACAGGATGGGATGGGATGGATGGATAGTTAGATGGATGGATGTAAGGATGGATGGATGAATGGATGGATGGATGGATGGATGGACGGACGGACGGACGGACGGACGGATGGATGGATGGATGGATGGATGGATGGATGGATGGATGGATGGATGGATGGATGGATGGATGGATGGATGGATGGATGGATGGATGGATGGATGGATGGATGGATGGATGGATGGATGGATGGATGGATGGATGGATGGATGGATGGATGGATGGATGGATGGATGAATGGATGGATTAGATGAATGGATGGATGGATGGACGGAGGGACTGACGGACGGGTGAGTGAGTGAATGCCAATAACGAACGCACCTACGAGCAAATGATAAATATCCAGTCTGGCGAGACACGTTAATCCAGCGCCTGTCAGTGAGTTGGAGTCTGATGTACCTTGTTCAAGAATTTAGTGACCGCAATCCTATGTGTACAGAGTTCTTCTTCTTTCTCTTCTTCAACTTGTTCTTCGCTCAATCTTTTATTGTAACCCTAGAAGAATAAAGAAATACAAGATAGTCATGCTTGGGTTGGTATCTTGGGTATCTGAGGCTTGAGGGGGTATTCTCATTCTCATTTTTCTTGCTGTTTGAAATGTTTTTATTTTCCTACCTCAAATACTGAATCAGGAATATTTCTGTCTCTTGAGGGAACCATTTTGAAGTTCTTGAACTCGGGAACCTAAAGACATATAACTGAAATGAAACGACGAAAAAACCCAAAATCATCAAAATTAGGATAAGCACCTTTACCCGACAACAACAGTAATGATTATCATCCTTACCATAACAACAACAGTAATGATTATCGTTAGTATCCTTACCATAACAACAGTAATGATTATCATTAGCATCCTTACCATAACAACAACAGTAATGATTATCATTAGCATCCTTACCATAACAACAACAGTAATGATTATCATTAGCATCCTTACCATAACAACAGTAAAGATTATCATTAGCATCCTTACCATAACAACAACAGTAATGATTATCATTAGCATCCTTACCATAACAACAAAAGTAATGATTATCATTAGCATCCTTACCATAACAACAACAGTAATGATTATCATTAGCATCCTTACCATAACAACAGTAAAGATTATCATTAGCATCCTTAGCATAACAACAACAGTAATGATTATCATTAGCATTCTTACCATAACAACAACAGTAATGATTAACGTTAGCATCCTTACCATAACAACAACAGTAATGATTATCGCTAGCATCCTTACCATAACAACAACAGTAATGATCATCATTAGCATCCTTACCATAACAACAACAGTAATGATTATCGTTAGCATCCTTACCATAACAACAACAGTAATGATCATCATTAGCATCCTTACCATAACAACAACAGTAATGATCATCATTAGCATCCTTACCATAACAACAACAGTAATGATTATCGTTAGCATCCTTACCATAACAACAACAGTAATGATTATCGTTAGCATCCTTACCATAACAACAACAGTAATGATCATCATTAGCATCCTTACCATAACAACAACAGTAATGATCATCATTAGCATCCTTACCATAACAACAACAGTAATGATCATCATTAGCATCCTTACCATAACAACAACAGTAATGATTATCGTTAGCATCCTTACCATAACAACAACAGTAATGATCATCGCTAGCAGTAACACTAATATCATTAACATCATATTATCATAAATGTCGTCATTACTTAAAGCAAGATCACCATTGTACACACCACCACCAACAAGAATAACAACGACAACAGCATCAACAACAACAACAAAATCATCAACAACAGCAGCAGTAACAACAATAGCAGCAGCAACAACGAAAGCAAGAATAGGAACATGCCAATTGGCTCAAAATGTTTTCTTTATCGAATGCTAATTGTCCGACTCACTCACCCCTTGGTCTCTCAGATGAATGAGCTTGAATATTTTCCATCTTTCCGTTTCTTCTTTGGTGACAAACTTTGACTCTGCATCTAGTTGATTCAAACGGAAGAACCTGGGTGCCTCGGCTCCGTCCATACCCATCTACCGTGCGTATAGACCGTTTTCGAGATACGCGAGCGAGGTCCGGGGCTCAAATCCCAGTTGTCCCATGTATGCGGAGTTAGTTGGTTCTCTTTCTGACTCCGAGGACCGTTTTTCCTCCCTCCTTTCAAACCAACCCTAACTAGTTCAAACTGTTTAGAGCTGTGCTCCAGGGTCGTACATGGAGCCTCCTCCAGAGGCTCCTCCACATGCTTTCAGTTCGACGCCGAAAGTTTAAGAACGATCGAGCCAGGAATACTCAAGTTACGAGAGTTTGAAATCCATTTTGTCTTTGAATACTAATTAGTAATTAGTAATTCCTTTCCCCTCCCCCCCAGTGAGCCGTTACGCAGGAAAGATTGTTGTGGACGGAAGGACTAAACGTATAAGTAAAGCTGCTCTTTCAAATTTAACCGGCGCAGTATGGAAGGGGCCTGAGACACATGGATCCAATATGGCGGACCTAAAATGATCACGTGACCCATACTGATTGAGAAAATCACGTGACTATTTATATCCATCCAGTACTGTCAAATCTAGTAAAATTGTTTTGTGATCTTATTGAACTTGGTTTTAAATCATTATCTTCAGTTATATTAAATTATATTTAATGTGTTTAAATAAGTTGTTAAAATACAAAGGATTTATTTATAAAACTCTAATAAATAACAAATGTCTTAATATTTTTTATCTACAATGAAGTCAGCATGGATATTTTTAAAGCGGTTTTCGTATGAGTGGGAAACGAACCGGCAATAATGGCACTAAAATGGCTTCCCAATCTGAAGGGAACCAATCAAAACGCAAGAGCGAATGTCAGTAGAATGAAATCAATGAATGACTTTGGAAGCCAAAAATAAGAATGATGCTGGATAATAATGACGATGATAATAACGATTGATTGTTTTGGAAAATGTTAAAATTCGTCGTCACTAATTTAAAATGTAGGGATGTATTATAGAATGCAAACACCATATCTGTGAAACAGTACTCTATAACTATAGCACAAATTTGTACTAAATAGCACTGATGAAAGATATCCATAAACACCCAGAGAGACAAGACACCATGGGGGTACGGATGGATATGGGTGGCTATAGTGAGTATTATATAGTCAGTCACTGTACTAGTATGCCCCTTTACGCTTCAGGGTACCTACATACACCCAGAGAGACATGACACCATGGGGGTACGGATGGATATGGGTGGCTATAGTGAGTATTATATAGTCAGTCACTGTACTAGTATGCTCCTTTACGCTTCAGGGTACCTACATACACCCAGAGAGACATGACACCATGGGGGTACGGATGGATATGGGTGGCTATAGTGAGTATTATGTGGTCAGTCACTGTACTAATATGCTCCTTTACGCTTCAGGGTACCTACATACACCCAGAGAGACATGACACCATGGGGGTACGGATGGATATGGGTAGCTAGAGCAAACTCTACATCTGGGTCCTCTATAGAGTGCACTCCTGTGCTGTAGACAGCATCTATAACGGGTGGGATGTCTGTGAATGGCATATTGATAGGAAAACCAGACAGCTAAGGAGAAAAATGAAAATAATGTGTTATATACTAACATGGATCTCACAACTGGTTGCAGGAACATGAGAGGATGAAAGCCGCCTTTTCTCACTAAACCAAGAATAGGCCTTATCCACGATTTTCCCATTTCAGACCAAGAGTCATTCTCTATAGTCTAACTTTTTATTTAATGGTTGCGCATGAGAAGACCTTTCATCACTTTGAACACTGGTCTACCAATTGGTTTGATTCCTGTGGACACCACATGTGAACAACGTTTGTTGGATGTGTTAGTCTTTCCCTTACCACAGAGGTATTTCTAAGGCTTTCCAGTTTCTCTTCCTTCGCAAAAATCCTCATGTGAGTTAAGAGTTGTACACATAGAATATCGAATGCAGCAGTAATGTATGTACATGTATGTGTGATAGTGCTCATGTTAGTAATATTTGTTTTTGTTATTCTGTGGTATAAGCAGATAGTTTAAGGTGGTTACCTGGTAGGATGATAATATCTGGTCGAGTTCAGCTGTATGGCTATCTTGATTTGCCTGACCTACAGTCTGCTCGATGCTTGAGGAAAATGGACAAAAAAAGAGTAAAGACGAAGACACACGATGCGATTTTTCATGCGACATCGCAAAAATTAGACCACGTGCGACGTTGTATGCGAAGTCAACGGCTACGTTAAAGATAGATAAAAACGAGTTCTACTTTTGCGCCGTCGCGCGCAACGAACCTTATCGTATGAAAGTGCTATCTAGTTTTTGCGACGTCGCATACAACGTGGCATGGAAAATCGCATCGTGTGTCAGCACTTTAAAAGAAAGCTAAGAATTTGGACACAATATCAACGAGATAAACAAAATAATAAAATAAACTGAAAGAGAAAAAAAATCACTGAGTGGAGAAATGGATGGATAGTTTGAAGGACAAATGGAAGGGAAAGAGGAAGGGAGAGAGGGAGGGAGAAAACAAATGGAACAACGAAAAAATGAGACAACTTACTTGGAAAGAAGATTTCTAAATGCTTGCGTGCAGTATCTGGAGGTGATAGAAAAGTACATATTATGTAAAGGCCCTGTTAAACTGTGCAATTTTGTTTCATTATCAGCCAGTATTAACCCAATACTAACCTGTTCCATCGAGTAACAAATCGAGGTCTCCAGCTCATTATCTTATCCATCAATAACTTCTCAACCCTGAGGGGAATGGAAATCATGAAAGGGAAATCAAAAACTCAAAGAATATTTTTCAGGCAAGTATGAAAGTCAAATTTGCATATTTTTACAATAGCACGAAGACGGTTTTGTTTAATTTGCATACAGACTTAGAACATGCGCAGACGTTTTTCACGCGTGTCATTGTGGTCTAGATTCAATACAAACAACACCATATAAGGCATGATGAACAAAATATGTTTGTACTAAAGCTAGAAAACGATGCACCATGCTCCCTATCTCAGAAAAGTTCTATGCAGAGACTTAACGGAGTTTTTATCTAGCAGTTTGAACAGAGGTAAGGCAACTTGTGTTGATAAGTAACTGATGCTTCTGAGAACAAAGATAATAAAGTTTGTCGTGGTCTACCTGTCTTGCATTCGTATCACATATTCACGATCTACCGTACGGTACTGGAGTGCCTCTTTCTGAAAGAAGGAAACAAATATACATGTTATAAGGCGATTATTTACTACTGATAACATTGCTGTACGCGCTGACTGGGGAGAGTTGGGCGGGGACACTCTTGGCCAATAGTCATGCAGCCACAGGTAGTTCGGCGCTTTTTAAGAAAGACCCGAAAAGAAAC